>CM031234.1:309957516-310557516 GCA_018340775.1 Taxus wallichiana var. yunnanensis | reverse complement strand
AGCTCAAGGAAATGATGAAGGAGCTTAAGGGACTTAGAGAGGTGTGAACTTGATTAGAACACATTGTAGAAAACCTCCCAAGGAAGAAAGGTCTTGTGACCAATGGTGATGAGGAGGTGGAGAGAGAAAAGAAATAGGTCAAAATTGAAACCACGACATAGAAAACACACAAAGGATGCTTGGAGAGCATCCAAGGAAGGTTGTTGTGGAGGCCCAACCAAATGATGCATGAGAAGAGAACAATCAAGACAAAGAACCCAATGTAGGAGTACCACCAAGAGAAAAGGGTTTAGTTGCGAGAGTACCACAGAAGATGTACAAGTGGAGGTACATTAATCGATAGCACATGAGAGTATCACACTATTAAAAGAGCCTTCTTGGGAAGAAAAGGGGATGGTTTTGGTGACCATGAGTGTGCAATGAAATACATAGAGTGGCGAGAGGAGATCATGGTGGTGAAAGAAGAATAAAAGAGTTGGGGCATGCACAAGAAGATCAAATAAATACCTAACATCCATATTAGTTCTTCATTGATATGGTTGCATTGTTCTTACCATTTCACTCTCGCACCTTTTCCTTCTCCATCCACGATGTAGGCTCATTTTTTAACAAGATCACATTGGATCTTCCTAAACCTCACAAAGATTGTATAAACATTGTTGACCATGATTATCCATACATGCCTAGTGCAATGGTCAAAACTTCATCATTTATGCCATCCATTAAAAATTATGTACAAGAAGAGGAAATTTAACAATCCATTCTTACACATGGGTGTGTAACTCATTTCGCTTCAGAATGGCCTAAACTTTTCCTTTTCACCAATAAATGAATACAACACATAAGGGTTGTTCTCCATGGATTTTCCAACATGGATAACCGTGTTAAAAACCGTGAATGAAAGAAATCTATTTGCATGAGTACCTTTTCATTTTTTTCCCTTTCACATAATCACTTTGGCTCCTACCCTTAGTTTAGATACTATATGCTCAATCTTATAATGCACCACATTGGTGCACATGAAACATGCCACATGCTACGAAATTACCACTTGTTTTGTGAAATTGTTCCTTTGTTTCCTTGAATGCTTTGGAAAGAAGGTCTTGAGGTGTGTCACCAAATCGAGTCCCAAGTACAAGAGAAAAATATATTCCTTGATGCCTATAAGATGTGGCCTATAAATATGGAAGCATTCTCTCTTATTTAAATGGTTGGAGACTAGACTCATAGCAAAATATCATACAAGAGATACGTGGAATCTTTTAACCTTGCACAACTATTGTCAGTGTGTACCCGAGATTTTTTAGGAGCCTCTAGTAGAGTCGATGTCTTTGAACTTTATTTTGGACTGAAATCCTTCTATACAATTCCTTTCACATTATTTCTTCAGATATTGACACAACCCATGAAGAAATTATTTCATCATGGAACATGTTCCATAACAATTACAAACCCTTGGCATGTTCTTCGCTCCAATACTCGGAGTTCGACTCAATCTAAGGATATCACTACATATCCTCATGCTCATTGCAATAAGTGGCACCTTCTTTCATAGCTCCTCCCCGTAAAAACATGTGGCTTGACAACTACATATGTTAGGGCACAAATACTTTGGCATCCATCACAATTGGGACACTCATGGTGTTCCCATTCTTTACAAGAGGTTGGATCATCTTTTATAGAAATGCAAAGGAACATTATCAATATTACTCATGATCACATATCCTCCACAACACACCTATTTCCATTGTCTTGTCAAGGAAAAAATGGTGTTCAATACCATTTTCCACCATTTCATGCACAAAACCAATATTCCACCATTGGGATTAATAATTCAAGGACCTCAAGGATAGGAAAGTCATTTATAAGTAATGTTATCAACTCAACATTCACAATAGTAGGATATACAAATAATTCACCTCTAATTTTTCTTACACCTACTAATTCAATAAAAAAATAGAATTAAATCTAATTACATAGTAACTATTGTAATAAATGATGTACAAGTGATAATATACAGTGAAGACACAAGAAAACTAACATGTATAATATTAAACCCTAAGTAAGATAGGGATATAAGATGACTTAGCTGATATTCACACAATATGGAAGTGATCTGGGCAAGGTGTGTAGACACAAAATCACACACATATTACTATTTTACTATACCATAAGTATGTTGTTATATGCATGGATCTTAAGTAAGAAAAGTATTCACTGGTGAAACACCCCTAGTCCATCCACTTGCTTTGATCTGTTTCTATTGTCCTTCTCTCTCACATCTATCACTTCTACACCCAGTTTTGGTCAAGTCATGGGATCCCTATCTCACGGTATTTTCACATTTTTCATCAGTTATCCCAGGACATCAACACCAAGTCTAGCCACTAGCGCCCATGCGCTCCTATCCACCCCGGTGTATGTCCTCTTTGTTCTTTTTCATATTTTTGACATTTGTGGTTAGCCTTTTCAGGTTTTCTTACTCCTATCTCGAGGTCCTAGTTGACATGTCATGTCACTAGTGTCAAAATTCAAACAAGATATCCCTATATATACATAACATACATACCATTATAGTGGCGGGAAATTCTAAAGGGCTATCTTATCTACATACTATCAAAGGAATGTATTTTTGGGTTGCTTACTCTACATACACTGCATAGGAAGGGGAATTCCATCTCACACATTTGCATTTTATCTAGTTATAACACGTTATCTTAGCATCATTGGTGTGAGGGAAACCTAAGGACACTATTTCACACACAAACACTACTACATGGAGTCTCGAAATTAGTGCAGCTCTCGGTCATAAGTTCATCCTTCGGATGACCTTCGGGGTCATTTTGAATTCACATTTACATTACATTTTTGTTCCAATTTGATGTGTTTGTGAGCTTGTACAGGTAGCTAGGGTTTGTGTTTCATGTTACAGGCACCTCAAGGATCCAAGTGTGAGTATCAGGTGATCAATAGGAAGTACTAGTGAAACCCTAATGACATAAGAAAAATTATATTCTGACCCTCTGCGTAGTCACAAGCACCTACAAAATGTCTCTAGTGTACAAGCATCCTCACCCTAGCCCAGAATCCCGTGTCTAGCTCTGTTAGAAGGTTCTAGAATTGATATCTAGCATTTTCGACACTCTACTCATCTTGTTCATTAGTTTCTCCAGTTCAAATTTACTTTGAGATAAGTGTAAATCAAATAACTACCTTATCTCTACTATTTTCTTACATGGTTGCATCTTTAACATGCTTAGAATTTGTATTATGTTGTATTTTATCATAGTAGTGACTCTACAATTAGATTTAAATATATTTATTTATTTTAAATCATTTGTAAACCCATCCTTATTCAAATGCATTTCCCTAGGATCTCCATGGCTGATCATAGATCCTCCTTTCCTCAGCAAGTTATGCCTCATGTCAGTGTGAATCCTATCATTGATGTTTATGCTACGACTAAACTCAATGATCTTTATCACCATTATTAATGTGATTCTTACATTCTCCAACAATTCTTCGCTCACAAAGTTTACATTCCCACTAGCTTTCACAACTCTAGTGTTTGCATTGTTTTTCCTAACCAAAATTTCACTACATGTTTTCCTTGTTCTTCCATAGCTACTCATGCTTTTACCGTCTTTCTTCCTCCCTATTGTCATGCATGATGATGTTATTATAGATCATGTGCTTGGTGACATGTTACTTCTATGGATGCAAATAAATCTATTTCTCAAGATACAAATGAACATGTGCATGATGTTGTTTCCACTCATAGTCAAGATGAATGTAAAGCTATATCTCATGCTTCTTCTATTTCTAAAAATGTTTCTAATGATTGCAATGATATATCTCATGTTAGTTCTCCTATTACTTCTTTATATGTTGATGATAGTCTTGAAGAGCTACTTGCTTGTGAAAATTTGACTGATAGTGATGTAGATTATGCTTCTGACCATGAACATGTTAGTGAGGATGTTACTTCTCTTAAGATGACTGAATGTGAATTTTCTACCCCTCCTTCCACTTATGAGGTTGTTTTTAATATCATTCATGATGATTCTTCTCCTTCCATTAGTGTACCTCTTGTTGTAACTCCCGATTCTACATCTAGCATTCCTATAGAGCCTCCATGTTCTTCACCTCTTTCACCTCATTCCACATCCACTCCTTCTCTCAATCCTAATGATTACTCATAATGAAAAGCTTCAACCTCTCAATGTGCCTCTCATTTCTTCCACCATTCCTTCACATGATATATTATCACTCATGCATGTTGTTGGCCATTTGCAATCACAAGTTCATTCTCTCACACTCTCAAAGCAAATCCTACTATGATTCCATTGACAATAATTCTCTTCATGGCAATCCTATTCCAAAGAAAATTCACAATTCAAGCTTTTCCTAAGGATTTCATCATGCCTCACTTTTCATGTTTTAATGGTTCTAACAATCCTTATTTGCATCTTAAGCATTATCGTTTAGCTATGACTTCTTATTCTAATGATTGATTGTTACTAAAATATTTTCATCATAGTCTTGTTGATGATGCTCTTCAATGGTATACTCACTTTCCATATGGATCTATTAGTACATACTATGACATGGAAGATGTTTTTCTTAGATGTTTTATAATTAACAATGGTCCTAGAGTTACACATGATCGCTTACCTAGCTTACATCAAGGAAAGAAAAATCTATTCTAGATTATATTTTACGTTTCAATTATTGCATGCATCAGTTATTATTTCAGCCTATTGATCTAGAAAAGAAATTTATCTTTTTTTGTGGTTTGATTCCTACATTGAAAGAAAAATTACAATATGATACATGTGAATCTTTTATGCTTTTGTGCTATAAAGTTATTGATCTAGAAAAAGATTTAATTATTACACATGTTATCGAACCCCTTTATTACTTATACTACTACTTACTTCATCATCTACTATTGTTTCTCCTCTTCCATCTATTAATCGCCCTCCACGTTCTCCATCTCCTCCACCTCATAAGCATGTTCAATCCCCTCCACCACATTGGTATTCACCTAAGTCTTCTTCATCTCCTACTCATGAGCCATTGATTTTCTCACATGCTACTAAGCCTCATGATGTTTTGTGTGCTCTATTGAAAAAGCACTTGATTCATTTACCTTCTAATCAACATCACCCTCCTCATCACTTGCATTACCAGCGTGATCACCATTATTGCAAATTTCACCGCATAATGGCCATCGAGATAATGGCTGTTGTGCCTTACATGACAAATTGCAACAATTAGAAGATCGAGGTGTCATTGCCTTTGGCTCTTGCTCTCATGAGCGGTATTTTTCTCCTATTCCGCATAAGCCTACTTCCACTTCTATTCATTTGTCTCCTCCAACCACTTCTAAGGTTATCATTCATCCACCTCAAATTATCATTCATCCACATCCTCCACTTACCACATTTGTTGCTACATTGTCTCATCCTCCTCATAATGCTACCACATCTCATTGACTTCCTAAGTCATCAACATCTGTGCCTCATACCACTACATCTCCTATCATTGGCACCATTTCATCTGACATTCATTTTGGTTCTTACACTCATGATGTTACCGCCTCACATGCTTCCACCATCCCTCGTAGGCCTCTCAATATTTGGTAGGTGATTTCCATATGATCACCTCATTTCCCGATGATGCACTCATGTTTTCTAAGGTTCTTACATGACTGTTGAGGGATATGTTACAACAAGAACCTCACTCATTTCTCCACGCTCTGCGCTTCACATTTATCTTCCTAGAATACACTTCAAACCATTTCCCATGACGCACTCTTGTTCTATGGTTCATTCTTGATTTTTGAGGGGTCTTATATAAATGAACCTCACACACGCAATTACATACATCATTTTCATCCTACAACTAGCAAGGAATCAATCTTCTACTATTACATATCATCTCATTCACATTGTTATTATTCATTACACACATCACATACATCTATTACTATTCATCACATATTCTTATGCTTCATGCTCATTTCAAATACATAATCTATTTCCAATCATTACTTATCTATTTATAACAATCATTCAACAACATAATCACTTACGCCATAAATATCACACATCATAAAGCAAAAATCAAACCACAATCATCATCATCACATCATACATCAACATGACATCAATAAACCATCATATATATATATATATATATATATATATATATATATATATATATATATATATATATATATATATATCACCACAAATCATAGTTTCAAAATACAATCATTGGGGAAAGCCCCATGTATCACTACATCCATATACATCATATATCATCCTCACTATCACTATATACAATCATGGGAGATTTAGAACTAGATGCTTCACCGCTCAATCTCTGTCGTTGGTCGCGACTTTTATATCTCTACACCTACCTCTGCAGTAGTAAGGCCACCTCGACCGACTACTCCATGAATCGACCTTGAACTCCATATATTTCATGAATACATCTTGATTCGGGCTTGTCCTCCTACGAACTCCCGAACTCCCTATCTCGTTGAGTCTTCACACGAGCCTCTTCACGCTCACTCAAAAGTAAAGTACATGTGGTTGTCGCTATCACCACTTGCTCAAACAAATGGGCATGATCGCCCGCAATATCATCCACTCACTCCAAAATCCCACCTCTCATGAGCACATCTAGAGGCACATTCCGCATTAGTGTGTGGATCGATGAATCAATGATCAATGACCAATAAGCATCACCTACAACCATCCACACATTATTTATCACATTTACCAATATAAAACAACCTAAGTAACAACCAACAAATACCAACACACAATAATTACGTTCACTAATGTCATTGTTAGACCATCTCCATCAGGGGTAGGTGCCTGCCCCTCTGCTCCTCCCATGGTGGTTCACCCAATATGTCTACGACTACGAAATAATAAAACCCATCGATGTGCTTCCCATCACTTGATATTGGCTGGGTATACCCAACATCATCAACTTGTATTGGATCTATGACCGCATCTACCTCATCTGGACCTATGTGCATTATTTGTGCCCATGTGGGACTTGGCCTCACTCCAAGATGCCTTAGTGCTCTAGTGGATCTCACCCATACATATGGCTCACGGGTAAATCCTGGGCCATACCAAACTACCTCGATACATGCTCCACCTAAAATAACTCAACTACTCCAGAAACTTTTCCTCCAACCACATGATGCATCGAATGTACAGCATATCTACTCCATCCTCTACCCACCCACCATATTCTCTATATGGCCTCCATATGATGGCCCCTAGTCCCATCCAATCAAGCATCGACCTATATGTGGTCATATCTAGTCTTATTCTTCGGGTGCCTACCCACCTCACTGAATATATCAGGTCTCACACAATCCATACGTGACCCCGTGAGTGGCCTCAAGATAACAATGTTCTCATATGCGTATACATGTAGCAATGTGGTGGCTCCTAGTCCACCTCCATGGTCCTCCTATGTAAATATATATAAATCCATGTATAAATGGGCCAACATACACCTTGCCCATGTAAATCTAGTCCCATGCTCCTCTATACACTAACAAATATCATGCATATTATATAAGATACCCAATCCATCATGCTCTACTACCATCAATGAAGCAATAACTACTACAATAAAATTCCACAACCACGGAACACCTGATCTCAATATGACATCTAGACTAATATGGGTCTCTGTACACTCATGTCCCAGTAAAGTATTGTCAAGATGTACTCATCTCGCTCTCGGAATCCACTATGTTCATCACATGTACTCTCTCTCCCACTACTAGTAATTGCAATATATGATATACATCCTCTAGGGTCATTTTCATCTCCCCAGTAGGCAAACCAAAAAGTACATGTATCTGCACACCACCTCTCACACAATGCAGTCACCATAGGCATATTATGGGAACCTCCCCCAATCTCGCTATGTACTGCAGCCGACATAGTCTAGTATGTCCCACTCAACATCTAATAACCCCAAAGTCAACAATGTTCTCAAATTCTGACCCCCATAAAACTCCCTTGAGTGTATATCTCTCTACACACCATAAACGCCAACAAAATTAGACATTAATACTTCATATATATTCCATACTAGCTAATCATAATGTAAAAATCACTCGAAATACTACTATTTCACGTTGCTCTATTAAATCCCTCTCCCGGGTCATCACGCCAGGAGTAGGTCACAAGCACCTAATATTAGGTCACCAAAGGTGCTTAAACCCAGGTGCTAATGTCCCAAAAGATATCAATGCCCTAGCTTTGCCCCACTTAGGTCAGAAACACACAAAAAACAAAATTTCAAATTTGGAAAAAATCAACAAAAATGGGAAATTTTGACACATTTCCAAAAATAATCATACTTACTACTCATCATTGGTCATCTACGATGCCATGACCATCATAACTCTCTCGAACCTCACTTGCCTTTATCCGTGACATCCTCGCAAGCTCAGAGCTCAAATTCTCACTCACTCACAGTTTAAATGAAGTTACTATTCACTTTTTACTATCACTATATATAACAATTTTCAATTTTCCATTTACTATAGTTACTATTTGCACTCATTCTTCCAATTAATACACGACACATGGTTTTTTTCATATCTTGATCTTTATTACTTCATTTTTTCCCTGTTCATGACATTCACTCCAGATTTTTTCTACGAACATACTGAACACATTGAACAACGTTATATTCAACTCTAGCACATGTATTTATCAACTTATGTGTAACATCATGCAAACATATTCTACATTATCTATGGTTCACTATTACATATTTTCATCTCTACTTTCAGTTCGGTGCTCGTTTGCTTACCCTCACCCTTTCAACGAAAGGGAGCATACAATCGAGATCATCCCGTGATCCCTAGGCTATTATGCAATCATTTGATACTCCTAATACATCATTATCAAAAAAATTCTTCCACAAAGAATCAAACAAAGGAAAAAAACAATCTATTCTATCTATTCCCACTTAATGGCCTAATTTGGGGGCAAAAAGAAAAAAAATCTCTATGAGTAATCTATCGTATACATCCAATTCCAGAACAATCTTTTACTATTCAAATAAAATCAATTGATCGATACAACATAACATACTTTACTATCTCTCCCAAATGACCTAACTTGGGAGTTACATCACTTCATTATCTTTCCCATATGACCTAACATGGGAATCACTTTACATCACTTCTAGATGACCTAACATGGAAGCCATCTAACACTATACAAATCAGAACACCCATGGGAGTGGGGGAAATGAGATGTCATTGCCTTTCCTATATTGTTCCTATATGGGTTCTTCAACATGGAACTAAATTTGGTCTCTAGCATGCATCACGATTAGAGCTTTTTGAGGATGTAGTCATGGATGGAGAGTAAAACTAAACCTCTCTCCCCAAAACTATTCCTCTAATGGCAGGATTTCCAAATCCTCCCTTGTTTGAAATTTACAAAATCAGGTTGGGAATTGATCACTCCTTACCCCTCACAAATCTCCATTAGTAACAATTTGAAATCTCCAAATTCTCCAAATGAAGTTGACAATTTCACCTAGTCCTCCTTACAATAATTTTTTATCTCTATTTATGCCACATGGATCGACACGCTGATCCATGGTTCACCACGTTGTATGTTCTCACATTATTCGTGTGTACTTACGTAATGAGGGCTTCTTTAGACTTCTCACAGGTATGCTCCTTACTTCATTTACACTACTTGAACTCCATTCAAATAACATAAAGGGGGGAAAATGTAGATAAAAATCACGCACATATTACTATTTTATTATACCACCAAGTATGTTGTTATATACATGGATCTTAAGTAAGAAAATATTTTCTAGTGACACACCCCCTAGTCCACCCTCTTGTTTTAATGGTTTGTATTATCCTTCTCTCTCACATTTGTCACTTCTCCACCCATTATGTGTTAGGTCATAGGATCCCTATTTGTCAAGATATTTTCATATTTATCTTAAGTTATCTCAAGACATCAGCTCCCATCTGGACACTAGTGCCTAGGCGCTCCTATCCACCCCAGCCTTCATGTCCTCTTTGTTCTTGTTCACATTTTTGACATTTTGGTCAAGCATTTTTAGTTTTCTTACTCATATCCCGATGTCCTAGTCGGCATGTAATATCACTTTGGTGTAGAAATTCCCTATATATACACAACATACATACCATTATAGGGGCGAGAAATTATAAAGGGCTATCTTATCTACATACTATCAAAGGGACTTGCATTTTTGGGCTACTTACTCGCATACAAGTGCATAGGAAGGAAAGTTCTAAATTCCATCTCACACATTTGAATTTTATCTAGCTATAGCCCATTATCTTGGCATTGTTTGTGTAATGACAACCTAATGACACTATTTCACACACAAGCACACAAAATACATGGAGTTTGGGATGTAGTGCAACTTGACGCTTAGTCATAAGTTCATCCTTTGGATGACCGCTTGAAGGTCAGCTTTGACTTCACATATTGCATTTTCATTCTAATTTGATGTGTTTATGAGCTTGTGAAGGTAGCTAGGGTTTTTATTGCAAGTTACAGGTACCTCGGTGATCCAAGTGTGAGTATCAAGAGATAACAAGAAGTAGTAGTGAAACTATAGAGACACAAGAAAAATTAGATTATGACCCTTTGCACATAAAGGCACCTACGAGAAGGTTATTTAGAACCCAAGTGCCCTCACCGTAGCCCAGTGTCCATGTCCAGGCTCTGTCTGAAGGTTCTAGAATTGATATCAAACACTTTTAGCACTTTTCTCACTGTTCATCGCTTTCTCTAGTTCATATCAGCTTCGAGATAAAAATAAATCGATAAGTTCCCTATCTCTATTATTTTATTAAATAGTTGCATCTTTAGCGTGCTTTGCATTTGTATTTTGTTGTATTTTATCATATTAGTGATTCTACAATTAGATTTAAATATATTTATTTTTTAAAATCGGGGTGGTTTTGAACGGATTTTACATTGCATCGTAACTACTCACCGTAAATTTTGGATCTTAGAAATAATGTCGATAGGGGTGCCCGTGGTAGGACATGGGTGCATGGGCATTGAATGATTGATTCTAAGCACCAAAGTGAATATGCAAATTCTCAGATCTGGTTTCTTCACGTGTCACAAGGGCTTCACTTTTATTCCCGTTGGTCACCTAATATTTGCTCCTTGCTCACTAAAGGTACCTTTAACCTTTAACAAATAAGTTCACCCGTACATACCCATAAACCAAATCAAACATAAAAATGAAAATATAGAATATGGAGTTAGACTAACCCCAAATGGTCACCCAACAGAGTGAGCTTACAACCAATCATTGTACTACATCTTAGACTCCATGTAGTTCTTGTGTGTGTGTAGAAATGATGCCCTAGGATGCCCTTGTGAAAGTTACACAAATGATAATGGGATAGACCTAGAATCTATAAATGTAATGGTACATGGGGATGGAAAATAATAGATTCGTCTTCCTATGTTTTGTATGCAAAGTATGCAGCCCTTATCCCTTGAATGGATGTTAGATGAATGCCCTTGAAGTGCTTTAGTGCCTTTGAATGCAAACTTAGGTGATGATAGTAATACTTAGTGTTTGGTCCTTCATTTTGGACACATAAATATATATTTATGTGATTCCCTTGTTTGAATGTCGTAATTGACAACTAGAAGGCCAACCCATAATTGAAAAAGATGCCCAAAAGATAAAAGAGACCCAAAAGGAGTGAGTATGGTAAGAAAGGGTCAGGGGTGCCCATAAGGGACATGAGCGCCCTGGCGCTCATATCTCAAGCCATAGAAGATAAATAAGTAAAGTTACGACTAGGTTGTAGGGTGTGGAAGACCAAAGAGAAAGTAAAAGACAAAGAAAAGAGGCCAAAGATAGTTATAAACCACTAGTTTTCTTGTTTAGGAATCATATAAATGCTAGCATGCTTTTAGGACCTAGAAATGTACCCAAGTGTGTGATTTTGTGATGGGGGTTCATTAGCTAAGATATATCCTAGCACATTCATTCATATTGAGGTGATTAAAATTGATAAAAGAAAATTCAATATACCAATAGAAACATTAAGGGGTGAAAGGGTTTAATTTATTAATATTTTGAATTAGATATCAGGGGTAGGTTAAATAGGTGGGCTAGAGGAGAGATATCGTTAATTTTAATATAAAACTAAAAAAAATGAACCCTAGTTTTCAAGACTAAATACCTTAAAATTGCAAAAGGAATGTGGTCAAAAATTTACATTATAATCTCCATTTTAGTAAGGAAATCTAAATTAGGATACTATTAACCATGAAATAATAAGATGGTAGAAAATTAAGATTGATGTGTTTTTCAACACAAATCATACTATTTCAACATCTTAATTATTTGAAGAAGTATTACTAAATGATTAAATATTGACATTAAGGTAATTGGTAATAGATCTTGGATGGATTCAAACTCCATTTATAGATAAGAGGTGTACTAAGAGAATAATAATTGAGTGGGAACATGATATATTGTTTATTTGGTATATTAGGGTAAAAATAAAAAGGGTAAATAAAATTGTAATGGAAAAATGGGTAAGTAAGATACCTCATGATCCAAGTGCGAGTATCAAAAGATAACAGAAAGTAGTAGGTGAAACTATAGAGACACATGAAAAATCAGATTCGACCCTTTGCATGCAAATAGGCAACCCGCAAAGGGTCTTTGGAACCCAAGTGTCCTCACCCTAGCTTAGGCATCCATGTCCAACTCGTCTAAAGGTTATTAAATTGATATCGAGCATTTTTGACACTTTTCTCACTGTTCATCGCTTGTTCTAGTTCATATCTGCTTTGGGATAAACATAAATCAAATAATTTCCCTATATCTAATATTTTATTAAACAATTGCATCTTTAGCGTGCTTTCCATTTGTATTCTATTGTATTTTATCATATTAGTGACTCTACAATTAGATTTAAATATATTTATTTTGTTAAATCGGGTGAGGTGTTGAACGGATTGTACACTACATCGTAATCGCTCACTTGTGAATTCTCGGATCTCGAAATAATGTCGACAGGGTGCCTATAGTAGAACAGAGGCGCCCGGGCATTGATGATTAATTCTAGGTGCCAAGAGTGATCGTGTAAATTCTCATAACTGGTTTCTTCGTGTCGCAAGGGCTTCACTTTTATTCCTTGTTGGTCACCTTATATTTTCTCCTTGATCACCAAAGGTACCTATAACTGCAAGAAATAATTTCACCTGCACATACCCATAAACCAAATCAAACCTAAAAAGGAAAATGTAGAATAGGGAGTCGATTAACCCCAACGGTCACCCAACAGAGTGAGCTTACAACCCGATCATTGACTACATCTTAGACTCCATGTAGTTTCCATGTGTGTGTGTGTGTATAAATGATGCCCTAGGATGCCCTTGTGCAAGTTACACAAATGATAATGGGATAGACCTAGAATCTATAAATGTAATGGTATGTGGGATGGAATAGAATAGAATTCATCTTCCTATGTTGTGTATGTAAAGTATGCAACCCTTGTACCTTGAATGGATGTTAGATGAATGCCCTTGAAATGCTTTAGTGCATTTGGATGCAAACTTAGGTGATGATAGTAATGCTTAGTGTTTGGTCCTTCATTTTGGACACATAAATATGTATTTATGTGATTTCCTTGTTTGAATTTCGTAATTGACAACTGGAAGGCTGAACCATAAGTGAAAAAGATGCCCAAAAGATAAAAGAGACCCAAAAGGAGTGAGTATGGTAAGAAAGTGTCGAGGTGCCTATAAGGAAAGGAGTGCCTAAGCATTGGTGTCTGAAGCCAAAGAAGATAATGAAGTAAAGTTACAACTAGGTTGTAGGGTGTGGAAGACCAACGAGAAAGTAAAAGACAAAGAAAAGAGGCCAAAGATAGTTATAAACCACTAGTTTTCTTGCTTATGAATCATATAAATGCTAGCATGCTTTTAGGACCTAGAAATGTACCCAAGTGCATGATTTTGTGATGGGGGTTCATTAGCTATGAAATATCCTAGCACATTCATTCATATTGAGGTAATTAAAATTGATAAAAGAAAAATCAATATACCATTAGACATTAGGGGGTGAAAGGGTTTAATTTATTAATATTTGAATTAGATATTGGGGGTAGGTTAAATAGGTGGGCTAGAGGAGAGATAGCGTTAATTTTAATATGAAACTAAAAAAATTGAACCCTAGTTTTTAAAACTAAATACCTTAAAATTGAAAAGGAATGTAGTAAAAAAATTACATTATAATCTCCTTTTTAGTAAGGAAATCTAAACTAGGATACTAATAACCATGAAATAATAAGATGGTAGAAAATTAAGATTGACTATGTTTTTCAACACAAATGATACTATTTCAACATCTTAATTATTTGAAGAAGTATTACTAAATGATTAAATATTGACATTAAGGTAATCTGGTAATAGATCTTGAATGGATTCAAACTCCATTTATAGATAAGAGGCATACTTAAGAGAATAATAATTGAGTGGGAAACATGATATATTGTTTATTTCGTATATTAGGGTAAAATAAAAAGGGGTAAATAAAATTGTAATGGAAAAATGGGTAAGTAAGGTACCTCGGTGATCCAAGTAATATAGCGAGTATCGAGATAACAGAAGTAAGTAGTGAAACTATAGAGAAACATGAAAAATCAGATTCTAACCTTTGCAGATAGCTAACATGCATACTGCAGAAGGGTCTACAAGGAACCTAGGTGCCTTCACCCTAGCCGAGCATCCATGTCCATCTTTGTTTGAAGGTTTCAGAATTGATATCGAGCATTTTTGACACTTTTCTCATCCTATTCATCGAGTTGCTCAAGTTCATATTTGCTTTAATAAGCATAAATCGAGATAAGTTTCCTATCTCTAATATTTTATTATTAAACGAAAATTGCATCTTTAGCGTGCTTTACATTTGTATTATGTTGTATTTTATCATATTAGTGAGTCTACAATTAGATTTAAATATATTTATTTTTGTTAAATCAGTCCTGAGGTGTTGAATGGATTGTACACTTCATCGTAACTACTCACTGTAAATTCTGGATCTTGGAAATAATGTCAAACAAGGGTGCTGCATAGGGACAGGGCGCCTCGGCATTGATGACTGATTCTAGGTGTCAATGATGTATGCAAATTCTCAGGATATGGTTTCTTTTGTATTGCAAGGGATTCACTTTTATTCCCATATTGGTTGCCTAATATTTGGTTTTTGATTGCATAAAGGTACCTATAACGTGCAACAAATAAGTTCACCTGCATATACCCATAAACCAAATCAAACCTAAAAAGGAAAATGTAGAATAGGGATTCAGACTAACCCCGACGGTCACCCAACATAATGAGCTTACAACCGATCATTGTACTACATATTAGACTCCATGTAGTTCTCGTGTGTGTGTAGAAATGATGCCCTAGGATACCCTTGTGCAAGTTGCACAAATGATAATGGGATAGACCTAGAATCTATAAATGTAATGGTATGTGGGGTGGAATAGAATATAATTCATCTTCCTATGTTGTGTATGCAAAGTATGTAGACATTTTCCCTTGAATGGATGTTAGATGAATGCCTTTGAAGTGCTTTAGTGCCTTTGGATGTAAACTTAGGTGATGATAATAATGCTTAGTGTTTGGTCCTTCATTTTGAACACATAAATATGTATTTATATGATTCCTTGTTTGAATTTTGTAATTGACAACTGGAAGGCCGAACCATAAGTGAAAAAGATGCCCAAAAGATAAAAGAGACCCAAAAGGAGTGAGTAAGGTAAGAAAGGGTCAGGGGGTGCCCATAAGGGATAGGAGCGCTGGGCTGCCGTGTGTAATCTCAAAGCCATAAAAGATAAATAAATAAAGTTACGACTAGGTTGTAGGGGGTGTGGAAGACCAAAGAGAAAGTAAAAGACAAAGAAAAGAGGCCAAAGATAGTTATAAACCACTAATTTTCTTGCTTAGGAATCATATAAATGCTAGCATGCTTTTAAACCTAGAAATGTACCCAAGTGCATGATTTTGTTATGGGGAGTTCATTAGATAAGATATATCCTAGCATATTCATTCATATTGAGGTAATTAAAATTGATAAAAGCAAAGTCAATATACCAGTAGACATTAGGGGGTGAAAGGGTTTAATTTATTAATATTTTGAATTAGATATTGGGGTAGGTTAAATAGGTGGGCTAGAGGAGAGAGATCATTAATTTTAATATAAAACTAAAAAAATTGAACCCATAGTTTTTAAGACTAAATACCTTAAAATTGCAAAAAGGAATGTGGTCAAAAATTTACATTATAATCTCCTTTTTAGTAAGGAAATCTAAATTAGGATACTATTAACCATGAAATAATAAGATGGTAGAAAATTAAGATTGACTGTGTGTTTCAACACAAATCATGCTATTTCAACATCTTAATTATTTGAAGAAGTATTACTAAATGATTAAATATTGACATTAAGGTAATTGGTAATAGATCTTGAATGGATTCAAACTCCATTTATAGATAAGAGGCGTACTTAGTCAAGAAAATAATAATTGAGTGGGTTCAAGATATATTGTTTATTTGGTATATTACAAAAATAAAAAGGGGTAAATAAAATTGTAATGGAAAAATGGGTAAGTAAACATGGAAAAAATATATTTTTACTGTAATAATATAATGGGAGGAGGTAATATCAATTTCAATAAGTAGAGGTAAAAACCAACATTAAGGGCATTAAGGGTATTATTTAATACCATTTGAACGAATGTGTTATACCATACTATTACTAAGTGAACCTCGTGGATTTTGTGTTGACATTTTCTCCCACTTTATGTTGTTGAGTGAATAATCGATCACATAAAGTAGATAGAATATGTGTACTGAATGATCATGTAGAATGTGTAGCCGATAGCGATAGCGTGTTGAGTGGACAAGTGAAGCATAAAGTGACAACAAAGTGAAGTGTGAAGACTAAGAAAGGGAAATAGACCATGTTCTAGAGGTGAAGCGTATGCGTAATAAGATCTTTCTTTGGAGCTTGTGATTGTTGATGTGAGATTATTCTTCTTGTCATTAAGAAAGGAATTTAAAAATAAGAGAGCAACCTTCCTCAAATTCCTATATATGAAAATTTTGAGAAAAGTATGCATAAGTATGTAAAAGTGTGTAAAAGTAGTAGTAAAGGAAAGTGTGCACTTGATGTAAAAGAGTGTAAAGGATATAAAAGTGTCCTGAAATATTGTGAAGAGTGAGTTTTTTGGGTGATCTCATGTAAGAGCAAGTCTTTGGGTGATCTCATGCCAAGAACGATTTTTTTTTTAGGTGATCTCACGTAAATGACGAGTTTTTTTAATATCACGCCAAGAGCGAGTGTTGGGGAGAGAGGTATAGTTTTACTCTCCTTCCATGATAATCATATGCCCCCATAAGCACCAACTTCTTGAGATAGTATGTCTCGATTGTATACGAGTTAGTTTCGATTTGTTTGATTGTATTGATTGTTTCATTTGAAGGAGATAAAATGCATTTTGTAATTTGGAGGCTAGTTCCTTTAATCAGTAGAATGTGATCAAGACTTTTATAAACCGTGTTGATTTGAGAAGCTAATTATTTGTGCCGCTAGGACATTAGTGCCTGGGAGGACACATGCACCCAAGCACTACTTGTCGATACTAGGTGCCGAGTCTCTCATCTTTGTTTTAGACCCAACTCAAATTTTGGGCCTTTACATGGGTGGCTTTATTTTTGTGTTGATTCTATACTATGCGGATCGGTGTTGTAGCTTTAAGTTTTTGTATGAGTGATTTATTCACCCAATGTATGCCCCCTTGTTTAGCTTGTATGCAACGATAGTAGGAGAATGTGGCCCAAAGAAGAGAACTTGATGTCGATTTGAAGTGGATACCCGTGCAGGGGTAGGGATATAAATCAACACCAAATTTAACAAGGTTCACCCGAATTTAACGTGGTTCACCCAAAGCTACGTCCACCAAGAAACAAGCCAATCTATTATCCAAAGCTTTCACAAGATATACAATGAAGATTTACAATCTTCCACACCTCTCAGATGTACAATACTTTCTTTCTCTCAAGCTTTTTTCTTCTCCAAGAATTCTCTCTCTCACAATTATTCTCACAATAATCATCAAATTTTGCAAGTTCTTCTTAATTCTTACTTCTAAACCCTAGCTTTCATGCTTATATAGGCATATATAAAACTTAGGGCACTTAGCCATGCAATTACAATCAATAGATCTACTTTAATACTAAAAATAGATCTAATTCCCATGAGTTAATTAAAACACTCCACACACAGGTAACCGATGCGTTGGTTAGCCCTAACCGATGTCGGTTCCTCCTTTCTGACCGATGTGGTCATGGTAGGTGACCGATGTCGGTCCCTCCATAACCGATGTCGGTTACTGTGTTTTCCAGAAAGTTTCATATTGCATGCTAATCCAAGTAATTGAGCTCCATAACTCAACAATCTCCCACTTGGAGATTAATTACTACACCATACTTGTATAACATCATTCTTGGATCCTTCCTTAGCTTTGTTTCTTCCTCTTCAAGTCTCAAACTCAAAGACCAACAAAAGTGGAGTGTAGCTCCAACTTCTCCTTTGCTAATGGCTTCGTTAGCATATCCATAGGGTTCTCACTCGTATGAATCTTTTCCAGATTCAATTGCCATCCTCCAATACCTACCGTATGAAGTGATACCTCAACTGAATGTGTTTCATTCTTGAATGAAACATTGAGTTCTTTTCCAAATGAATTGCACTCTGACTATCACTGAATAATTTGCAATCATCTTGCTCCTTTCCCAACTCTTTCATGAACCTACTCATCCATATCATCTCCTTGCTAGCCTCTTGTAGCTGCAACATACTCTACCTCTGTAGTAGAAAAGCCACAACCTTCTGCAATCTTGAAATCCATAGCTAACTTTTGTCCCACCTACTGTGAAATATATCTAGTAGTGCTCCTCCTACCATCCAGATCTCCAGCCATATCCGAATCAACATAGCCACATAATGAAATATCCAAACCTCCATAGCATAACTGCATGCTAGATGTCCCTTTCAAATACTTGAGTATCCATTGGACTTTTTCCATGCTCTTTTACCTAGATTGGCCATATATCTACTCACAACTCCCACTTCTTGTGCAATGTCTGGTCTGGTACAAACCATAACATACATGAGACTCCCAAACTGAAGCATATGGCACTCATGTCATGTATTTGACCTCCTCATGTGATGATGGACACTATATCTTTCTCAATTTGAAGTGTCCAGCCATAGGTGTACTAACAGGTTTTGCATTCTACATCTTGAACCTTTCTAACACCTATAGATATAATCCTCCTGAGACAAATACAATTTCTTGTTCTTCATGTCTCTTGTGTATTTGCATGCCAAGGATTCTTTTTGCAGCTCCTAAATCCTTCATAGAAAATGTGTGAGCTAGCTTTCCCTTAAGCTCACCAATGTCTTGCATACTAGATCTGCAATAATAAGCATATCATCCACATACAGTAACAAAATAATATAGCTCCCATTTTCAAGCTTCTTGAAATAAACACAATGGTCAAATTCACATCTCAAGTAACCATGCTCATGCATAAAACTATCAAACCTCATGTACCATTGCCTTGGAGCTTGCTTGAGCCCATATAGGCTCTTTTTCAACCTGCACACTAATTTCTCCTTACCCTTGACTTCATACCCAAGTGAATGTTGCATATAAATCTCTTCATCCAAATCACCATGAAGGAAATTCATCTTCACATCTAGTTTCTCTAAATGCAAATCCTCTACTACAACTAAACTCAATACAATACGAATAGAAGTCATCTTAACAACGGAGAAAAATATTTCACCAAAATCAATACCTACTTTTCTATGTAAATCCCTTTACTACAAGCCTTGCCTTGTACCTTTTATGTCCACCCTCTTCTTCCTTGATCTTGTAAACCCACTTGTTCTACAATGTCCTCTTACCTACTTTGGAAACTTAACCAAATCCCAAGTCTAGTTCTGTTCCAAGGAGTCCATCTCCTCATCCATGCCATGCTCCCACTACACGTGGGTCTTATCCTACATTTCTTCTTCAAAACTTTTGGTTCACCATTATCAGTCAATAATAAATAAAATAGAAAGGTGTAAATCTTTCTAGAGGTTTACTTACCCTTTGTGACCTTCTCACAGGAGTTTGGGGTACCAGGCTCATTCTAGACCTCCTGGACATTTGTATCCAAATCTTTCAGTGACCAACATCGGTCACCTATAACCGACGTTTTTTGCTAACGATGTCGGTTTGGATCTTATATAACCGATCGATTCTACTCTGGTGACCGTGATGTCGGTCAGGGGTCAATCGACACCGATTATTGTGTAACCCTGTTGGTATTACTTTTAAATCCGAGAGTTCATTTTCATTCACAAAACTTCTCAACCGGTTCATCCTTGGGTACCAAAATTTGATCCATGTACATTCTCTTTTCATTCCATTCAATATCACGACTCCTAATAATTTTAGAATTCTCTAAATCCCAAAAATGGAATCCAAATCACCAGATCCATAACCAATGAAAGTGCATCTCTTGGATTTTGCATCCAACTTTTTCTATTTTCCTTATCAATATGCACAAAAAGCTTCTAAACCAAAAACTTTAAGAAAAGAAAGATCTACCTCTTTTCGGTCCAAGCTTCCTCTGGTATTCCTCCATCTAGTGAACTTGAAGGCCCATGGTTAATCAAATAAACCATTGTATCAACTTACTTCTTCCCAAAACTACAAGGGCAATCTAGAATGTATCCTCATACTTCTAGCACGTTCCATGATTGTCTGTTCATTCTTTCTGCAACACCATTCTCTGTGGTGTTCTTGGAACCATTCTTTCTCTATGTATCCCATTCATTGAACAATAATCATTGAAAGCCTTGCTACATATATTCACCACCATTGTCAGATCTAAGGCACTTTAACTTTGAATTTGATTCATTCTCAACAAGGGCTTTCCATCTTTTAAAAGTCTCAAAAACATCATATTTATGTTTAATACAATAAACCCATACCTTTCTTGTAGCATCATCAATGAAAGTAACATAATACTGGGATCCTCCATGAGAAGCTACCTAGTTGGTCCCCACACATCTGAGTGTACAAGCTCCAATTTTTGCTCCTTCTTAGTTGCCCCAACTTTGAGAAATCTCACTCTCTTTTGCTTTCCAAAACACAATGCTCACAAAAAATCAAGATCTAAATCTTTCAAATATGATAACTTACCCTTAGCCTTTAAGATCTGCATTCCTTTTTGACTCATATGGCCCAACCGATTATGCCACATGCATGCATCTGAATCTAAAGTAGATAATGTAGAAAAGGAATCAGTAACACAGGTAGATAAATATAACGTTCCTACCTTCTTACCTCTTGCCACAACAAAAGCACCCTTGGTGACTTTCCAAGAGTCTCTTGTAAATGTAACCATGCAACCAACTTCACCTAGTTTCCTACTGAAAATAAGATTCCTCTTGAGGCTTGGCACATGCCTCACATCTTTTAATACCCATGTATTTCCATTCTACAATTTTAGATGAACTTCCCCTTTACCAGTAATATTGCAAGGTTCATCATCACCCAAATAAACATGCCCAAAATTTCCCTGGACATAATTTCTAAAATAACCCTTATTAGGGGTTGCATGGAAAGAAGCTCCTGAATCTAAAACCCATGATTCAATTCTATTATCTAAAGAAAGAATAAGAGCATCTTGCATTACCTCTGCTGCAACAAGATTTTCTTCTTTACCTTTGTCTAGTTGTTGGTTCTCTTTATCCTTTGACCAACAATCTTTCTTTGCATGTCCTTTCTTTCCACATTTCCAACAAGTAATTCCCTTACCTCTGGATTTAGATCTGTATCCCTTGACTTTGATTTCCCATTACTCTTACTCTTGGATCTCTCCTTTACTTCCCCTTTTTTACATTCAAAGCATTCCCAGATGATGATTCCTTTGTACTCTTTTCCTGTGAATTTCTTCATTCAAGATTATACTAACCACATCATCAAACTTCAAAATATTATTAGCAGATGTTGTATTACTAACAACCATTACCAAGTTATCCCAACTATCAGGCAAAGAACATAAGAATAAAAGTGCTTTCACTTCATCATCAAAAATGGTATATCAACCATTTTTTAACTGATTTACAATAGATCAAAAATCATTCAAATGACTAGATGCAGATCCACCTTCATGCATCTTAGAACTAAATAGTTTCTTCATCAAATAAACTTTATTTGAAAGCACTAGGTTTTTCATATAAATTAGCAAGAGATTTCATTAACCCTACCGTAGAAGTCACTTCATAATATTGGAAGCCACGGATGTTTGTCAGGCTCAATCTTATAGATCCCAAAGCCTTTATATCAAGAATCTTCCATTCTTCATCAGTCATCTTCATAGGTCTAGACTTCTCATCCAACGGTAAATACAAATCTCTTTGATACAGATAATCCTCAATCTGCATCTTCCATAATTGATAATTTCGGTCATCAAACTTCTCTACCTTGTATTTGTTTTCTTCTGCCATTGTTGTAGCTCCCACTCAATCAAAAAACCCTCTGTGAGTAAATATGTCAACACACAAAACCCTCAAACAAATCTCTAATACCAGTTGTTGGGGTTAGCACACCGGTTGTACAGATAATATATCAGATCTAAGCATACATGCAAATAAAAGTGGATATTCTACCAAAAGAAATATACAAAATAAGAGATATAAATCAACACCAGATTTAACGTGGTTCACCTAATGTGGGCTACATCCACCAAGAAACAAGCCAATCTATTATCCAAAGCTTTGACAAGATATACAATGAAGATTTACAATCTTCCACACCTCTCAGATGTACAATATTTTCTTTCTCTCAAGCTTTTGCTTCTTCTCCAAGAATTCTCTCTCTCACAATTATTCTCACAATAATCATCAACTTTTGCAAGTTCTTCTTAATTCTTACTTCTAAACCCTAGCTTTCATGCTTATATAGGCGTATACAAACTTAGGGCACTTAGCCATGCAATTACAATCAATAGATCTACTTTAATACTAAAAATAGATCTAATTCTCATGAGTTAATTAAAACACATGGACTGATTTTAAGAGGAGGCTGCTTAGTTAGAGTTGGTAATGTTGTAGAAGACTTGAGAGGAGGAGGGGATGTACTAAATTTTAGAGGATGTTTCTTCGTTAGAGTTGAGTAACGTTGTAGAAGACTTGAGAGGAGGAAGGGATGGAATAATTGTTTGAGGACGTTGCTTGATTTGAATGGGTTGATAGGCAGATCTTGATAGACTGATCAAGGAGGAGTATTAGTGATTGTGGAATGATGCTCACTAGAAATGGAGGGATTAGGTTTAGGAGCCCAAAGGGGCTTAACAATTAGAGATGAGCATGAATGTTGTATAATGAATGAAATAAAACCCTGAAGCTCAAGGTTATTAATTCATCATCTTAAAGCATAACAATCATTTTCATTATGTCCATTAAGTCTATGATAATTGAAAAATGGGAGACCTTGGTATTTGGCAAGCTGAAAAGGAGTGTAGCAATGAGTAGTTAGAAAATTGATCAACCGGTGATTGAGAAGATCATTAAGAATATCATGTTGCTTGACATTTAAATCAAACTTGAGAGGTGTTGGTAGTGGTAAGAATTAGAGTTCACCGATATGAGCATAGGTAGAAGACATGATTAGGATGAGGTGTAGAAGAAAAACTAGCACCAACCTTAAGATGTTGGATTTCAATTGTGAGATATATAATTGTAGATTCCATAGCCTTTAATTTTATCTTGAAATAAACAATGTAAATATTGATTTGACTTGCAAATGGATTGATTGGTTGTGACATTAGGACTAAGAGAGTCATCGTAGAAACGATCGAAGATGGAACTTACTTGGCTAGATGACATATTGTTAAGGAGATACATAATGTCTGGGGATTTTGAGAACATCTTTGTAAGGTGGGTGCATTTTCAAGCAAATTGATGCAAGGAGACTAGAGGAATTTTAGGATATGTGAAAGAAGATTAAGATAGAATATAAAAAAAAAAGGATCCAAGTAATTGATCCCAAGTGGGGTTCACCAAATGATTAAATAAAAATATAATTGTAGAGAAACACCGTAATAAATGATGTACAAGTGATAACATACAAAGAAGACATAAACAAACTAGTATGTATAATATAAAACCCTAAACAAGAGAGGGAGATAGGATGAATTATCTGATATTCACGCAATATGGAAGTGATCTCGGTAGGGTGAAGTTCGAACAATGAGACTCGAATAATGCGTCGTAATTGCTCAATATAAATTCTAGATCTATGGAATAATGTTGATAGTGGGCACCCCACAATAGGAAAGGGGTGAGTGGCGTTGATTACATCGATTCGGACACCGTGATTGTATAAATTCTCAGATCTAGTTTATTTTGTGTCACAAGGGCTTTGTTGTTGTTCCCTATGTGTCGATATATATTCACTTCTTGATCGTTGAATGTACTTGTAACCTACAAGAAAGAAGTTCACCTGCACATACTCATAAACCACATCAAACCTAAAAAGGAAAATGAAGAATGGGGATTCAAAATAACCTCGATGGTCACCCGATAGAGTGAAATTACAACTGAGCACTGCAATACATCTCAGACTCCATGTAGTTCTTGTGTGGGTGTATAAATTACGCCCTAGGATACCCTTGTGAAAGTTACACAAATGATAGCGAGCTAGATCTAGAATGTAGAAATTTAATGGTATGTGTGGATGGAGTATAATAGACTTCCTCTTCTATATTGTGTATGCAGAGTATGCAACCCTTGTCCCTTGAATGGATGCTAGATGAATTCCCTCAAGTGAAGTGCTTTAGTGCCTTTGGATGCGGGCTTGGGTGATGATAATAATGATTAGTGGTTGGTCCTTCATTTTGTACACATAACTATGTATTTATATGATTACCTTGTTTGAATTTTTTAATTGACAATTGGAAAGTTGATCCATAAGTGAAAAATATGCCCAAAAGATAAAAGAGACCCAAAAGGAATGAGTAAGGTAAGAAAGGGCCAGGGGCACCCAAAAGGGATAAGAGCGCTTTGGCGTTGCTATCCTAGATGGGCGCTGGTGTCTAAAGCCATAAAAGATAAATAAGAAAAAAATAGACTGGCTGTAGGGTGTTAAAGACCAAAGAGAAAGAAAAAGACAAAGAAAAGAGGCTAAAGACAACATAAACTACTAGTTTTCTTGCTTAGGAATCATATAAATTCTATCATACTTTTAGGACCTAGAAATGTAATCAAGTGCATGATTTTTGTCTACACCAACTACTATTGCTACATTCAACATTCCATCATCTACAAAATTACATGCCTCTGTATACCTATCAAAGAACTCAAACCCTTAGAAGGACAAGCTTTTTCATATTTTCATGACTCCATCAAGCATGTTGAGTATATTCTTATTGAATAAATGAGTTTCATTGGACCCAAGTTACTCGCCAAAATTGACTTTTGGCTTAGTGAATCTTTTACCTATTTTAGGACATTAGAATTTGACAGTAGATCGATGATCCTCATTGGTGACTTGGGCCAACTTCCATCTATCATGGAAATCCCCTTGTACACAAGTCATTCTTATGGTGCCACCCTTTGAAAGGGATTCCATACTTCCATCTCATTGTAAACAATTTTCCATCAATAGGGTTTTACCTAGGAACATGATTCCTTCTACAAATTACTCCTCAACATTCACAACGTAATTCCATTCTTAGAGGACTTGGAGGTCATGATGTCACAAACATATTCCTTCCTCTCATTGCAAAAATTCAAATCTTCTACAAGTCCCCCATTTATTTTCCAAGAATGCCCCGCCGATGACAACAATCTCAATATGTTGAAATCTTTAAATGCTCCAATTGTTCATTCAGTTGTGGAAAGAACCAAACACGTTGTTTTAGGGGAACCTGATGACAATCAATCGCAACACATAGTTCTTCATTGCAAAAACTAAAGATTCATGTTTACAACTAACTTGTGGGTTGAGGCTGGTCTTGTAAATGGTTTAACAAGAAAAATTATCGGCATTGTCTACAATGATTCCTCAATACTACCTGGAATTATTAAAATTTGATAGATACATTGGGCCATATTGGGATCTCGGGGAGTTTCTTCCATGTTCATGTTCCACCTATTTCCAGAGGGATCCGTAAGTGACTACTAAATCAAAATGGATTGTGATTTGATTATCCACAAGTCTCAGGATCTTACTTTGTAAAAGCCACCAATTGATATCATTGGTGAAAAAGAAAGACATGGTCTTACCTTCAATATTATCTCTACAATCCCTCCCTTGTAAATCTACACATTTCTCCTCCTTTCTCTTTTGAACGCTACTCAAAAATAGCTTGTTTCCCTCTACTTCATGTATGGAATAAAGAAGAGGCTTGTTTAAATTCCCTTGCCCCTTCCCCCAAATTTTGATGAAAAAATCCCTGCATAAAAATATTTTTTTCATGCTTCCTATTACAAACAATATATTTGTTTCAAATTTGATTTTTATTTTGTTGAATTACAATTATCTTTCTATACTTCAACAATCTACATATGTTTAAGATCTTATATTATATTAATGCAATAAGATACAAGATAACTTTCAACAAAAAAATGGGTGGTATGAGAGCACGCCCCAAAACCACGAACAAACTAGGCCGAGCCTAGAACATCAAAAATGCAATCAAACTAGCGGGTGGTATGAGCCGAGCCTAGAAAAACTAGTACAACAAAACAAAAAAAAGGCATCGCTTAGAAAAAAAAAAGGCAAAAATCAAGCAACAACTGCAAACATGCCCGAGGCGGGCGGATCTTGATCATCCGGCCACCCCCCAGAACCAGAAGATCTTTGCCAATGTCCAATCTCCCCAACCAAGTAGCAAGTTCTTCCTCGGGTCTTGCTTCCCCATGCGTAGGAATGGCGAGGTTGAGGTGAGGGAATTTTCCAAATGATGGCGGGGGTGGCGGAGGTTGCTAAGCGGCCTGGTGTGAAGTAGCGGTAGAAGGAGAGCCCCAGCATTTGTGGTGAGCCAATGAATGCGGCAGAGACCCCACCCATGTTGCCGAGGTGGCGAGCCCCACCCTGTTTGCGAGTGAGAGTGTGGTGGTGAGCCTACGACCACGGCAGGCACGCACAGCGAATGACTATGCCGATGAATCGGTCCTGGAGAGCGGCGGGTGTGACTAAAAGCACGGCGTTGGATCGGTTGCATCGACCTCCATGGATGAAGGCAAGGAGGAGCACTTGGTGGGAGATGGAGGCACTCGAGAAACATTGCACGGGGCTTCCCCCAGTGTTGCGTAGCAGAGTCTGGAGGTGGTCCACCTCCAGCGCCACCTTGTTTTTGAACTTGAATCTGCAGAAGTACATTGAGAGATCACCATAGATTTATTATAAATCGAGAAAGATTGATCAACTGCATAAATTAGCAAAAAGAAAAAAGTATTTCTTTCTTTCCATATCCAAAATAAAATCTCCCCTCTAAAAACATGCCAAATCTGGGTGAACATAGGTAGAAGTTTGGGATTGTCTCCCAAGAGGATATGTTGCCAAGTGAAATAGTGGGGCCGTGAGGGAAAGAAAAAAGTATGGATCCAGTTCCAGGCAATTTGAGCTTTGGGACAAAACCAGAAGACATGCAAAAGCATTTCCAGATGCCCACAAAGGGGCATTTGGGAGTTGGAATCCCAATTTGAACAAGATGGGCCCCGATAGGAAGGCCTTGGTGTAGAATACACCAAAGAAAATGAGCAATTTTGGGCTCCACACATATAGTCCAAACAGTCTCAAATCGTCTACCCCAGGTAGACAGAGTGGCGTGAATTCCCCAACGAGTATTAAGTTTGTCCACCATGGGAAAATGGGGTGAGAGCCATCGATAGCCTTTGTTGGCTTTGTAGTTACAGAAAGGAGTATCAACATACCACTTCCAGTCTGTCCACCAAGGGTGAGAGGAATGCACAACAATCTTATGCAGCATGTGATCAGGAACCAAATTGATCACAATATTGAAAGTATCCTGATCTTGGTTGGAAAGCTGAAATAGAGCTTTAAAATCCGGCCAAGATAACCAGATTGTGTGTTCTTGTAGAAGAAGTCCTCGATGGTGTGAATTCCACGCTTGAAGAATTTGAGCGCGGAGATTCCCGGACCTCTGCTAAGCATTGATCTTGGGATTGAAAAATCGGCGACCACCAGAGAGATTGTTGGTTAAGAGATAACCCATTGCAAAAAGCCATCCCCTTTCCATAAAATCTAGGGTTTGACACATTCCCACGCTTTCCAGATACTTTTAAGCACAAAAGTGCCAACAATTTTGACAGGCACAGGAGTGATGAGAAAATTGACAAACCTAAGCCTTTCCATGTAGGGCGCCATAAGGAGAGCCTTCCATAATGCCATGTCATATGAGAAATTTCCAAGCTTCTTGGCCAGTGATGCTTCTTGATAATCCACTTAGCACAAGAGATTTCCCTTGGCGTTGAATGTGAATAAGCCCGAGGCCTCCAGAATTGCGAGGCAGACAACATATATCCCATGCTACTCGATGAAAACCTTTTCCAGTAGAAGCATTAGCCCATAGGAAAGCTTTGAGCAGCTTTTCAAGCTTTTGAATGGAGGCCTTGGAAGGAACCCAACAAGATGAGTAGTAGACATGGGTAGCAACCAAGAACTTTAGAGAAAATTTGGAATTTTCAGCCAGAGACAAAGGCCTAGTAAGCCAATATTCCAGTTTTTTCGCCACCCGTTGAATGACATAATGCCATAGATCATCGGGAGGCTTGAAAAGAAAAAGGAATACCTAGAAATTTGAAAATCTCACCATCTGCAGAAATTTTCCAATCAAATGTGGCAAGCCAGTCCATGCGTGGAAGGAAAGATTGCCTGGGTAACATTGAGTTTTTCACCATTGAATGGATGAGCCAGAAGCTAGGCAGAAAGTATCCAAGCATTGCATAACATTGTAAAATGTTGTTCTCATCCTCGATAAGCATAAGGAAGGAATCATCCGCAAAATGCCCATTGAGGAGTGAGAATTGGGCTCATCAGGTAGCGAGATTCCACGAACAAGACCTTGCGCTTTGGCATGGGCTAAGAGATAACCAAAGCCTTTGGCCACCAACACATAAAGTGCAGGGGCAAGAGGGCAGCCTTGTCTAATAGACCGGAAAAGTCCAAAGGGCTCCGAGCTAAGGCCATTGATAGAAATTTGAGCAGATGCATCTGCAAAGAGCATATTGATGGATTGAATAAAAATGGGTCCAAAGCCAAGGGCTAAAGCATGGCGAGAATGAAAGGCCATTCAATCCGATCATAAGCCTTCTCAAAGTCAATCTTGATAAACATGGCGGCTTGATGAGATCTGCGAGCCCATTCCATGCCTTCCCAAACCTGATGATGTTATCCAGGATGAAATGCCCTGTATGAAGCTTGTTTTTTGGTTAATAATAATAGGCAGAAGAAGATTATGTAATCGCAGAGCTAACGCTTTGGCAATGATTTTGTAGGAGACATTCAACAACGTAATCGGCCGCCAACAAGTGATTTTCTCGGGATCTCCTTGCTTAGGGATAAATTTAATGTTTCCCTTATTAATGCATGGCCCTAGGGATTGGTTTTGAAACCCTTCAAGATAGACTGAAGAAGGTCTTGCCCGATAGAATCCCAAAGAGCTTTATAGAATTCATAAGGGAAATCCATCGCAACTCGACGCTTTATCATTAGCCATTTGCATAGTGGCTTCATGGAGGTCTTCAATGGTGAGCATTCTTTCACAGATCACCTTCTGAGCCTCTGAAAGCTTGCGTGGCACAACCCCAAACATTGGTCAAGAGCGGCTCGGCGAGCTATGCGGAGGGTGGCTGAGCTTGAAAGATGAGCTTGTAATGGTGCACAAAGGCTTGCAACATAAGTTGTGGGTCAGTAATTCGAGCTCGTTGTCCATGATAGCTCGGATCTGTTGAGAAGGCTTTCTGGCTCGAAGAGAAAAAAGAATTCTTTCGAGACCCGATCTCCAATCTTGAGCCAATGCATTCGAGCCCGGATCTGAGCACCTCTGGCATTATAGTTGTCCACAATTTGGATTTGATGTCGAGTGTTGCAAACTTGCGATTCTGCAGCGTCGAGAAGAAGGATCACCTTGAAGTGCCACCATCGCCTAGCTGAGAGTTGAGGTGTTAGCGTGTATGAGCGGTGCCAAATTTTTTTGCCAAATGGTGTGGCCATAGATTCTAAGAAATCTGGTAGTCCGAGTCAGTGCATCTTCCCACCATTGTAACCAATTGGTTTGCATAGGTGGATGAAATCATTGATAGTGATTGGGTCGTGGAGTTAAATTCCAAATCCGCTTGATATGATTGACAGTGGGGCCATGTTGCATCAAGGTAATATTAAGAAAGAATTGGCCTTTATGACAAAATGGGCGCGCATCATGCCAACATATATGAAATCATATAGGAGAGTGGTCCGAAAGGACAAAGTCAGGCATAACCTCCATTGGCATGGAATAAATGCTATCAAACTCAAAAAAATTTTGAGCTGACAACATGGCCTGTCAAGCCGTTTAAGGACGCGATCTTGTCCCTCCACGAAGATTGGACCATGTGTACCAAGCTGCAGAGGTGGGAAAGCGAGATGCGTTAGGATCAAAAAAATCTAAATTTATTTCACATGAAGTACCACGCTTCCCTTTCACCAGGTGTCCACCTCATAGGCAAGTGGCCACATTTATCATTTGGGGATTCAACCATATTAAAATCTCCACTTATTACCCAATAGGCATCGGGAATGGAGTTGGCTATCCATCGCCACCATAGATCGGCCCTTTCGGCCGCATCATTCGAGCGTAAATATTAATGAGCCCAAAAGGGCAACCCTCAATATTAAAGAGGACCCATATGACACGGTTGGTGGGGTCGATTCCATGGTCAATTAATAAGGGCCACCATTTAGGAGCAAAAAAGTGAAATTAATCCCCCATGCCTTGCTTCATGATTGCTACAAAAAGCCAAGTTGTCAAGCCAGATGGATTTGCATACCATCTATAACTGAAAACCTGTAATTTTTACTTCCTACAAAAACAAAACGTCCAAGATTTGCACATCGTTGTCGAGTTTCACACACCACATACTTACGACAGGAGTCATGAGACCCCTAACATTCCAAGATAAACAATTCATGGGAAACGTTGGTCAAGAGCCATATCCCCATCCTCCAAGCCATCAAGGGCATCATATTGATTGTGAAACGAGCAACATTATGTTGCAAAAATCCTGCAGATCAATTTTTTTCCGTCGACATACTCAATGTTGTATTCCGCTTCGGTGGAATCCACACTGCATGTTGGGCTATGGTCTCCGAGAGATGCGAGATGGACTTCGGGGTCATTTGGAAGGCCCTTGTGAGTTGTTTGGCAGCAGCAGTGGAACTGAATGCGGGATGGGGACGTGAGAAACATAATTTGTCTGTCCATGAGAACCAACGCCACAAGGGGCATGCTGGAATACTTTGGTAATGGGGTAGTAGCGAAATAAAGAACAAAATTGGTTCCTTAGCAATAATAGTTGGTTCCTTAGCAGCAGTTGTAGGCTCCTTAGCCGAGTATTGAGAAATTGTTCCTTAACAGCTTGGTTCCCGATGGCCATGGGAGCCAGGCTTTGGATTGTTGGGCTTTGTTCTTGTTTCGCCGACCCCCGAACTTGCCAACCTTCCTCCTGTTGGGGTTTGACTGGCTCGGGAGTTGTTTTGGCCACATGGCGGTTATGGGGGACATAAAGCGGACAATCTTTGATCTTGTGATCAGACACTTGACAACGAAAGCAAGTGTTGGGTAGATTGATATACATGACCCATTTGGGAGTAGCGTTTATCACCCATTTGAATATCCACAAATTCTTTGAGATCCTACGAGAGATCAATCTCAACGCATACTCACTTTTGGGACGAGCATGGTAAAACTTATCGGCTTCCAGGCATACTACCCGCCCAAGCGAAGCGAAAATTTGTGGCAAAAAATGTACGCATGGCAAAGGAAGACTAGGAAATTCAATCCAAACAGGCACTTTAAGGGCGGTATATTCAGATACCACAAAGTCCTTGTGCTGGGTGTTAACACAAGCAACGAGTTACTGAACATACCAAGTGGCTTGCTTAGCCAAAATATTGGGTGCATTAGCAAGGTTAGAGAAACGAAAAAGAAAGAAACCCTTGGTCATGTTTTGAACACTATCCAGGGACCCCATGAGGGGTCCAGATTGTGTTAGCCCAGGATTTGAGCATGCTTTCAAAGGGGATTCGACCCACAAAATACCCAATGAGGCAAAATTGTTCTAACCATTGACAAACAACATTAAATTCAGGAATGGGCGAACTACATCCGGAGGAGAGAGATTACCTTGTGAAAAACCTTTGGGACACTTCTGGGGCACTTCATCGGCGGTGCCATTGCTCGCTCCACTATCTCCTGCCGTGGTTGAAACAACCGGGTTTGAAGATGGCGAGGTCATTATATAGGGGATGCCCAGAGGGCGAAAAACCCTAGGAGAGACTAGCAATAAATTCCCGTAGAGCCCGAAAAGGCCGCGATATGATGGTTAGAAGGGGGAAACCCTAGAAGGAATCGGAAGGTGCATGGATTGATGAGATCAGACGTTACTCTTTCCAGCTACTTCAACTGTGACCCATTTGTTTGAACGATTCTAATTCGTATTCTTTACGTCCCGCAATTTAATGCCGTATTTTATAGAACTAACTTGACGGTGTAGACCCGGCCTGTCAGATTTTTTTAATTCGTAGCAATTTTCATTCCATGTGCCAAAAGTTCCTGCTCAGGACTTTCGTTCTCCAACTGTAGATTTCTATCCAGTCTAATCACCTGTAAGTATATAAAATTTGTGTTTTTTATTTTTTTGGGTCGACATTCTTCAATTTAATGTTGAGCATTCTGCGGTACGCGTGTAAATTTTAGTGGTTACTCTTGAAATTTGAAATTTGTTTAATTTTGAGGGGTTAGGTTGCTTGTTTTTGGATTAAATTTTTTGGGTACAAGGTAATGTTTTTGAGTTGATACACCTATCTTTTACAGTAATAGCCAAATTTTATATTCAAATCGCTTTTACAGCGTGTACAAAAGAGAAATTTACTGCTCCTCAGTAGCTTAATGCTACCATCTAATAGTTACTACGGACAGGCAACATTTCCTTTCAATTCATAACATTCGCCAAAATTTCGAAAATCATTTATAGAAATTGACCAAGTAATATCTATAATTATTGTTTAAGGGGTCTTAAAATTTACCCAGTAGAGTAAATTTCCATAACACAGACTTTTATCTATGGTTAATCTTATTGCTAACAAAGTTATGATTATATTATGATACTCTTATGGTTGCAGATGGCAGAGAACAAATTAAGATTGGCATTTTATATGTTAATGTTGATGACAGTTATGGTGGAGGGGATCCAACATGCAGTCCTGCTGGAAACTTCTGGTGCAACACTGGGCGATGCTGCAGCATATACAACTGGTGTGGGAGCACAGCAGCCTACTGTGCACAGGGAAACTGCCTTGCACAGTGCTGGCCTACTGTGGCTGCTGTAGATAACTCTAGTTTTAGCCTGCTACAGCATCAAAACCTCACCTCAACCCACAACCCATGACAGCCATATGAAATATTCCCAACTGGGTTCTAACAAAATTATAAATTTAAGAACTGGGCATTCAAATATATTTATGTATCTTTAAATGTTAATTTTTTTGTGAGCTTTCCAGCAATCCACTATTTTATTTTAGTTATTGAATATGACATCTTTATATGTTAACATATTATTGTGAGCATAGTTATCAAATATGGTAAAATCTTAAAGATTTTCAGTATTATCCATTCCATTAGATAAAATTTCTTATTTTCAGTGGTAAATATTACAAAATAGAATTTAGAAAATTCTTGTTATTTATTGGTATGTTATATTATAAATTATAAATACCTCTAAGATTTTATAGTCAGTAATTACAAGGATTTTTATTTTTCAATATCTTTTAGAAGGTTTTGAGGAGTCTCAAGAAGATTTGTAAGATAGTATTTTTTTCTATATTTCTAATAGATTTTTGATCAACTATTTTTTTCATATTTAAAGACCATCATTTAATACTCTTCCTATAAAAATTGCTATCTTAATTGCGAGCTTTCAACAAAATAAAGATGCTCAATGGGTGGCTGCCATACAATCCACTCTTTTATAGAGTAATTGAATAGAATAGTGTAATGAAAGCAATTTCAATAGAAAATACAGAATTTCTGTGTTTTAAATAATTAAAATGATACTTGAGAAGAAGAGCAGGGGTGGAGTGGATATCTGAATTTAGATTGTTATAAGGTAATTTTTTTGCTTTTTTCAGAATGTCAGACCTTCCACAACAAGGAATTAATTTGTTGGAGTCTCTCACTCCTCTGTTTTGGGCATAGTATCTATATTCAGTCAGTCAGCGAGTACTCGCCATTTTTTCTCTTGCCGAGTTTTGTTTGAAAAATTTGCCAAATCTTTACAGCGAGTTTTTGGTGAATACTCACGATTTTATGACAAATATTTGCGAATACTCATCAGTTTTTGACAAATACTTGTGAATTTTCGGTGAATATTTCCAAATACTCACAAATTTTGGAGGACTTTTTCATGTGTTCACCTGGATGTTTATGAAGTCAAGTGTTAAGCAGAGTTGGCAACGCAACTGATACAAGTGGGTGGGTTTTCTGTTTTTTGTGTAAGGTTGCAATTTTTTCACTCTGTTTTCTTGGCTTTCAGACCACATTCTCATAAGCAACTAAAACAGGGGCTTTGGTTATATCAAATATGACTACAACACGGCAGTAAACAAGAATCCAGGTATGTATATGTTTCTATTAATCTTCAAATCTTAGTTTGAGTCATAGTAATAGGTGCTCAAAGTAATTGAAATGTTGGTGTTTTAAGAAAAAAAAAAAAATTGTTCTCTAATTCTTTGTTATAAATATTATGGAAGACAAATGAATAATTAAAAAAAAAAAAAAACTAAAGATACTTAAAATTAGGGGCTCTAGACAACAAATTGAAAAAGATAGGCTCTTATACCATTCCATTTAATTGCTTCCAACTATGTGCCTCAATATCTCTTCAATGAATTTTAGAATATCTTTAATCATTCAAAAAGTTAATCTCACATGGTTTGGTAGGCTTGATAAGTGGTAATATAAAACTTCAATGTACCACGATCTTAATGTCAATAGGGATGGCACCACAATGAAAGTGTAGTACTCCAAATTTGGTCTAAGGTGCATGAAAACAACATTTTTCGCACCTTATTAAAACCATTACAATATATATAGAAGTCAACATGCACTCTAGACAAACATCACAAATCTTTCATGATAGGTTCTCAAATCGACCAATTGCCCAAAACACATCCTTCACTTGTCCAACAAACATAATATTAAATGGGTAACTTTGTTTTAATCAATCTTAATGTGATGTCGTCTATTTAATCAAAGACACACCTAAAGCCATTTAAACCAACTAGGCATGACTTCATTCCTGGAGATCATTACAGGCAACGAGCATATTCTACTTAAATCTTCCGAGAGTGTTCCTAGATCAACATGAGCGAAATTCTAAAATATACAAGGTTTCAAAGTACATGTCGTCAAGTGCCAAAGTCAAATCAAGTGTTTCATTTTAAGTGAATTTATTCAATCTTGCTAGTTGTATCTCGTCATAGGCTTGTAGATAACTATGTGGGTTTGGGCCCTCTTTGACATATTAGTACATGGGAAATGCTCGGCTATCATAGGGTGGTTGGTGCTAGTCCAACAAAAATTATTAACACCTTTTTAAGGTCTCTTATCTCCAAAGTGAAGAAAATTAGGGTTTAGATAAAGATGGTATTTCAACTCTATCATAGATCCTTACAAAGATTCTAAACCCACAAGATGAAAGAAAAATCCAAGGAACCTTCATAAAAGAAGCGAATTTCATCTAGGCTACCCCTGGACACATTTGTAGCTCCTAGATGAATTCAACCCAAGATCTTCAGACAAATAGATTCAGACCGAACATGTCTACTATATTTGAACCTCTCCATAAAACAATACCAAGCTTCCAGATTTCCTAAGCACCTTGATGATTGTATTTCCATCTTCTATCCAACATCTAAACACATTGTTTCATCTTTTACAAGTCCAAGGTAGTGAGTCGGTTCAATTTATTTTCCCTAATCGATGTTTTACTAATCTTAGAGCGATTAAACTATTTTAGGCCCTCAATTTCATGTAAATCAAATTGTATTAAGCTCGCCACTTATTAGAATAGGATTTATTACTCAAGTTCTAATATTATTATGACTAGCAATCACACTCGGACTGTGTGATGCGGATGTTGAAAGGGAATGATGGGGGTGGTTGATAATTGTGAATTTCATCCTACGAGTGCAAAGCAGAAATCAATGAAAGTAGAAGAGAACAACATTGAAAGTAAGTGTAGAGATATATGTAGTAGTAACAAAATTTTATTACAAGAGTTTCGATACAATCAAGGAGTACATGAGTGTGTAAGCTGCAAGGAGGAGGGGGAAGATGGAATGGAGAAATGTGTAGTAGTTAGTGGAGGACTATAGACGTGTTTCCTTGCTTGCTCTCTTTTGGGAGGTAACAAGAGATGGACATTCTGGAGAAGCATTCAAATGAGAAGGGAGGAGAGATGCGAAGGTCTTGTATTGAGGGAACTCTCGGATAGTGTTGTGAATGTAAGGACGAAACGTTTCAAGAACCTAGATCTACTTTTGCTTTTAGTAATGTAAGGCCTTTAGAATTGTGGATTGTGAGGGCCCAAGCCATTTTTAAAGGATGTTGTTTGCGGTTCCATCTAGAGATTGGCAATATGGAAACATGAGTGGGTTTATTTGGATTCTAGGGAGGACCACTATATCTGTCAAAGTTGACGACTACAAAAAGAGGAAGAGTTGGAGGAGATGAAGAAGGGGAGTGACAAATGTCGAAAATAGTCCCTATAGAGCCATTAACAAGTCCAACATCAACCCAGAGATTTGCGGTTAGCATAACTCTTTGTTCTTTATAGAGCATTACATTGTGTTGTAGTTGTTCTTCATTAGGTTCCTCTGTAGAATTAATTATAGTAACCTCAGCATCAATGGCAGCCATTGGAGTATTGAGCAATATGAGTATGCAGAGATTGTGTTGATCGACAAGTTCATTTTTTGTGAACAAATGAGGAGCTGCAAGGAAAGGAGCAATTTCAACGGTAGTCATTTGGGATTCTGTACTTGTGAGGAGTGTTTTCCAGTTTTCAACCAGGGGGATTCCATCTCTGATATTTAACAGAAGCCGCCAAAAAGCTATTTTGGGCGTCATCTGAACCTTGTTTCTTGAAGATTGTAGTAAGTGTGACACATCTTGTGAAGTTGAACCAAAGGTTTGTTCCATAAGAGTGTCTAGAATATAATGGAACATCATTGACAGAGAGGGAGTTGGCTAAGGTCACTGACGATAATGATGGATCTATTACCAAATGTGCAAGACCTGAAATGCGGTATGCCTTACGAAGTCAGTAGTCAACCTTGGCAAGGAGCTTGGGTCCTATGAAGCTCATCTCGTCAATAAAAATGTAGCGAACATCCTTTAGGGATTGTTGAAGGGAGGAGAGAGACAAACCATCGAGTGGTTTCAATTCCTTAACTGGAATACGCAATGCGACATGTATAGTTGAAGCTGAAATGTTGAAAGTAGCGACTCCTGTTGGAGCAAGAACCAAGAGGGGAGATCTTTGTTGAGTTCTCAGTGAAGACATTGCAAAGCAAATAATGTTTATAAGGTAAGATTTACCAGTGCATGCAGTACCTCGGATTATCATCTTCAAAGGAGTAGAATGTAAGTTTTGCATGTAATGATTTAGAGTCATATCGAAAGCCTACTTTTATTCCTCCGAGAAAGTTGTAGTTGTAGAAGAGAACTATGCATTTTGAAAGATATAGCTGCAATTGTTTTGCACATTTCAATGAAAGAAGGGCCACTTTCATGCAATTCAACAGGAATAGCATGGTGGTTTCAATTGTGATTAAGATCAGTCTCGATGGCCGAGCATGTTGAGGGTGTGAAGGGCCATGGGATTAGTAGGATGGAGTTGGGATAAAAGCTCCCATTCAACTTGTAATGGAGAACGCCCTAGGATTTCATTTTCACTTTCAGATTCTTCTGAGGAAGACGATTCATTTGTAGTAGAGGCCCACATGACATGCCAAGGGTGGTAAATTTATTTCATCAATAGCCAATTAGAAATGACTTGTTCTAGGGTGCTTCCAATATCTATGGGGATGTTGCGAAAGGTTTGTAGAGGAGGATCTCACTCCAACAAAAAAGTTCAAAGGAAGGGGAATCATTTTGGGGGATTGAATAGAATCTGGGTGACACACATATAATTTCATATGTTGTTCTTTGCTTCCATTTGACACCCGCACACAACCTATTATAAGTCCAACTTCTAGTGGCCTCAATAAGGGGAACAAATTCCATATCCAGAGGTCGCCTCATGTATGCATAAGAAAAGTTTGTTGGAACGTTGTCAGCATTGGTTGTTTCAGAGATGAGTCATAGAATTTTCTTTCCAATGTTTAGGGTAACAAAAGATCGACTACAAAGAACAAGAGGCAACTTCTGCAACATGTGACATGTTTCTTGGGTGCTCATGTCATGATCGACAACATTATCTGTAAGCATTTTACGGAACACAACCTTTGTTGGTTGATCAAGATTGGAGGTCAAGAAAATCCTTGAGAGCATCTGATGGTATGATCCAGAACGTTGTTCTGCCTTGGAAGCATATTTAGCAATATATTTGAGTACTGCATGTTTGGAGAGTACTGGGTTGAAATCAACATTGGATCTCCAAATTGACAACATTGTGGGGTTGTGATGTTTAATCTGTCATCATTTCTTGCTAGCATGTACTGGACCTTTTGTGCATCGTCAATGAAAAGGGATGATTGTCCATGCACTTCCCAAGGTTCTTTGTAGCGGCAATGCAATCCACTTGTTTTTTGGAGGCATGTTTGTTTAGTGCATTTGGTATGTCATTGCACACGATTCAAAATTTCCTCCAGGTCAAAAAGAGGGTCAAATGCTAATATCTGTGTTGTGTTCAATAAGCATGGATCGTCGTGGAGGGGACAATGAATGTAGTTTGACTTTCAGAAATGAGACGGGGTTCCATGTGGAAACAAATTTGTCAAAGTAGTGCCTAACATGGTCCACAAGTAGACATGTCTCTCCAATAAATAGTGTCAACATTTGGGGCTTTGGAAGCCAAAGGAAACCGTGAACGTGTGCAGAGCCTCTATGTTTCCATTTATACCTGGAAAAAGATGAGTAAGTACGGTGAAGGTATGTGCAAGGGGAAATGAAGAAAGAGACAAGTCTTACCTGTACCAATAGTCTGTTGCCCCAAGGTATTTTTGCAAGACTTCCTCACAAAATATTGTGAATATCTGGTGTAAGTACGTTGAAACATAGTGAGGATTGGAAGTAATGTTATGGTTCCTCCACCTTTGTGCCTCCCGAGGATCTACATGGATGGTGTCAGGAATTACACTATGAAGGTCTGACCATTTTTTGTCAACAACACTTAAAGTGAAGAGCAATGTTGGTGTTCCAAGTTGTTCAATCATGTCTCAAAACTTTGCCTCTACATTTTGACCAAAAAGATCTTGTTCCACTGAGATTGGTTTTGAATCGCATAAGATTATATGCGAGGCGAGTCTTTAGGATTATCTTGAAGGCACTAACAAAGCTCCCCTACAGTTTGTAGAATCTTCTGGATAATGTCATGTCTCATGAATATGAAAGTTGTAATTTGGCTGCGATGACGGAACATGATTATATTTTGTAAGTATTATCTGATCCTCGGGTGGCGACCAAAGTGGTTTTCATAGTAACGGATCAAATGTAATGCATATTCATGAAGTTGGATGTCTTTCATGTGAGGTTGATTGAACATAGCTACACCTATGGGAAACAAAGTTGGAAAATCCATCGAAAGAAAAACTTCAGTGTTGTATTCATTAACCGGGAGAGACCAATTTCAGGCCAAGGAAAGGACAATAGAGGACCATTTGCTGAAATAAAAAATAAGCGTTATATATCCTCTTGTTCAATACATGTATTAGGTGAAATCTAGAAAAGGATGATGGAAGGGTTTTTGTACTGGGTGATGTAAATTCCTCAACACCAAACAACGAGGGGATATCTTCTTGGAAGGGAGGGTTATTGATTTGAATAGTTTGCAAGATGAAAGAGACATCAAGGCATCATAGTCAATGAGAACATCTTTGTAGTATGGATCGTAAGCTATTTTGAATTGTAGTGCCTCCCATATGCGAGCCCTACTGACATAGAAATCGTACTTTGTTTGGTTTGGCCCCTTTCTTTGTAAGAGCAAGATGTGCAGTTGTCCAAGATGATGAGGAAGGAATTTGACAATAGATTTAATGTTTTGTGGGAAGCTGATAGTGTGGCCTGTGTATTTTTATTTCCCACCGCGTGCTTGGATAACCTATAGAATATGATTTAATCTTGCTATAAGCATTTCCTCCACATGTGTAAGGCATTTGAGAACCTCAGGTTGATGGCCTGGATCCATGTTGTTCCATGCAGAGAAGTGGTTACCATTTTTCTCAGACAAACATTTGTTGCATACGTACTTGTCTTTACTCATTTTTCCTAGCATTCCTAGGTAGTTTTCCATACAGATGGAGCAAGTATTCATCTTTTCCAAGTTATCTATCCTTGTACGGAAATTTCTTTGTGCCTCTAAAAAGGATGGAAGTGTCACCGGTATTCTTTGGGTAGTAGATGCCAAGGGAGCAATGTTGATTGTTTGGAAGAGGGAGGTTTGATTCAAAGCATATGCAACATATGGGAGAGGGTAGGTGGACCTATGTATTTGAGGGAAATCAAAGGTAAATTGTTCAAGGGGTATGACATTGTCATATATACTGTTTATTGAAGTGGAAGAGGATGCGCCACATGGGTCACCTTGTGGGTGGGAAATATAGTTGGAGAAGGAAACATTTGTTTGAATTGTATTGAAACTCACTCGAAAGAGATACATGTGAAATGTAAGCATTCAACATCATTTCTTGAGTTTGCGTTTATTGCAAAGATTATGACCTTCTAGGAGCGCTCGATGCCTTTTGAGCTTGGTATCTATAACGTTGTTCATTTATTCGCAATCTATTTCTTGAATAATATTCACATCAACGCACCCTAGCTTCAGGAGGAGACATCTGAAATTCAACAAAAAAATTGTGTTATCATTATGCAAGAGTACTAATAGAGAACAACTATGTCTTTAATTTTTTACATTTAGGAAAGTGAAAATATCAAAGCGCTAGGATGAAACCATATCAACAATATTTTTTTCCTTGTAAAGGCCCAAATAAATTGAATGTTCACATGCGTAATGACAACAAATGAGACAATATGCACAAAACTAATAACAAAAACTTTCATTTATAATCATATATGGAGGGATACAAAAATAATTGCATAGGAGTTCAAGCTTAGTGGTGAACCACGGGTGGTATACATAAAGATAGTATTTTTTTACAATGTCGATATATATGTTAGAAACACACTACATCATTCTTGCAAAAGGGAAAACATGTAAAAGGTAGTATGCATGAGGGGAAAGGAAAAAGGGAGTAGTTGATTATCTAAACTTTGAATTTTAGTAATAATCTAAAAGCACAACAATGTAATAACTAAAATATAAATGCTAAATAACTTATTTTGTAATTGAAATAAATAAGAAAGGGTACTTACCTAAATTAGATTTACCTCACGGTGATATGGAATTGAACAAAGTGATGGAAAGGCAAAAACAGTGTTGTAATGATCTTCCAAAATAGCAAAGGTGGATCCGGTTGGATAGGGGTGCACAGGTGGGATAGGGGCACCCGGGTGCCTTGGTCTAAAATATGAGTGCTCTGGTCTCATGGGACGGCTTGGAATCTGATCTTGATATGGTCATTAGGTCTTCATAATGTCTCGCTCTTGATTGGGTGAGTGTCGCACTTGCTTCGTTGATGTCTCCACTAGATATGTAATGAAGAATTACCTGTAAAACCCCACACAAAGCATCAAACCCTATCAAAGACGTATAGTAAAGGCAATGACATCTCATTTCCCCCACTCCAAGGGTTTTACCGTAATGTGAGATGGCTTCCAAGTTAGGTCATCTAGAAGAAAACACAAAATGTAGAATAACTTCCCAAGTTAGGTCATCTGGGAAAATAACAATGTAACTCCCAAGTTAGGTCATCTGGGAGGCCAAATATGTTGTATTATGTCGATTGAATGGTGTGATTTCAATTGTTAGATATTTGAACGTATTTGATTAGTTGATTGATTGATTGGTTACTCATAGAGAGATTTTACACTTGTTGCCCCTAGGTTAGGTCATTAGGGGAATTGATAGAAAATGATGAAATATCGCATGGTGTATTAGTAAATGTTCGAAAATGAAAAATTAGAGGTGTTGAATGATCGCGTAGTGGTGTAAGGGGAATTATAGGATGACCCCAATTGTATGCCCCCCCTTTTGGTGAAAGGGGAAGTGATAATGAGAACGAACGTTGAGCCGAAAGTAAGCCCAATAATAGGTAATGTATAGTAGATATCTCAAAAATTTCATAGATCAATTAAAGGACAATGTTATTGAGAAATAGTGTGTGTGTGTGTGTGTGTGTGTGTGTGTGTGTGTGTGTGTGTGTGTGTGTGTGTGTGATATGATGGTTGGAAAATTTCTAAAAATAATACCACAAACGGGGTGTAAATCGGAGTAAAAATCCTCAAGATATGACAAAAATTGTGTGACATGTATTAGTTGAGTGGTGAATGTAAAATATGACCATAATAGAGTGAATAATGAAAAGTGACTATAAATAGTAAGGTGAAAAGGTGATTAGTCAACTCATTTTCTTTTCTCGTGAGTGTGCGAGTCAGCTCTAAGTGCATAAGGATGGCGCAAGTGAGAGTAGCGTGACCTAGCCGTTTAGAGATCACAAAGAATCGTCGTGGCGATGCGTATGACATCGAAGTTGGTAAGTGCAATCTTTTTCAAAAACTCCCGTAGTAGTAGTCATTTTTAGCAATTTTTTTGAAATTTCGAATTTTTTTTTCTTAGTGTTTTAGACCTAGACAAGAGTAATGAAGGCGCTAGTGGCCTTTAGGACAGAGCACCTGACACAGGCGCCGTGTCCCGCTCCCGGGTGCCCTAGTCCCACTTCCGAGTGCCTTGGTCCATAAAGTATGTAGTCACTTCGAGTGGTGGAAATGTGATTTTTATTATGTAGTAATGTCGTAAATGCTTATTTTTACCTATGTATAGTGTTCTAACACGTTGTTTGTTGTTGTGCGAAAGGGATATCCATTCTAGGGAGTTTTTGGTGGTCGTTATTTGATTCCTTTGCTCAGGTTGGCTTTACCATATGATGATTAGGAGGTTATGGACTATGTCAGCCTACGACACATAACGAGGATGGGGGATGTGCCTCATAATATTCCCATGTTGACAATGTTATCTAAGAGATGGTGTCTGCGGATACTTACGTTTGGCTACCTACTGGTGAGATGACAACTACACTAGAAGATATATACCGTATATTGTGATTACCGATTGTTGGTGAGAGAGTTGACGTCACGGCTATGGAGAACATAGAGATACGATGTGGGCCACTAGGAAGTATTTTTGGGGACTTGAGAGTGCCTACCAAGGCCTATATTAGATTGGACATGATTTTGAGGTTAGGTGTTCCATCATTGCAGAAGTTTATAGCCGTGGTTATTGCATCATTGATTGCAGTGAAGGAAGGTGGTGTGGGTATCTTATATAAGATGCACAATATTTTCCAGTGGATAGAGGAGGGTACTAGGTATGTGTGGGCACGGTGTGTGTTGGCCCACTTGTATAGAGATCTCTATAGATTTACATAAGAGGAGAATGTAGGAGGTATTGTCATGACTTCTTTTTGCATGTATAAGCCTATGAACATATAGCAATATTGAGGTTAGTCGGTGGCCCGCAAGTAGAGTGCGCTTAGGCTAGACATATTTTTGGGAGATGGGTTGGATTATGTGGGTGGAGGATGGATACTGATACTTATAGAGCCTTGATAGATTGAATGGGACCAAAGGCAATGATATGGAGGCCATACCAAGATTATGGAGGATGGCTAGAGGATGTTGTAGAGTTACGATGCACACATAGGACTATGTGGTTGGAGGATTGGTTTCCAAGTATGACCGATTTATTTCAGGCATGAGCGGGTATCTCGATAGTTTGGTGTGACTCAGGATGTTCCCCCAAAGCCATATGTGTGGTTATGAGCCATTTGAACACCTAGGAGGTTCGGGACTAGATCGGGGCCCATAGGAGACCAGCTAGTACCTCCCGGGCCCGATGAGGTGATATGGCCATAGAGCTGATTGATGTAGATGATGTGGGGTGTACGGAGGCATATCGTGCATGGTGGGCAACACATTGATGGGTGTTTTTGTTCCCATTGTTTGGGATACAACGGATTACCATAGGGAGGCGGAGTGGAGGGGAAGGCACATGCCCCCAACAATGCGGTAGCGGTAATAAGAGAGCGTGAATATTTAGACAGCTTTTATTATATGGTTGGTTATTTGCTTACACAATGGTTATAGTTTCCTAATGCATTGTGTTATTGGTTGTAGGTGATGCGTATTAGAGTTTGATTGTGGACACATCTATCTGCACATTGACACAAAATGTGTCTACCAACATACTTGTGGGTGGAGGTATGTTAGAGCGCGTGGATGATATTGTGGGTGAGCATGCCCATTTGTTTGAGTTGGTACCTATAAAAGCAACAATGTGTACCATGCTTTGATGAGTGAGAGGGTGAGACAAGTGAGGAGACAAGACGAGTGAGAGAGGTGATGGGTGGTGGTCCATTAACGCAAAATGTGTTTGCGCAATTTATCGCACTATAGGATTGCTTTATGAAGCAGTCTATGGAGAATACACTATTATGTAGGCGGTGGAGAGAGGGAAGGCTTTAAGGAAACCCATGGCACGCACGCGAAAGAACCAAGGGTTCGAGACTTAGCCATATTGGGCATTTTGGGTAGAACACGTGAAAAGCATGACCCGACTATGCATGCGGAGTGGATAAGGTGCCAGCCAGCGACAGGTTGGCCTAGGAAGGAGCATGCCTGCGGTAGAAGCTTCTAGAAGCACATCATGGTAAAAAGTGGAAAGCTCGGGCCTAGAGGAGCATGCTCACATGGAGGACCACATTCAGACACTTGGCATCGGATCTGAGGCCGTTGGAGGATGAGTTGGCAGTCCAAAAAGCCTATATATACAAGTTCCTATAGAAGTAAAGAAGAGAGAAATAGATAGAGGCGAAACTTTGTAGAAATACTGCAAGAACTCTATTAGTTTAGGTAATTGTGCTTAGGAAAGGATGTATCAAGGGTATGGGGATTATAAAATTATTTTAATAGCCTAGCCATATGAGTCTAGATATAATGCATGAATGCCTAGCCATATGAGTCTAGATATAATGCATGTCTTCTTCTGACATGACATTCATAATGGCTCCATGAATGTAATGAGGTTACCAGCTTACATGAATATGAACATTGATGATTCTGATGCATACATCTTTCTCATAGTTCTTTTTCATTTATGTTTATGATTAAGTATGGATGCTTGTACAACTTCTTTCTATTTTGGTATAAGTTATAAAATCTGTTAAGCTCTTTCTATCTGAAATGACTGCAAGGATCTAGAAGTTGTTCTGAGCTCTATGGTGCTTGTATGTTTTACTTCCTTTCAAATCTCTTAAACATGGATCATAGATGATGTTTCCCACTAAACTCACATAAAAGAGAGACTCGACACCCATGCATGCCTCGGTGAGCACCCAATGCCCACTGGGTGATAGGCCGGTGCACATGGGGTTCCTTTCTTTTGTAATAGGGGTAAAAATGACTACATCTTGGTTCCATTTTTGGACCTCTTTTCAAAGTTGTAGTGGGAAATGACATACATCATGATCTTGTATAATGAGTAATGACAAAATGTTTAACTTTGGAAAGTGTTGAATCATGGTTCAAGAGCACGGAGGATGAATTTTCTCAGAGATTCAACACTGGACTTGAGTTTGATGCACGTAGATGGGTAGAAGAGAACCTCTACCATGATTTGTATGAAACTTTTTTGTTACTTCCCAGTAGAACTATATGAATGGCTCTCAGCATATGCATCTAGATCAAGCTGGTATTCTAGATCACACACGTGGACCCAAGAAGAATACCAGAGGCTACAGGATGTAGATCTGACGTGGACTCATGTTGTGGATCATTGGTGGGAGGGTGTGTTAGCTAGCTACACTCTGGAGTATACTATTTCCACATATTCTTTCCCAAAGTTGCTGAGTTTGAATTTTTGTGGGAGCCCAGAGGATCATTTCTACATGTTATCCCTCTAGAAATGAAGATCTTGATTGTTACTTTGAGTTTAGAGGCATTTCAATGGCCGGCTAAACCATTCTAGAGCGTTGGGCGAGGGAGCTAGGGTGGAGGAAGATGGCAGATATTATGATGGAGAAGGAAAGGGAGGAGAGATGAACTCAAGTATAGTGAAGCACGTGAAAGGGAGATTGCTAGATGATGTGAAGGCTGCAAGTGTGATGGATCTATGGAGGCAGACGTTGCGGGAAGGAGTTGAGGTTCACGTGGAGGACATGGAACCTGAGCAGTCTGTGCTACCCCATCTTGGCAAGCACGTAAGAGAGACCCCTTCAGGCTTCGATGAGAGTTCATCACATGGAGAGAAGAGTCATTGGCACATATCTAAACCCACCCAGTGACCAAACCCTAGCACTTGGTTTTCCAGATCAAGGAAGGAGTATCATTGACCTAGTTGGTATCAGTGGAAGTGATAGATCTGTGCACCTAGGAGGTACAATTTTTCAGTTCCCACTTCTATGGCTACACATATTCTAGTATTTGAGAGGAGTCTTTGGACAAGGAGCAAGTATACAAGCCTTTGGTCTCACATCTGGGAGTGGCGTGGGGTACAATAGTGGTAGTGGGGCATTATCACAGACCATCGGTGCACATAGTTCAGTGGAACCTTGGGGACACTTGGCATGACTACTACAAGACTAGTGGTTCTGGTGGATCTGGTGGGTCAGGAGGGATAGACCTAGTGGACCTAGTGGTTCTGGTGGATCTGGTGGCTCAGAGGCACAAGACCTGGTGGACCTGGTGGATCCGGTGGTGGAGGAAACACCGGAGGAAACCAAGGCTCTGCTCAGGAGGACAAGGGCCCCAGACCACCCCTCAAGTCTTCTTTGAGATGTCTTTACATTTTCTAGATTACAGAGGTATTGAAGATGTTGCAAAACATGTTCACAAGTGTGAGCTGCTATGGCACACAAAGGGGATCACAACCTCGGAGTGGAAGGCTAGTCAATTTGTAAATAATGTTGTAGGGCACATGCATAGCTGGTATAGGAAATATGACCCTCATCAAATGGTGGTGGATTATACTGCTTTAAAGAACACCTTCTTGGTAGAATTCCACATCCTGAGTTTGAATAGAAGAGCATCAACACCTGAAGGAGAGATTCAATAGGGGATGGTAGAGAATGTGTGGGGAGTATGATGCGTGCTTTAAAACTCTCTTGTCTAAGTTATCATATGATATTCACCCTTCACAACATGCTCAGTGGTTTGTTGGAGGATTGATCACACCTTTTAGAAGGGCCTTATCTCATAAAACTTTTACAGACCCACGTGAGGCATTGAAGTTGCTCTACACGCGAGGCTATTGGTAGTGTTGATACTTGGTGTTAGCCCATTCTTGGAGGCTCAAATTGTTGCTATGGCTAAGCAACTGGAGAAGTTGTCCATGAACTCAACCCATGAGACTCACAGTGGTTTATGGTGTACATATTGTGAAGTAGAGGGGCATGTCAAGGATAGTTTCCTCGGAGGATAGTACACGCCATGATAGTAGACTATGAAATTTTCATGGGGACCATGATGCAAGTAGATGCCCCTTGTTACAACACACAATCGGAAGAATGTGTCTTGCTTACTATAAGATCTGCACCTCTACAACCCATGATACTAAGGATTATAGGCTCATCGATCAGATCCATGAGGCCATTGATCATGGGGTGTGCCAAACCAACATTGCCAGTAGTTCTAAAGGTGATGATCACCATTATGAAGAGCGCACAGATGGAGGCACGCACGGAAGGGGATTTCACGGAGGATTCTATGGTCATGGTAACTATGGAGGAGGAAGAAGTGAGTTCCCATGTGGAACCTATTTTAATTGTGGGTCTACAAAACATTACAAATGAGAGTGCCTAGACCTATTGCAGTGCTCATGGTGTGGGAAGAAACACAAGTATGAGGAGTGCCCTGAGTTATTTGAGCACATGAATCAATAACAACGAAAAAGACAAGGGCACTTGCAATGGTAAGCATTAAGAAGATAGACACACAATGGATGTCATGGGTGACACGTGATGTAGGCTTGGAACCTATTTTAGTAACAACAAGAGCAGAGGCCATGCGTGCAAAAAAAAATACCAAGGTAGAGGACCCTAGTTTCAAGAGAGGAAGTAGTTCATGGGAAGTACCCAGACCCTGCACATCAAAAGGAAGTGTATCAAGATACCATGGATGTCATTCGAGTTTACAAGGAGAAATCCAGTGTCTAAAGGAGCATTCCAGGAGGGAGGAGCAAAGGAGGAAGGTCGAGGCACCAAGAGATGACCTGGATGAGGTCAGGGAAGTATGTAAAATGCTAAGGCAAGAGAATGTTATTCCCTTGCTAGGGGCATGGTTGAGGGAGAAGGTACCATGCACGGAGGAGAGCACGAGAGGCAGGTCTTGCATGCAAACCTTCCCCCTCACAGCCTTGACTATGACAAAGAGATCACATTGGATGCAATCATAGATGGATGGCTCCTTAGTAATATCCTCATTGACACAGTGTGAGTCAATGTTCTAACTTTGGATGCATGGCATCAGATGGGGAGACCTGCATTACAGCCATCTTCAATGTGTTGTATATGGAAAACAAGATGAAGGCAATGCCCATCGGTGTCTTAAAGGATGCAACTATCACTATCCAGGAGCTAAGTTTACTGGGGACTTTGAAGTCTTGGCACTCACCGAGGCAGACAATTTCCCAACACTACTTGGGTGCCCATGGTGTTATAAGAACAATGCGGACCTTTAGTTCAACAAGGGGTACATCAGCTTTGAAAATAAGGAGGAATGGGTCATTATACCCCTGGCTGATGGGAAGTCAACACCCTATACTAAACCTTTGGGGAAGAGGTCCTGGATAGGATATATGTGTGCTCAATCAGGGATCCAGAGATAATCCATCCTACCAAGATGAGTTATCTAGTTTGAGGATGCTCAGTCGATGTAAGTGACACCACCAGTCTAGCATGTGATAATTGGGTGCATGGGACTTATGAATTGATCGGATGGTAGTTGAGAGGATCGGTAACAAAAGTAACAAAGGCGCGTATAGTCCGGCACTAGGAGGAAAAGAGCTACCTAAGTATTCAGGAGGGGCCTTCCCTGAGATATTTTTGTAGGAGATGGAAGCTCAGTGGAAGGAGGAGAAGGAATAGAGGGGATGTTAAGTTATGTCCTACTCGGCACAATGGCACGGTGGTGGGCTACACATCAGAGAGCCTTTTGGAATGGCACGAGGTGAGAATTTCTCTCTCTCTGTCAGGTTTTCTAGAAGCAACGTGCCCACCGCCATCAAGGACTACCATGGTAAGGAACTCACCTCTTTCCACATCCAAGCTTGTGAGAAGGTCTGAGAGAAGGCACGGAAGCTTTTCCACCATCCCTCTGGGTACACAAGTTATATTCTACACTGCAGGGTTACGTGCATGCATATGTACATACATTCTGAGACACGCCACCAAACAGAAATTGGCAAGAGCTAGCAGCTGACCTCATTCAAACATTTGAGTACCAAAGTACCAAGCCATCAGTTGATAAGGCATTGTAGGTTGTTAAGCACCTTACCATGGGGGATAGTGCCATGGCAAAAGATAGGTTGTTGGAACTACTAGGTGGACCAGGTTTGGAGGTGCGCTTTGAAGAAGAGGTAGAAGAAGCAGAAGAGATCCAACTTGAGCACACATGCTTGGAAAAGGAGAAAGGGAAATTAGTATATGTTATTGATGGGGAGGAAGTAGAGAGCTTGGATGTTAACCATTCTATAGGGATGCACGAGGTAGTGGATAGTGTTGATGCTCATGCGCATGCACCTACCATGAGCCCTTAAAGACAAAGAAGGTTAACATCGGCTCAGGAGAAGAACCTAAGGAAGCTATTATTGGAGATTACTGGTCGAGAAGGAGGTCTCTAAGATCATTGATCTTTTGCATGAATTTGAGGATTTATTCCCACATGGGTACCATGAGCTCAAAGGCATCCACCATTCCTTGGGGAGATGAGGATAAAGTGAAGGATGGTGCATGCCCGTTAGTCAAAGAGACCCTACCAGATGAATCCCAATTTGTGCATAAAGGTAAAGGAAGAGATAGACAAAATGATAGCTTTTGGGATCATTGAAGGCTGGAAGAATCGAAATGGATAAGTCCGATGGTAATAAGCATCAAGAAGGATGGGTGGATTAGGATCTGTGTGGATTATAGGGAGTTGAATGCAGTGTGTGTCATCGATCCTTTTCCAACCCCCTTCACTGAAGAAATTTTGGAGGGAGTCACTTGGGCGTGAAATCTATTCCTTTACGGATGGATTTTGGGGTACCACCAAGTCCAGGATTGCAAAGGAAGACCAGGAGAAGACAACTTTCACCACTAAATGGGGAAGTTTTGCATACACGGTCATGCCCTTTGGGTTGAAGAATGCACTGCTATTTTTCTCACGCATAGTGGTACAGGCATTCCAGGACTTCATCCACAAATTTCTTCAGGTCTATCTAGATGATTGGACAGTGTATGGGCTAGTGAAAGACCATTGTGATAATTTGAGGTTGATGTTTGAGAGGTGTCGGTAGTTAAGGATATCCCTCAACATTAAAAAGTGTGTCTTTGCTACACCCTTTGGGACTTTATTGGGGCATATCATATGTAAGGAGGGCTTGCTAGTAGATCCTGCCAAGGTTGCAGTTATTGTGGGATTGGGGAGCCTACTAGCCAGAGCGCAGTGCATGGATTTCTTGGGCATACGGGTTATTACAGGAAATTCATCAAGGGGTATGCCAAGATCACCACACCTCTAGAAGAATTTCTTAGACATAAAAGTGCCTTCCATTGGGGAGAGGCACAACAGAAGGCATTTGACACATTAAAGGATAGGCTTGTCACCGCACCGCCTATATTACGTTTTCCCTCTTGGGACAAGCCCTTCCATGTTCATGTAGATGCCTCAGGAACCACCATTGGAGTAGTGCTTGCACAGCCGGGTGAAGGAATTGTTGATCATCCTCTGTGTTTTGCAAGCAGAAGTTGACACCAGCAGAGCAAAATTACACCACGACTGAGCGCGAAGCATTGTCAATGATCTACACACTTTTCAAGTTTAGAAGATCTATTGCTTGGCAACACCCTTTGTATTTTACACCGACCACATGGCATTAAAGTACTTGGTGAACAAGCCCATTCTACAAGGGCACATATGTCGGTGGGTGCTATTATTTCAAGAGTTTGAGTTTACGGTAGTTGTGAAGCCTGGAAAGAGTAATTGTGGACCTGATCATCTATCAAGAATTGATTCAGGGGAGGATGCACATAGAGTATTGAAGAGACTATGCCAGATGCACAACTATTTAGGTTGTGCATGCACCCTCAGATTTGGAGGAGATTGCAGTATTCCTAAAGGAAGGTGTGGCACCGGAAGGGATGAAGGCATTAGAAAGAAAGCAACTAGCCATATGCACGTCGTGCCCTACATGTTGATCAGTGGGGACTTATACAAGTTAGGGCATGATGAAGTTTTGTACAGGTGTGTACTAGAGCATGAGCACCTCGCCATCATAGAGGAAGCACACAGGAGGAAGTGTGGGTGGACATTATGTAGGTGATGCCACCGCGCATAAAATTTTAATGGCAAGGATTGTGGTGGGAAACTCGTATAAGGATTGCAAGGACTATTGTAAAGCATGTGACCATTGTCAATGCATTGGAAAACTAGGAAAGAGAGATGAAATGCCTTTGCACCCTATCCCTAGCATTGAACCTTTTGAGAAATGGGCAATAGACTTTGTAGGCCCTATTGCACCAACAACGCGTAGGACTGGATCACGCTATGTAATCACTTGCACTGGACTATTTGACAAGGTGGGCAGAGGCAGCCCCAACTAAAGACTACACAACAGCCACAATGGCAAGATTTTTTTGTGGGAGAACATTATCACAAGGTATGGATGTCCTTTAAGTTTAACCAACGATAGGGGTACACATTTCTTGAATGAGACCATGAGGATCCTGTTAGCAGAGTTCATGGTAGCTCATCACAAGACTACCCCTTATCACCCACAAGCAAATGGAACCATGGAAGCATTTAACAAAATACTTGAGTCACACCCTAACCAAAATTTGTGATGTCGGAAGACAAGATTGGGATGACAAGGTATCAACCATATTATGGGCTTACATGACAACTTATAAAAGGCTGAACAAAGCCACACCATTTCAATTGGTGTTTGGCATGGAAGCTATTCTACGGTTGAATTCATGTTACCTTCTTCTCGAATAATAGCACATGCAGAGGGGGCTGATGAGAAAGCACTGGAAGAGAGAATTGATGAATTGATGAAGTTGGATGAAAGATGATCACTCGCCAAGTGGAGCCAAACAACAGAAAAAGCAAAGAAAAAAGCATGGCATGATCGCCACATCGAAAAGAAGTTTTGAGGTTGGGCGGATGGTCTTACTTGTATGATTCTAAGTTTACAGCGCCATCTGGAAGTTGAAGGTCCATTGGTTAGGTCCCTATAAAATCTCGTACATCCTTGATTCGGGCGCATGTGCCAGTTACAAAGCACTGGATGGAACAAAATTTCTGGACACTTCAATGGGAGTAGGTTGAAGCCCTACTATAAATAAGTCTTCTTGGTGTTTGTAAATAAGGTAGTTTTTCCAGTTAATTTAGAATTTCCTTTATGCATTTCTTTTCTTGTGTTTCCCTTTCATGTTGTTGTTTTGTTTTGTGCCTTGGGCACTAGTAACCTTATTACTTTTTGAGGATTTTTGAGTGTGCAGAGGACCGCACATCATTTTAGTGTGGGGTGGAGTGATGTGAAGGAGAGCATGGGTAAAGTGCCAAGGAAGTTTGTGTTGAAAATCCCGGTTGAATGGCCCTGTTGAAGGAGGTGCATGGAAAGAAAAGATGGAAAAGGATGGTTGGTGTCAAGATAAGGCTACTTTCAGATCCCACGTACAAAGGAGGAAAAAGCACATAAGCAACATGAGGTAGGTGAGAGAAAAAAATCAGGATAGAAGAAGTGCCTTCGGTGCCGGTGATGCATGCAAAGAGTCTCCTATCTAGATGGATTGGTTGCACACTAGAAGGTTGGAAGATTGTCCACGCAGGGTTGGGCACGCGTGAGTTAAAGTGCTAAAGTCAGACTTTGTTTGAAAAATCCACATTAAACATGAAAAGTATGGTGGTAGGTGAAGTAGCATTTAATGCTTAAAAAGGAAAAACTATAAATAAAGGGTCGAGGCATTTCATTATTCACTTTGCGTATAAGGAGAAAGAAGCACTTTTTGCATCTTTGCAAACTAGGGCTTCCAAAAACTGATCCGTGTGAAGAAAAATTTGAAGAGATTGAGCGTGAGTAACTAGTTTGGATCTACGAACCAGAAGGAAGGGATTTCACGGGCATAAGAGAAGTGGTGAGAAGGCATCATCTTGTGAAGGGATTATCCCAGCTAGGGTTTGAAGAACTAGGGCATGGGTTTAAGGAGTTTTCTTCACAAATTCGAGATCTAAGGTGGGAAAGAGTGGAAGAACAAAGTTACAAGAAGTGATTGAAGTAAGAAGAGGACCTAGAACAATGGCACCCAAGAAACCAGTTAGCACACCTAAGAAGGGAAAGGGCAAGGGCAAGGGAAAACAACAAGAAACTGATGCACATACAAATGAAGAGTGGTATGCAGAAATGTAGTACCCAGATGGAGTGTTGTTGGGGAAGGAGTGGGAGTCCCATCTAAGAAACATGTCTGTAAATGACTACAATCATCATATGAGCACAATCGAGAAGGAGATGGCACTGGAGTTAGTGTGCCCAACAAATAAAAGGACACTAGAGGGTTTTCCCATCTATAACGATGATGTGAAGGTCAAGTTGAGAAGGCAGGGTTATTACAACTCTTTGAGTTGCCCTACTTTGGGAAGCCTGAGCACCTATATCAATGGCTGATGTCACACATGCATGAAGACTACTTCCACTTCACAGGGTGCAAGATGCACATTACCCCTCAGCTCATTTCACATTTCACAGGCCTCATCTATGAAGGAGATAGTTTGGAGGATGACCTAAGTGACAAAGAGGCAATTAAGGAGACTATCGCCACCTATGCATATACAAAAAGGGGTCAAGGTACTATGATATCACAGACATCGAGGACCCGGTAATGAAGATGGCCACACACTGGTGACAAAGTTAAATGGCCAGGAGAGATGGACCCAGGTCAATAAGCCATGGTTGCATGTTTGCAGGAAAATTTCAAGGGGGCACCATCTACAACTTGTCTTGCATTCATCACGGATGAGATTGTCAGCTACGCGTGAAGGAAGGTGATAGATCCTTTTTGGTAATGTCCTACTAACCATTGTGTTTTTAGAGATTGGAGTACCTGATGCATCGAAAAAATTCATGTGGGAGTACCCTACTGAGGACCCTTCACCCACAAAGAGATTTGAAAAATACACCTGTGACACTATGACGACCATGCACAAGGCACACCTGGAGAAATGGTATACGTGCACCTGAGGAACACATTTGGGGTGGAATGGAGGATTCTCGAACAACTACCAGCGGCCACCAAAGGAGAAGCTGAATTTGTTGTGTACCAACATTTCTACCTGGTAGATTCAAACTAATGGATGAGACATGGAGCCCATGGTGCAAGCTCCCCTTTGCCTTCACAGCTCAATACTTCCAAGCGGGAGTAAACATGTTCAAAGAATCCAAGAAGTTGAAACTGGACCTTGGTAATCTGGACCGGGACCACAGGAAATGCACAAAGGGTTGGTCTACCCTGAAAAAGCACATGTACGTGGAGGAGAGGTACGTGTCGCATGAAGTTCAAATGACAAGGCCCATGACTTTTCCCATTACAGGAGGATCCACGGCGCGTGTACCTCCGCATAAGACCCAAATCTAAAAGGGCACATATCTGGAGAATGAGGTGCCTATACCTAAGAGGACCCAACTAGCGGGAAGAGACCCACACCAAATGGGAGGAAAAAGAGCCAGAGAAGAAAATACCAAGTGTGGTGGATACACAGGTAATAGGTTCCCCTGGACAAGTGCACAAACAAGTATGTATTCACGCAAGAAGAGGCCCATAGTCAAAGAAAAGACTCTGGAGCTAGAAAATCCATCAGACAAGGAGTCCTCGGGAGAAGAAGAAATAAGTCACCTACACCAATCCCTGGTTAGGAAGAAGCAGAGGATAGAAGAGGAGACCACCTCGGAAGAAACTGGGAGTTTGGAGAAATACATAGGTGAAGAAGATGATAGTGAAGAAGATGTTAGTGGGGAAGATGAACCTGAAAAAGATCAAGAGGCCACCTATTTTCAATGTGCATGATTCAAAGAAGAAGGCGGAGAAGAGGAACAAGGGTTCCTTTTCATGTGGTGCAAGGATAGCCAGGAGGGGGAAGGCACCCAGGACATGGGAAGTGAGGAGGTTGGCACGCATAGAAATAGAAGGCCCCAAGCCTTACGCTGGAACAAATAACCAAGGTGGCAGAGAGAGAAGAAACAAAGAACATTGAGACCTTGGTGGAGGAGAAGTTGGAACACAGCATTGAGCCGGTGTTGAACAAGGATAAGGAGGAGAGCGCAAAAAGGGACCACGGCAGCACTGGAGGCCCCATTTTAACTATAAGTATTCCTAAGGGCATGCACATGGGAGGAAGGCACGCATGGGAGGAGAGGCCAGGGATGGGTTATATTGATGACCCCAACAAAGTGTTTCACACATGGTTCCAAAGCATGATTCCAGCAGAGGAGCTCATGGCAATGTCATCTTTTGATAAGGAGGCTGCATACCCATGGACAAGGAAGATGCTCTCATGGGAAATTGAGTCCCATCTTGATGAGCCAAAATTTGAAGTAAGCCACGGGGCAATAATAACATTACCAGACCAAGAGAAGACAACCCAGTGGTGAATGCTCAAGCTCTCGATGAACAACTATGTGCAACGTGCTCAACAAGGTCTCCATTGAGGTCAAAGCTAGACTCTTCGGGTGGAATGATAGAATCAAATATCTGGAGGAGGACCTAAAGAAGAAAGAGGAAGAGCTAGCTGCAAGGGAAAAGGAGCTAAGTCAAGAGAAACTAATCAACACCCAGTTGCAGCGTGAGTTAAAAGATGAGAAGGCTAAAGTATGCATGAGTATACAAAAAGGTGGAGTCCATTAATAATGCTATAGTGTTGAAGCATCCAGACCTAGCACCTCCCACGCAAAAGTATGGATCTGCCTTGGGATGCCTGGAGGATTTAACAAGAGTCCTCACCATGGAGAGGTAGTCGTTAGCCTTGGAATCTACAGAAGAAGTGGCCGCGCACTTGGAGAAAGAAGATAAATTGAAATTCATGGCATTCATAGCTAAGTACAACAAGGTTCTTGCTGATATAAAAGTTTCTTCCCAGACTACGCTGAGGCCACGTATGACAATTGCGTGGACAGAGACAAAGTGGCAGGCATCTTGGTCACCACTCATGAAGTAGAACTCAAGGAGTTTCAAGAAAAGAAGAATAAGGAAATAGGGTGGAAAGGAAAAAATCCTTGCCGAGGTCAAAAGAAAATCTGAAGCCATTGAAACCTTAAGGGGTTCAATCAAAAACTGGTTGAAGGAACTGTACCCATAGATTACACAAAGAATGGATGCACTGGATGATGTAGGCAAAGAGTTAGAGAAAATTTCTAACACCATAAGCACACAAGGAAATGGACTAAGTTTTGAGAAGGTGAGCACCCTGGTCGACCTCTGTCAGAGAGCGCAGAATGAAGTCGATGCCTGAACAAGTTGGAGGCCGACTTGCAAAAGGATTTTCCTAGCTTATTGCAGTGATTCCATCACTTCCCCATTCTTTCTTCTTTCCCTATTCTTTCATCCCCTTATTCTTTTCCCAAGGCGTAAGTCTACTATATTCTTTCTTTTCACTTGGAGAAGTGTTCCCATGGATGAGAATAGGCATAGTGTGGGGTGATGTTGGGCCCCTAAAATATTGGCTAAGTACAAAAAGGTGCATAGGCACGCAAGGCCTAGTTGAAGAAAGGCACGCAAGGATAAAGCACGCAGGCAAGGGGGTTTAAGGAAGGCTTTAAGGAAACCCGTGGCACATGCGATAGAACCAAGGGTTTAGGACTTAGCCATATTGGGAATTTTGGGTAGAACACATGAAAAGCATGACCCGACTGCATGCGGAGTGGATAAGGTGCCAGCCTGGCGACAAGTTGGCCCAGGAAGGAGCATGCCTACGGTAGAAGCTTCTAGAAGCACATCATGGTAAAAGTGGAAAGCTCGGGCCTGAGGAGCATGCTCACATGGAGGACCACATTCAGACACTTGGCATCGATCTTGAGGCCACTGGAGGATGAGTTGGCAGTCCAAAAAGCCTATATATACAAGCACTGCTATAAGTAAAGAAAGAGAGAGAAATAGATAGAGGGCGCTCTGCAAAAATACTGCAAGAACTCTATTAGTTTGGGTAATTGTGCTTAGGAAAGGATGTATCAAGGGTATGGGGATTATAAATTTCTTTTGAGAGCCTAGCCATATGAGTCCAGATATAATGCATGACTGTGGTCTGCTTCTCTGTGACATTTTGTAATGGCTCCATGAATGTAATGAGGTTACCAACTTACATGAATATGAACATTGATGATTCTAATGCATACATCTTTCTCATAGTTATTTTTCATTTATGTTTATGATTAAGTATGGATGCTTGTACAACTTCTTTCTATTTTGGTATAAGTTATAAAATCTGTTAAGCACTTTTCTGTCTGAATGATGCGAAGGATCAGAAGTCGTTAGCTCTGAAGGTGCTTCTATGTCTTACTTCCTTTCAAAATCTCTCAAACACGGATCATAGATGATGTTTCCCACTAAACTCACATAAAGAGCTCTATGGTGCTTACTTCCTTTCAAATCTGTAGATGTTAATGAATAATGTATGTAATATGATTGTGGAAATGTAATTGTGATGAATGATCAAGAGTGTGATATATTCGTTATAGTGTAATGAAGCGTATGTTAGTAAGATAAAGATAGGGGAAGATTAGTGATTTCCCCCGATGTATAGATGATGAGGTTCATTTAGATAAGAATCCTCAATGATCGAAGAATTAACGTGTGTAATGCAAGAGTGTGTCATTGGGAAATGATTGAGTGCGCTAGATGAATCGATGAAGCATGTGATGAAAGGTTCTTATAATAAAACCCTCAACAATCATGTAAGAACCGTAAGAACACAAGTGTGTCATCGGGGGTTAGGTGATGGTAATCACCTACCAAATACCAAGGCGACGTGAAGTGGTGGAAGCATGTGGGATGGAAGTGACATGAACATATGAGACAAACCAATGTCATATGGAGCAGTGATGGGAGGTCCAAATGCCAAGGGATGTGGAAGCTAATGTGAAGGAGTAGCATGATGTGATGGACACGATATATGATATGGATGAGCTGGATGGGGTGGATGAGATGGATGAGGTGGATGCAATTGTATAGCAATGGATGGATGTGATGGAGAGTGCGCATGAGTGAAAATATGTGGCGATGGGCGAACAATGATCTTAGTAGTAGGAGGATATAACTCGACCAAGTATTAGGTCATGTTCTGCAGAGGAGATATAGACCACTCATGTGAGTGAGATCCAAAAGAGATGATTCCCTCATCCTCTAATTATTGTAGTCAATCGTGAAGGGAAAAGCAATCATTATCCCTATGGCCATTGATACAATGATAATTACAATATGGTCGATCATGTTAGTGTTACGAAACGATGTTGTAGATGATGTTGGTTATAAGGTAAGTGAATTAAACGCTCATTGATCAAAATATGCAACACATCATGTGGTTGAGCATGATGAGAGAAGTGAAATGGCTCACGTGAAACAAATGGAGTAGATGGATAAGTAGTTTGACGCGGAGGGGGAGGAGAAGGATGCTTTTGTGATGTATTAGGTTGAGATTTCTTACTAGGAAGAGATGGAGATTATGTGGGTTGTTTAACTAATGGAAATGCAGAATAAATAGATGATATAACAATAGTCGAAGGCAAGGTGAGGATCAATAACATGTGTTGAGAGAAGGTCATGTGTTAGGATTGTGGAGTTGAATTGCTTTATAGTTAGCATGATTTACACTTTGCTGGTTCACTCACTAATCGGTGTTGGTCGTGGTAATCGGCATCGTCGGTCAAGATCGGCGGCAAACCGACACCAATTACATGTGCGTGAAAGTTTATATTCAACTCATAGGAATTAGATCTAAATTTATTATAAAGTTGATCTAAAGGTTGTAAATGCATAACTAAGGTGCCCTAAGTTTGTCTAAGCTTATATAAGCTAGAAAACTAGGGTTAGAACATAAGGATAGAGGAAGAATGTTAATTCTCATTGGTTGAAGATGAAGAAGAAGAAAAATAAGAAAAATGTTGCATGAAGACAAAGCTCAATGGAGAGAAGTTGGATAGAAGGAAATAGTAGGTACATCCGAGAAGTCTTGTTTGCAGATTCACAAGAGAGCTTGGTTGGAGTTCGAGATACTGATGAGTTCATGTTATGTGAGATCTGTTGGTGGTGTTTAGAGGCATGGTTGTAGTGCACTCATGGAGATCCATTTAGAGATCTAGAGGAGAGGAGATACTCTTGGAGAGATGTATTGTACTCTTGTATTGAAGAGTTGGTTTGTACTCTTGTTATATTATATATATGAGATCTCTATCTTTGGTGGATGTAGCCCACATTGGGTGAACCATGATACATGTTGTGTTATGTGTGTGTACTTTGTTTTTATTTGGATTTATCTAGTTTACACTTCCACTGTTGTAGATTTTGGGGAATTGTTTCCATTTTCGTAATCCATATTCCTAACAATTGGTATTAGAGCTTGGTTATTTTAGAGCAAGGTTTTGCTTTAGTATATTGTTAGTGGTTTACTGAAATGTGTATGAGAGTAGGTTTATTTTTCCTGATGTGAAAATCATAGGAAGATATTTAAATCTCAAGTGGAAGTTATAAATGTGAGGTTGTTGGAGAATATAGTGACCGACGATTAAGTGGCAACGACGTCGTGAGGTGATCGTGGTCGATTCTTGAGCAACCCGGTTTTAAATAGAAAATCACAAATCTGAATAAATGGAGAGATGCATGGAATGTATCTTGGTTGTTGAGGTGTTCTTGGAGGCACAAGCATGGTGGTCAGATTATAGATCTAGGTTATAGAGGTATGGTTTTATCTTGGTATTGTAGTGCTTGTATGTTTTGGTTGCACATGCATGGTTTGGGATTGTAAATTTGAGTATGAGATAGAGGAGTAGTTATGCATCTTTGGGTGCAGTTAGATGCATGGGATTCATTAGAGAAGCATAATATAGTAGCACAAAACGAAGACGGGGTTTCCATCGAGAGAAGCATGTTCTTTAGTTGAAGATGTGATTGAGTATCTTGGTGCTTAGTAAGGTGATGTATTTCATCTTGGTACAATTTATTTGCATGTATTGTTGTTGTTAAGTTTTTGTACAAGATTTGGGTGCTTCTTGAAATGACTGGCTCAACACATCTATCGGATTTGGTCGGAGTAGGCACATGGTTTGGTGTAATATGACAATTTTGTGGCGTTGTGTTTGTTCTAGCATCACCAACGTTTGTCATTAAGAGGAACATGTACCGGTCGGTAAAATCGAGGTTGGTCTCATGTGGCGGTGAATGCAGTTTGGGTTTTTGTTGCGGGAGAGGGCATGGATGGTTCAATGTCCTCTTTTGGAGGATGAGGTTTCTTGCAGTGTGTATAGGTAGAAACAATGTAGATCACTTCAATGTTTAGATCGAAGAAGAGGACGAAGTTGGCTCAATTAGTCTAGTGAGACTTTGAGTTAGGTATCTCTATATGATTCATGTTTTATTTCTTTCATTTGAAGAAACTGGTATTATGTTTGGATTGTGTGCACAAGAAAAATTTGCACCATGGATATTTGGTGAGCTTGTCTTTTATTTCCGGGATATGTTGGAATCTTGAGGACAATGATATCTAGTCTAAGGATGGGACCCTCAATGAAAATTCATGTTTAGACACAGTTGCAAGTAACGAAAGATGTTAAGTACACATGATGAAAAGAAGTTGATTCACCTACTTCACAAGAAGTCCAAACTTTTGTGATGTAGAAGTATTATTTGATAAGAAGGGAATCAGTTTATATTTTCTTTCATCTGTTTTATTTCTCACTGACATATATAGCTTTTGAGCTTGGTGATTAGAATCCATGCATGGGAGTTCAGGTTAAGTGGGACTAAGTCATGGTTGTTGGCATTGTAGGGTTGGAAACATGCACATGCGGAGGGAGAGGAGTATGCTACAATTTTGTGTGGCATGAGGCACAAGTTGTTTTGGAGGAGAGTCACGGTTTTGTAGGTATTTTGAGTTTATTACATGATGATGTCACTTATAGTTTTATTTATAATGCATGGATATCCTCGATGGGATTAGATTGATGGTTGTTCAACCGGTTAAGAAGAGAGAGCAATTTTATTGACATTGAAGGGTAACGAAGGAAAATATGTTTGTTATAGGTTACAGTGTGACAACAATGTATATTTACATCTTATTGATGTTTCCCTTGTTTGATTTCATCTTGGATGGTTTGTGCAGTATGTTTGATGACATTATTTTGCTGGTATTTGCACTAGTTATTAGTAGCATGGTTAGCATGTTTTTTGTTGTTGTTGATATTGATGAGCACATTATTCATATTTGGCTTTGGAATTAGTAGGTGGAAGCCTTGGATTTTCCGGAGAACTTGGTGATATGGATGGATGTACATGTTGTTTATACAGGGTTTGATTTGTAGATTACAGTGTTTGATTCTTTGAGTTATGTAGGTGTTTTTGGATTGATCACCCACTGGTTGCATGTAGAACTCATTTGGGTTGTCTTACCCAAGATCTTGTTTATTGCTTACACTTATTCCAGTTTGACTTGTCTTTGGTCAGTTGCATTGGTAGTAGCATGAAGACATGGATAGATGGTTGGAGAACATGGTTGATTTTATAGGTATGGCTATGGTTGTAGTTGAAGCTCAGTATTTTAGTTTGAGTGGGAGATCTTGTAGGTGTGTTAGTCATGGTGGCTTAGTTACATGAGAGGCTTGGAGTTATGATTCAATGGGAGCTTGATGTATGGATAACTTGTGTATCACAAATTAGGAGTAGCTTCATGCAGGTATATGGTAAGTCACGGGTTTGTTATCTTCTTGGTTTTAGAAGATGGTTTAATCTTCCTAATTTCATTTGAGAGAATTGTTGATATAAAGAATAGATGGTCTTCATAGTATGTAGAGGACGGTGATGTATAGGTACAGTTCAACAATTTATCTCCAAGTGGGATATTGTTAGGATTGTGGAGCTGAATTGCTTCATAGTTAGCATGATTTACACCTTGTTGGTTTACTCACTAACCAGCGCCAGTCGGGAACCGGCGTTGGTCATCATCAGGGTAACTGACACCGGTCACCTATGTGTGAAATTTTATATTTAACTCATGAGAATTAAATCTAAATTTATTATAAATTTGATCTAAAGGTTGTAAATGCATAGCTAAGGTGCCCTAAGTTTTTCTAAGCTTATATAAGCTAGAAAACTAGGGTTAGAACATAAGGATAGAGGAAGAATGTTAATTCTCCTTGGTTGAAGATGAAGAAGAAGAAAAAGAAGAAAAAGGTTGCATGAAGACAGAGCTTCAATGGAGAGAAGCTAGATAGAAGGAAATAACAGGTACATTTGAATGGTGAGAAGGTGGTTATGTCTTCTTCTATATTTCCTTTGTATTGTCTTGTCTAAATGTAATGGCTTGCATAGTATGCAAAACACATAGTATTTCATCTTGTAGATCCATAGGTTGTTGTGAGATCTTGTATTGTAGATCCATGAGATCATATTGTATTATTGATCCATAGGAATCTAGTATTGTAGCTCGTTAGAGAGCTTGTGGATACAAATAGTATCTAGATATTATAGAGGAGGTTGTATTCTTGTTTATAAAGTGGGGCAAGGCAAAGTGAGATGGAGGAGAGACTTACTTCTTGGTGCACATATATGGTTGCACATTAGTAGACCCATGTGAGAGGTCTTGTTTGTAGATTCACAAGAGAGCTTGGTTCTGATTCGGAGAGATGCAGAGTTCATGTTATGTGAGATATGTTGGTGGTGTTTGGAGGCATGGTTGTAGTGCACTCATGGAGATCCATTTAGAGATTTGGAGGAGAGGAGATACTCTTGGAGAGATGCATTGTACTCTTATATTGAAGAGTTGGTTTGTACTCTTGTTTTATATATATATATATATATATATATGAGATCTCTATCTTTGGTGGACGTAGCCCACATTGGGTGAACCAAGATACGTGTTGTGTTATATGTGTACTTTTTTTTATTTGGATTTATCTAGTTTACACTTCCACTGCTTGTAGATTTTGGGAATTAATTCCATTTCCGCATTCCATATTCCCAAAATTATGTTCTAGGTTGATGAATTTATAGCAAAAAAGTATGAATGAATCACATGAGTGGGAATCGAGACCACAACAAAAGATGAATTGTTTCTACAGATCGATAGGTTGAAATAATAATTGATTCATAAAAGCATTAAATCGTGAGATGTAATCCTTGATAGGCTCGGATGTGCCCTGATGTAAAGTAGGTATATGATCATAAGTAACTCTAGGGCCATTGTTGATGATAAAATGATGAAGGAAAGCATCCTCCATATCATAGTAAGTACTAATAGACCCAAATGGAATATGAGTGTACCATTGTAAAACATCATCAATAAGACTATGCCGAAAGGCTATAAGCGATAACCAAACATTATAACAGGGATCCATAGCCATGCGGTAATGTTGGAGATGTAAGTGAGGGTCACCAGTACCATCAAAGCATGTGAATGTAGGCATGATAAATTCCTTAGGAAATGTGGAGTTATGAATCTTCTTAGGAATAGGGTTTCCATGCAATGAATTATTATCTATAGAAGAATATTAGGCCTTGCTTTCTAATGTAAGTGATTGAACTTGAGATTATAATTGATCAACAATGTGCATGAGGGATAACATGTCTTATGAAGGGATAAGAGAAGATGGAAATAATGTCTTAAGCAACAGCATCTTGCCATTGTGAGTAATCATAAGTACATCTAGAGGAGACAAATGAGATTTTGATGCTAAAGGCACACTAGATATAGGTGCCAAAGAAACTATAGGTGATGAAGGACATGGAACATCCATATAAGTGGTAGGACTAACATCAAAAACATCCTTAGGAGATGAAGTATCAGATGGAGATGTAATGATAGGAGGATATGAATTAGTAGGAGTAGATGAAGTAATTGACAAAGGTGACTCATGCACAATAATAGATACAACATCAGGAGAAGATGATAATGGAGAAGGAGATTTAAACTCAGTAGTATGGAAAGTAGTAGAATCCTAACTATTAATCGGTGCCTCGAATCGAAAGAGAGACTTGGATATGAGTATGTCACTAAGTGGATCATTAACATAGTATGAAGGAGTATGTGAATTAGCACATGATGGATTATGAGAAGCGATTATCGAAATAGGAGAATCATGAGATGGAGCTATAGTAGTGGCCTTACTAGGAGGAGAATCAATATGCACAGATGTACCATTGTCAAGACCAAACATGAAATCAATAAGAGAATCATCTAGAACCTCCTTGGAAATTCCCGAAGGAGGGTCATGGCTAATTGTATAACATGGTGTACAACGAGTGAAGCTCATAGGATCAGAAATAATGCCAATAGTAGAATTTTCAAAGCTAGTAGGCACATGGCATTCATGGGCTAAGAGTTGTTGTTGAATATGATCCGACATAGTAGGGTCACGGTATAAAGCCTTAAGTTCAAAAATAGTGGCCTCATCATAGATAGGATTAACACTTACACGAGGCATGATGAATCGAGAAGGAGATGAGTTATTCTTAGACATTCTAGGGATGTAGTGGATCATGGGGGGAAATGTTCAAATCTAGGGGTTCACCAAAATGATTATCTAAAATATGAATTTTAGTAATAATCTAAAAATTAAAAAAATGTAATAATTGAAATATAAACTCTAAAGAACTTATTTTGTAATTGAAATAAATAGGGAAGGGTACTTACTTGAAGTAGACAAACCTCGTAGTGATCTAGAATTGAACAGAGTGATTCAAAGGTAGAACTAATGATCTTTAGAAAATAACAACATATGTGGATTTGGTTGGACTAGGGTGCCTAAAGTGGGACAAGGGCACATGTAGGTGCCCTAGTCTGAAATTTGGGTGCCCCTGGTATGCGAAATGGCTCATAATTTGATCTTGATATGGTCGCTAGGTCTTCATAATGTCTCACTCTTGACTGGGTGAGTGTCACACTTTCTTTGTTGATGTCTCCACAAATATGTAATGAAGAATACCTATAAAAGCCCACACAAAGCATCAAAATATAAAAAAGAAAGATGCAAATGAAGGGGTCGACCATCCTCAACTATCAAATGGATGGAATTATGATAGTGGGCATTGTACTACATCTCAGAGCCAATATAGTTTTATGTGCTTGTTTGTGCAATAATGTGCCTAGGGTGCCACTGGTGCTAATAACGTAGAGATATCGTTAAATAGCTAGATGTAAAATGCAAAATGGTGGATGGAATAGAATGAATACAACCCTTCCTATGTAGTGTGTGATGCAAAATAGTGCCCAAATGTAGTCCCTTGCTCTATGTAGATAGTTAGCGCTTGATAGTAAATAGTTTTCCCATAAGGTAGTATGTATGTTGTGTTTATATAGGGATCTCTTGCTCAAATTTTGACACTAATGACCCGACATGCCGATTAGTACCTAGGGGAATGGGATTAAAAATCATAAAGATGACCTCAAATATCTAAATGAGAACCAAGTGTGATCGGGACCAGGGCACCTAAAAATGAGGACCAGGGCACCCGGGGTGCCCTAATCCCTTCCTAGGTGCCCTAGTCAAAGACTAGAGACAACAACTGAGTGAATAACTATAGATAAGACTCCTTGAGAGATTATCGAACTATAAAATTTAGTGATGACTTTATGCAAGACAAACAACAAAAATAACAACTAGACTAATGACAAGATTAGGGGATGGGTCATTAGTGAATACTTTTCTTACGTAAGATCCATATATAAAAAAACATACTTAGCGGTATAATTATAATAGTAAGTGCGTGATTTTGTGAATACAATAGTTGCAAAAAGGAGCTTTTGTGCAAGATCAAATTGTTGAACATTCATATGTTGGAGTATGTAGGGCATATCATGTTTTCTTTGACTTTAGAATAACACATTTCAATTGTGTTTTTCCCTTGTATGTTTCCTTTTTATCGAAAGAGTGAAAATGAAGACATGGCCAATGACGTGATCAAAAATCTCATGTGTGGCGTCACTATCAATCGATAGGAATGCAAGTCAAGCAGTTGTAATTCCCATTATATTTTCTATAGCCTCATCAAAAGCAATAACTCCTATGAGCTCCCTTATAGTGTCTTTCAAGTCCATTCTTAGAGAGTACCTGTAATTACAATGTTGTACATGAATATTGCATTTGTTGCAAAACCATTCATCATTTTCTCGCTCCTGTACCTTTTTCTACATTGTTTGTCACCTATCATTCTTGGGAAAGCCATGTAAAAGAAATTATCCATGTTAATGTTTGACACTTCGGCTTCAACTATTGCCCACTCATTTCTTTTGATATTACCCATTTCTAGAACCTGTGACAAAGTTACGTTAGCAACCATATTCTGTGGAGGTCCAACTTGCTTGGCATGTGACTAACGGACATAGAACCTATGAATGAGGCAAATCTATCCATTCACGGATATCCCCCTTCTAGATTCTCGATGTTGAAAAACACCTTGAAGTTGAAACAATATTGGCTATGGTGCCATCGAAATCTATAACACGCCCTGCTTTTATTGCCAAGATTGGTATATCTAGAACTGAGAGTATCTCGACACCTCTTTACAAAGTTCATCTAAAAATTTTCTCCATAAGGTGACGAAGATGCTAAACCAGGACATGTCTTGTATTTTTAATGTTATCTTTGTAGCCTTCGATTTGTCTCTCGCGCGAACAATTGAGCAAGGTGAAATGGCCATAACAGCCCCAATCACATCCACCAAAGAACCTGCAGGTGCTAATGGTATAAATTTTATTTCTATGAAGTGGAAGTGATATAGAGGCACTTTGTCTTGCAATTCAATTACATGAGTCACAACAGAGTAGGGTTGCAAAAAAATTTCATGTAGGCTATTTAAATGGTTAGTAAGTAGAATTTTCCTTACCCACTCTGCCATTTGATATACTGTACAACTTTCCATTCTCTATCTCACATAAAATTTGTTTGCAGCCTCATTGAAAGAAGTGACCCTTATCTCCCCCTTTGTTGTCCACAAAATCAAAGGAAAAAAGATGCCACTTCCCCTTGTATTTTGATATTCTTGAAGAGTCGTCTTACCTAGAGCCACGTCTTTTATTGTCCATTCCTTTTGTTGTTTTACTCAAAGTGGAAATATCTCAGTGTGAGCTTTAAATTTTTTTATGGACTCGTAGTTTTGGCATAGAGGTGTATTCAAAGACATCTTTGTGTTTGTAGATGACAATGTTTTGAAGCGACGTATTTCCCTCGCAATATGTTTCTAGGAACCGAGACGGGTGTTCCTTGCCAAGGAAGGTTCGTTACAATGCTATCCATCTCATTGATCAGAATGGTCCTACAATAAAAAGTAAGACACAGAACGATCGGAATTCTGTAAAACATTTTTATCACAACTTGAAGAAAGGAAAATATGCGACTTACAACTCATTATTAAACATCCTACAAGTATATTTCCGAAGAAGGAAAACGGATCCTTCTTGTAATATGTTTCCTCGGACTCGATTGTAAATTTTGAGGGAAGCAAGGTGGGTTGAATATGCTCTCCATCAGACAAGTCGATGCGATGCTGAATTGTAGAGTTAAATGCCGAGCGAGTGGGGACAAGTTCAACAGTTGCATAGCCTCATATCTTTATGGGGCGATCCTTCAACGATTTTCAAAATTCCTCCTATCAAGTTTGTTTCCATCATGTCAAAATATCTCTTTCCCCTAACAAACACTGCAAAGCTAGGGCACAAATCCACAAAGTTTAGTGTCACCTTAAGTGTCCAAGAGGTGAAAGATAAAAACCTAGAAGTCTAGCTACAACTTCGACCACACAACAATCTAGCTATACCTTAAGTGCTATAGATTATTTAGCTTTTGCAATCGTAGTTGAAAGGTACAATATCTTATATTTATATATGTACAACCTCTTATATTTAGGTAGATTTATGTTTAGGCACCTAAAAACTTCAATACATGAAGTCAAACAATTTAATATACAAATAGTTTTCAAGGTTATATATAGTGGTAATTTAAAAAGGTTTTACAATATTGTAAAGATTTTATTATAAATATAATGTGAAACAAATAAATTAGACCAAGTTTTAAAATTATCATATGTACAATTATATGTAAAGAAAAAGTACTATTTAACATTAAAAAAACTCCTTATAATATAGATATGCAAATAAATATGAAAACATTTGTAATTTGTTCTATTTTAATATTAAATCACAAATTATTAGAATTTTTTTATGAATGATAAACCAATGTAGCCATTGTAACAAAAAAATAACTTAAATTTTAATTGTGATATAAGAAATTGATGTTTACTTGGAGAAATAAATATAACTAAAAACTTCAACCCCTAACAGAAATCTAACCTACAAAATGACATGATTTGAGTGTGAATAAAAATTCATTTCTATACAAATTAATTAAATAACAAATTAATTTGTAAGACAAGAATCTAACTAAAATGCAAGAAGATATTAATGTGAGTTTTAAAGTCACGACAAAAAGAAGTAAAAGAATATTAATGTAACTTTTAAATCATGATAGTCCAAATTTTAATAACAAAGAAAGGAATAAAAATCAATTAAATATGCAAACTCAAAGAGATGTTTAAAAGATGTTTAAGAAACTTGATTACATACTTGCATTTGGTTAAAATGGAAAAACGATTCAGTGTATAAGTTGCTGCTTGAAAAATTTGGAGAAGAAATCTACATGGCAAAAACATAACTTAAGTGTCATTACATATTCCCTACAACCATATCATATATCCCTACAATATTAACAGTTGGCTTACAACCATATCATATATCCCTACAATATTAAAAAAACATAATTGTTTTTAAAAGTGCAATGCAAAATTTCACTATTAGAATGTTGCTACTTGGCCTATTTGTCAATGTTAGAATGAAATGCAAATTTTCAAGATTGACTAAAGTGATGTGCATGATATGCAAATAAGTTGTTCATAACACTTTATTTAAAAGAAATAAATTAGAACTGGTTTACATACATGCTCAACTTATATCAAATGTGTCACAAAACGGAAATGTTGTATATATATATATATAGTGAGACCACAAAGGTGGCTTAAACGATATCAAAGTTGTAGTTTAGGACTATAAAGTTGATATTATAAATGTGAAATAGTAGTCTAAATAGCGAAAATTTGATCATGAAAGATGTATTTGATAGAATCTGAATTATTTTATGGTTCATACATATTTGTTGGAATTTGTAACATTTTATGGGTTCATGGGATATAATTTTGCCATTCCCAATAAAAATATTGGAAATCAAGGAACTCATATGAAGCATCTCCCATGACATCCATTATGTTGCAGAGGACATAATAACACTATTATTGGGAATACAGTGTTTCACTCTTTAAAAAGGTTAACAAAAATTAGTGCTAAAGACACCCTTCACGAAATTTGTCCCACCCTTCACCACTCTTGTTAGATCCCGTTAACTATAAACTCGCAATGTGGAAACATCAAGCAATGAAAAATAAAGAGCAAAGTGAATGCACAAGGAGGCAAAATTTGTGGGTTCTCGACTTTCTCAAGTTGATTTATATCCCAAGTTTCTTAGTCCATTAGAAACAAGTTACGAACTTCATTCAAAAACAATAAATACGTGTCTACCATAACATTTTGGTCTAACACAATAATCGAAACAATTCCAACAAATGAAGAAATTTAAATTCAATACTTGGAATATCATGTCAATTTTTTATTTTGTTTAAATATTTTAGTTCTGGACCAAAACTATGGTAAGTTTTGGCAATATTGCAATATTTATAAGTTTTTGAAGCATTTTTTAAAAATGAGGATGAATTGGAATCTTGTGAGGATAATTGGTGTAGTGTAACTTCTTTTTGTTAATTTTTTATAATTAATATTTATATTACGGTTAAATGAAAATAAAAATAAAACATATTCCTTATGTATATAGAATTATTATATGTATCATAATTTATTTAAGAAATTGTACATAAAATTAAGAGTTGATAGATATCAATTTTTTGATTGAAAAACATCATTCTATTAATGATTTTTTTAGAATAATGGTTGCCCCGTGGGTCGATCATCAACACTTGCATCTAATAAATACACACGACACATTAAAAGCAACACTCTTCGATTAAAGCTAACAGGAAACATATTTTGTATTCATGTAAACCACTTTATAACAAAATAACGAGTAATAGTAATAACAAGAAGTCACTTAGATAAGATAGTAAAGAAGCCAAAAAAGAACATATACAAAGCTAAACATCATTTTTTTCTAAAATTTTGTTTTGTAAGCATTAGGGATTTTTGGGGCACGCTTGTTTTTGTATATCCCTTTTTTCCTTGTCAACAAACACACCCATCTTCTTCAATTTTTGAGGAGGATCACATTTTTGTGCGTCAACAACTATGTCGTAGATAAGACCAAACCCTTTCTATAAAGAACCGATCATGTGTGCAAAATTTTGCAAGGCACATTCACACATTTCTTTGGTAGCCGAAGGCACTCCTTGACCATTTCAACAATCCTTGGTTTTTCTGGATGTGGCTTCCTACAATGCAATACATTAACGACAAATTGACTTCTTTTGTATTCTTCATCTCTATGCAAGTGTGGTGTTGTGAGAGTAACACCCACAGGGGGCATGGAAATGGTGCTTCTTGTTTTCATCAATCAAATCTAGACGGGATCAAAACCACGAATTATCATTAAAGAAAGAAATATAGATTCAAAATCACGATGACATGCAACTTTAACATCCTTTCCAAAGTGCAGTTTGACACCCAATTGTGAGCACATCAAGTGGTCTCGCAGAGGATCAAAACCTCTCAGACACTCCAATTCCTGACCTTAGCAGGGCACATGCCCCCAGGTCCATTTAGGTTAAAGGAGATGTGACAGAAACATGTAAAGTAAATGTGTGTTTATCCAATGTAAAACAAAACTTATAGAAACAAACTTATTAATAACACTAACAATTGCAAACAACACAACATACAATTTCTTAAAAATAAACTACCTGGTTATTTAACCAATTTCATTAAAAAGGCATAGTATGGCTATCATATATGGTTAACAAACAAAGCATTCATTTATTTAAGTAAATGCGTAATTAGTTATAGCTATGTATCAAACTAAACCAATGTTGTCAAGGTTTTTTGCGCTAGAAGGGACAATTTATCATACATCACAGAGACCTTCCGACAGAGAATCCCACAAACCAATAACACATCGAGTATACACAAAGTCTTCAACAATAACTTCCCTTCTTGCCCACAAAAACTTGCACTACAGGAAAAAGAAGTTACTTTCTTTTGAACAACAAATTTAAAATCTTTATTAATTGATTATTGATAAACATTACAAAAACATTACAAATCTTGCTTGCAAACCATGGGTGTCATAAACCCTTATGGGTAGAGCAGTCCCCAAGTTCATATTCATAGGTTTCTTCGCCCGATAATAATTCAGAATTGCGATCCAAAATGTTAAACAAAAAACAAAGAAATCTAACTATTTTTGTTCGGTAATTATATTCAAATTTTTTTCTCATTTACAACCTTATAATGATTGGAAAATTTATAGTTCACATAAATATTTCAGATCATAAGCACCACAAAGAAAATGGTTACTTCCATTTTATTATCAACATACATGCCCACACAAAATTTGTTGGCCCAAAAAAACTTTACCAAAGAACACACCAAGAGCCCTTAACAAGTAAGCAAGCACATCAAAAGGAACACATGACATTTATAGTGAGTAAAAAATAGGCCACACATGAAGACACATCAAAAGGAATGCACAAAGATGACATTTATAGTGATTAGGTATGTAAAAATAGGCCACACAACAAGCATGAAGACACATTGAAAGGAATGTTGTCCTTTCTTCCTTCCAAAAATGTTATTTTACTCTCTACCACGCAACCACATCTGGGTGTTTCCTCCGAAGACACATCAAAAGGAATGCACAAAGATGACATTTATAGTGATTAGGTATGTAAAAATAGGGTCACACAACAAACATGAAGACACATTGAAAGGAATGTTGTCCTTTCTTCCTTCCAAATGTTATTTTACTCTCCTCGAAGACACATCAAATGGAATGCAACCACATCACATTGAAAGGAATGTTGTTTCCTCCTTCCAAGACACATCAAAAGGAATGCACAAAGATGACATTTATAGTGATTAGGTATGTAAAAATAGGCCACACAATAAACATGAAGACACATTGAAAGGAATGTTGTCCTTTCTTCCTTCCAAATGTTATTTTACTCTCTCACGCATGACCACATCTGGTTGTTTCCTCACGAAGACACATCAAATGGAATGCACAAAGATGACATTTATAGTGATTAGGTATGTACAAATAGGCCACACAACAAGCATGAAAACACATTGAAAGGAATGTTGTCCTTTCTTCCTTCTAAATGTTGTTTTACTCTCTTACACAACCACATCTAGTTGTTTCCTTAGAAAGCCTCATCACACGGACATAAACGTATTCTATGGAAAACCAAACAACAGGAAAGCTAAATACATCATTAGCATTTTTCATAGTCGATGTTAGAAAATGGGGAAAAATGTCAATCGAACTATCCTAAACCTCGCTTGCAATCATGCCCCAACTTTTCCTTCACTCATAAGTTAACCTCGTTAGTCTCTCTTGAGTGGCATGGTTTTTGTTGGCAAAGATCACATAACCAAAGGAAAAAACCCCAATCAAATTCCATAGAAACAAATCAATGTGGGACAAAGTAAAATAGCTCCATCACGTTTTACGTATCTCTCGAGTGGTACAGATTCAAATGGCATCCAAGCACCATCACCAAATCTCACATCAAGGAGGAAATAAACATGTCCTCCAGCACGCGTCGATTTAAACCAAAACATATGTTGTGAATCCGCGACAAAACCATCAATGGCTCAAACGAAGTTTACGGATCGACGACCGCTTTTCCTCCTTCGAAAGCACAATCTGTGTGCACAATTCCGATTGCTCACCGTGGACCACAAGATTGTCAACGCATGTATTCTGGTGATCACGTCCATCCAATTTTTGATGGCTGTCAGAAACAACCAAGCCGACTCCAAATAAGAAACACCTTTCAGCGTAATTATGTTGTGATTTTATTAAAACAATTGTGGCCCTCATACTAACACAATAATCGATCGTAGTTTAGGGATGACTTTATTTGCTTTCTCAACCTTCACCTCTCGTTATTTTTAGGTTCATAATCCTAAAATAAAAAAATCCATTCAATCGTCTCTAAATACATGCCTTACTACCCCAAAGATCGCATCTTGGAATCACTTGTGCTACTCTAAAATCATCAATCATTCAAAAAATAGTCTCACATTGGTTAACAGGGTTGATTTGGCAGAACATATAAACCCTAACAGACACGATCCTTATGCTAATAGAACAACATCGAAATAGAAGTAGTTATGGATGTCATTCAATTACCTCTAAATACATGCCTTACTACTTGTTAGATGTCTTTTAGTGAATCTTGGAATCCTTTCTATCTCAAAAACTCCTTATTCAAAAAGCTAATCCCACATTGGTTGTAGGCTTGGTCTCAGGCAACATATAAACCCTAACATACCATGATCCATTATGCCAATGAGAATGACACCAAAATATAAGTGTCCCTCTTATTAACATAATGATTGAATAGTTACAAAATGAGTATGTTTTCTTACTCGACCTTCTCCTCTATGTTACACTTTTAACCCTAGGTCATATATTGAGATATGGATAGCTAACCTATGACTAACATAATATCTTATCATGTCATATCATATTTATTTATGCTTTTATATGCATAGTAGGGTCGGGCTTAGGGCTTTGGATAGTATAGTAGGGTAAATATAAGAGTTAGAAAGTAGGATATTAGCTTGATATTGAGCACTCAAGAGTCTTATTGTATGTGTTATGTAAAAATTACATAACCCTTTAATTTGTCATGTATGTGTGCATGAGCTACCAATGTAATTTTCTAGCATTGGACCATCTCTCAAGTCATGGACTTGCGAACTTAAATCCTAAACAAAAAGGTGATAGAACCAAAAAAAGGGGGGGTGTTGGACAATCCACAATGCATGAAAATGAAGAAAGGTGAGCATGGAGAGGATGGACAAGCATCACAGACCAAAAATACACACAATACACCATTTCCATCAAGCACAAATCATTAAAACTTGCAATGAGAATGGAGAAATGCATAAAATTACCTGTAAATATGAAGAAAGGCAAGAGGAAACAAGAAAATCCAAGAAAGGGTTGAGAAATAACCACAAAAATATGATTTTATTGCTCCAAAGTGTTGTCAATACATCATATTGAATAATACAGACATGATTCATCATTATAGAGTTCAAACGTGAGGCTTAGAACTTCATTTCCAACCAGAAGAGAAGAAGAAGAGAGAAACATTGAGAAATTTATCTAACCTCCTTACAAAAATGCTCTATTTTACAATATATAGAAGAATCAATGAGAGAGAGAGGGAGAGAAACCTAAAATCCACTTCAACCACCAACCAATGGTATTGATTAGCCTAAAAAAGTGACGGGGAACCCTGCCAAACTCATTCCATCTTATCTTGTGCCATGTAGAAAATAAAATATGATCGTATGCCTTCATTAAATGCTTTTACCTGTCTAGGACATGTTTATTTGCACATGGGATGTTTTCTTTGCTTTTCACCCACCTAATATCCATTTTAATGATTTCTAAGCGTGGGGCTTAAGAAAACAAATCCAACGATATAAATTTATCACATTTGGTCAATTGAGGATAAAGATATGGCGTTGTGGATCTGGAGGGTTGTGGAGCACATTTGCAAATATTCTCTCCTCTGTTCTTTTTCCCATGTTATAGTCCACAAAACACCTGTCATTTTCCTTTTCCCTGCCATGTGCCCATTCTCCATTGGCTTGTGGGTAAATAGGATATTTTGGGCCTGAGTGGAATACATGGAACATGGTCTTGAGCTCCCGATCTCTGCCTTACCTGTATTATACCACTACCTCTCTTTTCTTTGCTTTTGGATCCCTACGGGGGTGCGAAGAACTTGACTTGGCACGGCCGGGCCTTATGGGTTGTTAGGGTCCGAAAGTGTTGCTTTTCCTACACAAAACAACGCCTCCATTCACTACGGATATGTCGGGTCTAAACATCCCATGGGAACAATGTTTCACGGAGAACATTCTCAATCAATCAAGTCGTATTAGGCCGTAATTCACCCATCGCGCCCGATTTCTTTGCATGGGATCTCCGGCCTCGACTTCCTCGATTCACCCGCACTAAACGTCCATGCCTACCCCCTTTATTTTGTGGACCCCAAAACCATGTAGAGAACTTGTCCCCGTAGGGAAATTGTTCCCATGCCCCCTTTTGCATGATGTCACCCTCGCCTCCATAAATAAAGGAACTCAATCCTCCCTAGTGAAATGCGGGTATTTCACCGATTGGGCCGACACCCCGACGACCCTTGTTCCATATGGGTCCCCAAACTCCACATTCACTACACTAAAAATGGCCCTTTGTATTGAGGCCTTAGATCAAGGGCGAGGAACTTATGTTCTATCCGCAGCTTGTTCTACCCACACCCTTTAGTCCCACAATGAACTAGAAATGGGTATTTTTCCAATTTTTCCGATTTTTTCACTAACTCCTTAAACTTTTCTTAGGTAGGGGAGATAGAGAAAATTATAATGAAGTTCCCAATAACCAATTTATCCAATTTTCTCCAATTTTAACCAAAAATGATCAAGGGATAATTTTTTGATATAAAAATTTCCCTAAACATCCCTAAATTGTGTTAGTGTAGAAGATCTTTTTGAGAGTTTTCTGACGACAATGAGAATGCGACAAATAGACATTAGGAGCTTTAGTTATGTCCAGTCAAAGTTCAGTCAACAAGAAAGTCAACTCTGGTCAACATGTCAATAATGGACCAATAACACTATGACATGTGGCAAAAGGGTGTTGGAAAAAAGAGAGATTCATTTTGGGTGGTTATCGACCTCCGGTCTTCGATAGGCGTAAAGGTTGGTGGTCGCGATAAGAGGCTCAAATTTTTTAACGGAGGGGAGCCCGACCACCATGTGGACTAATTTGTTATCACCAACATGGTGGGTCCACAAGCCACCATGTGGCTTGCCACCACTCATCGAATTCGCTTGATTTTCCTATCGAGAGTCGACAAGTGGACTATGTGTTGATCGAGTTTCTCATCGAGTTATGGATCGAGTTACACCTCAAGCTATTCACCGAGTTGATTACATTCTATGCCACAATGTATGGGTCAAATTTCTATTATCTCGGTGAGACCACTTACAACTCGGTGGTCAAACATTACCACATTGCCACCCACATGGATAGACATCCCAACCATGCAGCTCGGCCCACACCTCATCCCACTACCATCTCGGCGTATAAGACTCGGCCATGTAAATCTGCCAACCCCACACATATTCTAAGTTCCATGTGGTGGGTGAAGTGGTGGGGCAAAGGCCCATGCGTGGAAGGATCCACATGAAGGATGGGGGGGCTAAGGTTTTTAAAAACCTTATCGAAATTTTAGCACCACCTAATGTGGGGTATAACCCACTCAAATACATGCCGCCCACCATGGGATTTATCCCATCCAAATGCTACGGTGAGGCTAATATTAGCCTTAGGATAAATGTTAAAGGCATTAATTTTAGGGGCCTATTTTAATATAAATAGGGGGACCCCTTGCATTGTAAAGACATACAACTTGTAAGCTCAAATCAAGAGCTCAAGGAAGACCGAAGAGTTTAATTGAGGAGAGTTATTTTTTATAAGACCTATTTAATAGGCTTATTATAAAGTTGCAAAGACCTCTTTATTTAAATAGGAATTGTTGTGACTAGGAGTTTTAATACTACCTAGCCGGCCCATAGCGCCACACTAAATTATTGTGAAGCCTGGAGTATCGACTAGAGTTCCATAGGGCGTTTCAAAGTGTTTGGAAGACCGATCAAGATCCTAAGGATTCCAAACAATGGAGTTGGTACCATAGAGCTTTCCGAATACGCTAGGAAAGGGGAAGTCGGGTGCTATTTTTCACCCTTGTCATCTGAAGGTCTGGATATTCTTCTAAGCAAGTTCTTAATAGTTTCCATTAGGTTTTCTTGTGAAATTACTATTGTAACTTACAAGTTTTGACTAGTGGAACGGTTCGAAAGAACCCAGAGATGTAGGCAATTGTTGAACTCCATAATCAACCCTTTTGCAAAGTGTCATACTTATTACATTATTTTAAGTTTATTTTAATGGGGTAAAAATTAAACGGTAATTTAATAAGCCTACAAGGGTCCGAAGATCAAGTAGATAAAAATTTCGGTCTATTTTTAGATCAAGTTGGTATCAAAGCTAGTTTTGTAGAAATGGATCTATACCTTTTCTTCCAGTTGCCAGTTATGCTTGCCTTATTAGGCACCATGGTTCGAGTGATGATCACTCGACATCGAGAACATGATCACCAAATCGTAGAGTTATAAACCCACCTGCTATTGTTCGAGAGCATCAACACCAGCAGCAACAACACATCACAAAGTTACAAAGAAGCTTGGATGCTTCACTTGGGAAGGTGGTTGAATCTAGTCAGCTTTGGAAGCACCACTTGGAGAGGCAACCTTCACCAGACTCGGGAATGTGTCGTCATTGTGGAAAAGGGCACGATACCGAGTGATGTTGGGATTTGTACCTAGAGAGAAGGCCTAAGTGGATGCAGAAGAAGGAAAGGCTATTGCGGGCCCAACATTGCCATTAGCTTAGTGGCAACATTAGCATGAGGAGCACCAAGGAACGTCCGGACATTATACTATGACATGTGAATGCCTCGAGACAGTGGATTCCAATGGTTGCACGAGGACGGTTAGTCACCCTTATTTCTATTGGACTATCGGAGTAGGGTACGTAACTGTCGATGTGGTGCGCCGACTAGACTTCCCACGACACCACTTCCTCATACCAAGATAGTTGGTACAAAAGATGGTACTCGCATGGAGTGTTTACCAGCTATTTCACTTTGAGCTTCATTATGGGGAGACGAGTTTCTGACAATATCACTCTCAACATCATCTCTTTAGAGATGGATGAAATGGTATTGGGAAACTTCTACCTAACTGCTCATCAAGGTTATATGATTGATGACAGGAGTGGAGTGGAGCTTCGTATTGGGCACATTTGGAGGATCAAGTTTGCAACAGGACATGTTGTTCGTCTTGCACAAGGTGAAGACAAGTGAGCCTTCTGACTCATATGTACCAGGGATCATGCAGATCCTAATGCAGATTCAAGCTCATATGTTCCTCATGCAGATCAAGAAGATCCTAATTTGGAAGTTGCCTAAATTCCACCAAAATCATCGTGATCCGTATGCAGAGGAGAGATAACTCGAGGATCCACATGACACCTATTGAGGTATCCTAGATAGACACCGAGGATTCTACATTTGGTAAGAAATCTAAGGTGCAAATAAAGTTGACTTTGTTTAGCTATTGTATTTGGTTTTTCCGAGCATTATTTATTGCTCTTGTTGTAATAAAACCATAAACTATTATGTTAGGTAGAATGTATTAGTAAGACCCCTTTGAGGGAAATGTTTGTATACATCTAACTAGACATGGCACATTAGTTAAAGACCCAATTTTGGGCAATGTTTGTACTCTTTTATACTTGCATTATAAACCCCGAGAGGGAAATTATTTTGGTGGTTGGCTAACACCATAAGATGCAGTATATTTTTTCTTGTTGAGTTATTGGTCCAACAAGGAGGAGGCAAATGAAGTCGATCCACATTGTGATGCAGTGGAGAAGACAAAGTACATAAGCCACCAAGTAGGAGATATTTCACAATAGGTTTATCATGCGAAGTTATTTTTCCTATAAATTTGTATATAAGCTTATTGTACAAGACTCCAAAAATGGAGCATTTTTACAACTAGTTTTACATGATGTATTAGGAAATATTTTCCTTACACTTATGTTTGAAAGTTGTATAAAGACCCTTTTAAGGGAACCTTTCTCCTAATCAAATGTTTGAGTGACCATTACAGTTGGATACTCATATCTATGAGTTTGGAGATTTGTCTGCCATTTTGCAGAGATAATGGAGCTCGCAGATTCAGCCCAAACTTCATTTTGTGTAGAGGCATCGTGACCATGTAGCAAAATGGTAGTTGAATCACCGTTGGCATTGACGTCAGGTCGAACTTCATTCTGTGAAGAATCCATCATGGGCATCTAGCAGAATGGTACCTGATATTTTTTTCAACAAAAGGAGCTCTCAAAAGATTAGCTTAGAACGTCATTCAGTGTCAAGGTATTGCGACCGCACATTCGAATGGTAGCTGATTATTAGGACTTAGCACCACACAGTGGGAACGTTGAGGTCTTGAAAAATGACTTAGCACCATATAACGGAGGCGTTGAGGTCTAAAAGAGACTTAGCACTACACAACAGAGGCGTTGAGGTCTGCAAGAGACTTAGCACTACACATCGGAGGCATTGAGGTCTAAAAGAGACTTAGGACTACACAACGGGAGGCGTTGAGGTCTACAAGAGACTTAGCACCGCAATGGAGGCGTTGAGGTCTAAAAGGGACAAGTCATTGTCCATCATCGACATCGGATCAATCATAGCTCTAAGTAGCATGGAGTTCCTTCAAACTAGTTTGGATTCTGTGGAATCAACTCGGAGCCAGAGATGTGTTATAGAGTAAAAAGGGATCCTTTTTGTCATATATCTAGAAGCTTAACACCGCATAGTGGGAGCATTGAGGTTTCATCGAGAAAATTATCACCATACAATGAGGCATGGAGGTCTTCTTCGGATATCAAAGTGGGCAACATAAGCATCAGTGGGACGATAACCCACAAGTCCCAAGATCGAAAAAGTTGTCGAAGTGAGGAGGTTGTAGGGGAAGAGACCAAAGGGTCTACTACAATAGTACTTTTGAGGTGGCAGAAGAGTTTCCAGATTCAGGATAGGATGACAAAATGTTCCAATATAAGCTTTTTGGGACAAAAAGCCTTTCTTATTGGGAAGGTTTGATCAGGGGATCATTTTTGATATAAAAAGTTCCCTAAACAACCTTAAATTGTGTCAATGTAGAAACATATTTTTGATAGATTTCCATGACTATGAGAACATGAAAAATGGACATATCGGGAGCTCTAGTTATGTCCAATCAAAGTTCACCAACAAGAAAGTCAAGTCTGGTCAACAGGTCAATAATGGACCAATAGCACTATGACATGTGGCAAAAGGGCATTAGTAAAAAGAGAGATTCGTTTTGGGTGGTTATCGACCTCCGGTCTTTGATAGGTGTAAAGGTTGTGGTCGCAACAAGAGGCTCAACGTTTTTAACGGAGGGGAGCCCGGCCGCCGTGTGGACTAATTTGTTATCACCGACGTGGTGGGTCCACAAGCCACCACGTGGCTTGCCACCACTTGTCGAATTCACTTGATTTTCCTATCGAGAGTTGAAAAGTGGACTATGTGTTGATCGAGTTGCTCATCGAGTTATGGATCAAGTTACACCTCAAGCTATTCACCGAGTTGATTACATTCTATGCCACAATGTATGGGTCGAATTTCTATTATCTCGGTGAGACCACTTACAACTCGAGCGGTCAAACATTACCACATTTCCACCCACGTGGATAGAAATCCCAACTGCAGCTCGACCCACACCTCATCCCACTACCATCTTGGCGTATAAGACTCGGCCATGTAAATCTGCCAACCCCCACACATATTCTAAGTTCCACATGGTGGGTGAAGCGGTGGGGCAAAGGCCATGCGTGGAAGGATCCACGTGAAGGATGGGGGGGCTAAGGTTTTTAAAAACCTTATCGAAATTTTAGCACACTTAATTTGGGTTATAACCCACTCAAATACATGCCCCCACCATGGGATTTATCCCATCCAAATGCTACGGTGAGGCTAATATTAGCCTTAGGATAAATGTTAAAGGCATTAATTTTAGGGGCCTATTTTAATATAAATAGGGGACCCTTATCAGAAAGACATGCAACTTGTAAGCTCAAATCAAGAGCTCAAGGAAGACCGAAGAGTTTAATTGAGGAGAGTTATTTTTTATAAGACCTATTTAATAGGCTTATTATAAAGTTGTGAAGACCTATTTATTTAAATAGGCATTATTGTGACTAGGATTTTTAATACTACCTAGTCGGCCCATAGCTGTGACACTAAATTATTGTGATTCCTAGAGTATCGAATGGAGTGCCATAGAGCGTTTCAAAGCGTCCCTGGAAGGCGATGGAGATCCTGAGGATTCCGAACAATGGAGCCGGTGCCATGAGCTTGCCGAATACACTAGGAAAGGGGAAGTTGGGTGTTATTTTTCACCCTTGTCATCTGAAGGTCTAGATATTCTTCTAAACAAGTTCTTAATAGTTTCTATTAGGTTTTCTTGTGAAAGTACTATTGTAACTTACAAGTTTTGACTAGTGGAATGGTTTGAAAGAACCCGAAGACGTAGGCAATTGCCGAACTCCATAATCAACCCTTTTGCAAAGTGTCATACTTATTGCATTATTTTAAGTTGATTTTAATGAGGTAAAAATTAAATGGTAATTTGATAAGCCTACAAGGGTCCGAAGATTGAGTAGATAAAATTTTCGGTCTATTTTCCGATACAAAATTGACTAAGTATAGAATTTATTGAAACCCAAAAGAGGAAAAAATGCCCCAAACAGTTCCAAACCTCCCAAAACAACTATAAGTGCTCTAAAAACACATAAATTACATGATTTCTTCCCGATCCAACCCTAAAGGCTCACAACTTGAGTCCAGCTTTTCTTGAGTTGTCCATTTTTACCAGGGGTAAAAATGGATAATAGTATGGTTTAGAGGTTTCCCCCTCCGAGTGGCTAAGTCATTATACTTATACATATTGTGATCATTTATCTATACTTTGGTGTTATGTTTCTACTAATATTTAAATCTATCTAAGGAATTTCATTACAAGTGGTATCCGTAGAAAACACACAAATATTGAGAGGGGGTGAATCAATATACTTGTAATTTTTATGATTAAACTTTAAAATCCATGACAACAATAATCACATGAGATATATCAATCAGTATAACACATGATTTACTTGTGATGGAAGAGCATCATTTGTGGGCATGGAGATCATAGATAGGTGTTTGATGTCATCAAGGTATCAGAGCGATGATGTTTCCTACATTTCGGTTATTCAAAGTTAGACTTCTATGTAAACATGCCATAGTAAGAGTAATTATGCTTATAAAGGAGGTTGATTAGGTGCATTAGGGAGGGAGGGTAAATGAGTTATTATGCCTTAATAAGGTCATGAAGACCATGTAAATAGATAAAATTGGTTGTGAACAAGTTGTAAGATGTGTTAGGATAGAATTTATCTCATTTTCCATGCTTGGAATTAGGTTGAGTTATTATAAGAGTTGGTTGAGTCTTCTTAGGAGTTGGTTTAGGATTTGAATTGGTCAATTTCCCAATATCAAAATAAGAATTCAAATAAAAACATTGTAAATTATTATGACTGGATGGAATATGCATGAGTGTTGATAGAGAAGAATTCCTAGTGTTAATTTTGTAATTTAGAGTGTTTCTTGTGGTTTTAAAACTACATCAGAACAAGACAGAAGAGAAAAGTTAAACCCAAGCTTGGTGAATGTATTTCTTTCCACTATCATTTCAAACATGTGGTGGAATGTATTTCAAGCCCACAAAATTTATTTGGGATCTTGAAAGTGATTTTCAAGGGTTTTATAGATAAAAATCTTCTCACGGGTTGAAACTAGGCAATAGATTAAATATTTTTCAACTTGTGGAAGTGGCTTATTTTCTCATAATATAGTTTTCTCTACTAGATAAACAATCCCACAAAATTTCATCTTTTGAAATCATGTACGAAGTATGAAGTTATCAATGACATTTTTTTAATCCATGTAGATTGAGACAGAGGGTTTAAACTGTGTTTTGAGATGTCTTCTTGATGAAATTCATGAAAAACGATTTCAAATTGATGGAGGTCAATTTTGAGAGCATTTAAAAAGTGATAGGACTGAATTCCGTGAGATAAATTCCTTTCACCTCTGATGTAGCTAGTTAGGCAAAAATTAGGCCTAAGAAAACAATCCTTACCCCGTTTTACTCAACTTGGTAAAAAAACCTAGTTAAATATTGATATGACCTTTCAACCCTTAAAGGGTATTCTAATTGATGTATGAAACTTAAATAAAATCTTAATATAGAGAGCTATAGTGAACTGAATGTTGAGTAAGACCTAATAGCTCATGATGGAAGAATAAGAAGACAAGGTGAATACGAAGAATCGATAAGAAACAATGAGATAATATTGGCATCAAATTTTGGTATCAAATAATACCAAGAAGACTTGATCAAGTCAGCAAGGGATTATAAAAGGTGATAGAAAATAAGAGAGAAAGGTTGCTTGAGAAGGTACCCAAAAATGAAAACTAGAGCAAGAGTAGGTGGAGTAAGAGCTACTCAAGCTCAGCTCATGGAAGAGATTAGGAGTCTTAGAGAAAGACTTCAAGATGTTGAGATGTCTCAGAGGAGAGGCATTAAGAAAGGATATGTTACTAAGGAAGATCCAGAGGAAGGGGAATCAATGTGGACCTAGTTGTTGCAGAAGATAGAGAAGAAGAGAGATTGTTGAAGGCCATTATGGGAGCTAGTTCTAAGCCTAAGATGGAAATCCTTATGTATGAAGGTAGCCTAAATCATGAGGAGCTCGTTGACTGGATTGATGCAATGGACAAATAATTTGAATATGAAGAAGTGGGAGATGACAAGAAGGTCAAGTTTTCTATCACTAGATTGAAGAGCCATGCATCCATTTGGTGGGATGGAATATAGAAGGAGAGGATCCAGAAAGGAAAGACAAAAATTAGAGATTGGGACAAAATGGTGGCAAAACTCAAAGGTAAATTTTTACCCAAATATTATCAAACTAGTTTGTTTAGATCTCTTCAAAATTTAAGGAAAAAGGACATGTCTATGAAAGATTACACTAAAGAATTCTATAGATGACTATAAGAGTAGGACATATAGAGGATGATCTAGAGAAGGTAGCAAGATATCTTAATGGTCTAAAATTTTCTATTCAAGATGAGATCAATATACTTTCTCCCAAGACAATTGAAGAAGCCTATCGCTTAACACCTAAAGTCAAGAGAAGCTTTCAAGAAATAAAACTTCATATACAAGAGGAAGAGGCAAATTTTTAGAGGTAGAGGTCAACAAGGAATGAAGGAAGCTACAATCATACTAAGAAGAAGTTAGCATCTCACGAGTTTAAGAGGAGGCTAGCACTAAGAGGAAGAAGACCTTATCAAAGAGGAAAAGGAATATTATTGGATAGGTGTTTTAGATGTAATAAATATGCAGCAGTCATGTAGGTATTATGAATGTCCTGAAAAATCCTTCAACCAACCAAGAAAGAGGTGCTCATGTGACTCAAGGTGAAGAAGGAGGAAGAAATGGAAGAATCAAAGGTTCTTAAAGACTTACCAAAGTTGGTTGAATCACTCTTGATGAGGAGGATCTTTCTTAAACCAAGCAAGGAGGTCATGGATCCGCCTCAAAGGAATAATTTTTTTAGGACTACATGAAAAAGAAAAGTAAAATGCTACAAAGAAATTATAGATAGTGGGAGACACACAAAGCTTTTCTCAACAGAGATGGTGGAGAAACTAGGCTTGGAAAATGAAATGCATCCTACTCCTTACAAATTTTTATGGTACAAAAAGGACATCAACTCTTGGTTAATGAACAATGCAAGGTAGATTTTTAAATAGGAACTTATAAGGATAAAATGATATGTAATGTTATGCCCATGGATTCTTGTCACATTCTACTTGGGAGACCATGTCAATATGACAAGAAGGTAGTGCATGATGGAAGACATTATACCTACACCTTTGATAAGGATGGAAAGAAGCATGTTCTCAAACCTTTGCAAGAAGATAAGGTTGTTGTTGAATCAAGGTCTATAGTGATGTTAATGAGTGGAAAAGAGTTCCTACATCAAATGAAGAAGGAAGAGGTAAATTTTGCTTTAGTAGGTAAGCCTAAAAGTGTTGTTACCAATACAAAGCTTGTTGATTTGCCTCAAGAAGTCCAAGATATGTTAAATAAATATGTGGATATTGTAGTAGATGATCTTCCTAATGAATTACCTCCAATTATAAGCATCAACCATCACATAGAATTGATTCCAGTGCTAACCTTCTAAACAAGGTTGCTTACATGATGACTCCAAAGGAAAATAAAGAGATCAAGAGGTAGGTACAACAATTATTGGAGAAAGGGCTGATAAGAGAAATTTTAATTCCTTGTGATGTACCTATAGTTTTGAGTCCTAAGAAGGATGGAGGATGGAGAATGTGCACAGACTCCAGAGCAATCAACAAGATCACTATCATGTATAGATTCCCATTTCCAAGAATTGATGATTTTTTGGTTTGTTTAAGCGGATCCAATTTTTTTTATAAGATAGATTTGAAAATTGGTTATCATCAAATTAGGATTAGAGAGGATGATGAATGGAAAAAATATTTTAAGACAAATGATGGGCTTTATTAATGGTTGACTATGTCATTTGGTTTGAAAAATGCTCCTAGAACTTTAGGAGACTTATGAATGAAGTGTTTAAAGATTTTACAGTAAAATGTTCATAGTCTATTTGGATGAAATTTTGGTATATAGTCGGTCAAAAGAAGAGAATCTTAAGCATTTAAGATTGGTTCTTGAAAATTTTCATGAAGAAAAACTACTAATCAATCTTAAAAAGTGTACTTTCTTGAAGACAGAGCTGATCTACTTGGGGTTTGTGATCTTAGGAGAAGGATTGAAGATGGATAAGGAGAAGGTAAATACAATCAATGATTTTACTACTCCTAAAAATGTTTTTGAGGTAAGAATCTTTCATGGTTTGGCTAGCTTCTATAGGAAATTTATAAGAAATTTTAGTGGGATTTGTGCTCCAATAGTGGATAGAATTAGAGGTGATAAGAAAGAATTTCAATGGACTGAGGTTGCTAATAAGAGCTTTAATTTACTTGAAGAAAAATATAACGAAAGAAACAATCTTATCCTTACCTGATTTTACTAAACTTTTTCAAGTTGAATGTTATGCTAGTGGGAATGTTATTGATGTTGTCTTAAGCCAAGAAGGAAATCGTATTGCTTACTTTAGTGAAAAAATAAATGATACAAATAAGAGGTATTCATCATATGACCAAGAATAATATGCTATCATACATGCCTTGAAGTGGAGACACTATCTCATGCCTAAAGAGTTTTTTTGTTTACTGATAATTATGTTTTGCAATTTGTGACTAGTTAACATAAGTTAAGTCAAAGGCATGTGAAATGGATAGAATTTTTGTAAATTTTTACTTTTGTTATCAAACAAAAGAGTGGTAAATCTAAAAAATTGTTGATGCTTTGAGTAGAAGGAGCTTGGTCATGCAAGAATCTCATGTGAACATATTGGGATTTGATGATTTGAAAGAGATGTACAAAAAGATGTTGATTTCAAAGATGCCTATGAAGCATCCATGGATCCTCTAAGAAGAGATACAAGTCCTTGTATGGATTTTATGGTACAAGAAGGTATTACTTTCAAGGGTAATCAACTATGTGTACCAAGAAGTTCAATGAGAGAGAACTTGCTAAAGGAAAAACATAGTGCCATTCTAGCAAGACATTTTGGGCAAAACAAGACACTAGCTCAACTAAGTGCTCATTACTATTGGCCAGGTATGAATAGTGATGTTAAGAGGTTTGTAGAGAGATGTAAAGTGTGGCAATATGCCAAAGGAAGCAGTCAAAATGTAGGTTTGTATAAGTCATTTCCAATTCCCAACAGGCCATGGGATTTAGTAAGTATGGATTTTGTATTTGGTTTTCCAAGAACTCAAAAAGGGAATGATTCAATCTTTGTGGTAGTTGATAGGTTATCTAAGATGGATCATTTCATTCCATTTACTAATAAAATGTGTACTACTAACATTGTGTATCTCTTCTTTAAGGAGATATTCAAATTGCATGGACTTCCTAGAAGCATTGTTTTTTATAGGGATACCAAGTTTGTTGGTCACTTTTGGAGAACTTTTATCTCTCGAAGTGCACCCTGGTTGAGGGATAACAAAGGGGGTTCTAATCTTGTTTTGTTCCTCACTTCTATAGATAAAATGGAAACACCTTAGGTCTCTGGGTATACTTGTCATTGAGGTGAGTCTCTAATATCAAGGCCGGTTCTTTATTGATGTATCCTAAACTATTTTTTTGGGGTTTTGGGGTTTAAAAGATGGTCAGAATCGAAATTGAAATGAGATGATACACCAAAATGATTTATGGTTTTGGTTGAGTACATACACAACTTACTAAGAGAAAATTATAAGAGCACGAACCAATGAGTTTTAGCTTGATCCTAAGGCAAACACTTATGTGTTGAGGGATAAATCACAACAAAACAAAAAGCTAACATGAACACTAAGACTATGCAGAAGATACCAAATTTGTAGCAAGGTAAGATAATTTATTCAAGGAATAAACATTCATAGAGTTAAATTATACACACCAAAATTATTGCAAAGGCAATAACGGTTCTCATTCAAGGAAAAACTGAAAAAAATATGCTTCAACACTCCTACATCAAAAAGTACTCCTTTTGCCTTGTGTTGATAGAACTTATGCCTTATGATGCGTGTCAAAGACAACTCTACCCACATTTGATTGTTCATACTTAAAACAATAATCTCTATGCATCCGATTTCTTATCAAGCCTCGATATTCTTGTTCTATCTCTTTCATATGGTTCAAATGATATCTATGCATTCTAATTTCCTTAACAACATCATAATATTTGATTCCCGTGGCTTTAAAATCTTAAAAGTTTGAACTTGATGTATTGACTCTTTTGGTAATTTTGAATCTTTGCAAAATGTAACAGTATTTGAATCCTTTTATGTAGCATAATTTCCCTTCCTGTGTGGATGCTTATGATGATTTCTTTGAAGATGAACTCATGAGTTAAATCTTTTACTATGTATTGTGAAGTAACCTTTCATAACTGGTCAGTAGCTTTCTTTATCTTTTATGCATGGTCAGTAACCAAAGTTTGTATCTTAAGGTCTCGCCATAAATGTGCTTCTTTTGATAGATAGCAGCAATGTTGAACTCTTAATTATTTTTGTAACCTCATTTAGGAAACTCTATAAGTATTATGAGCTTGAGATATATGGATTATAACTTGTCATAAAGGTATCTCTTCGATTAACATGATTTTGCAATCTTGTAACCTTTTCAAAAATCTTCAACATGACTGTAATGTTGTACTTGAGATGCACTCTTGTAGTTTGTAGTACCTTTTAAGTCATGAATCCATTTATGTTCATCTTTATTTAGTGCATACTATCCGTATTGATGGTTACTTACTCCTTCATGGGTACCGTAGCATTATTATAGCATTCCTAGATATGAGCCTTCACTTAGTAAATGTGATTTGAACTTTGCAATTTATACTTGCATTGGTAACTAAAAAGAACTTCTAGAAATGAGAGTTGTAATCTATTTGGTTCTTTTGATTTTCTTTATTTCTCATTTCAATTCACTTTTGGGTTGATCCTTGTTTTTATTTGATCATTCCTTTATATTTGAAATTGATCTTCAAGATCTGAATTTGATCTTCTGATAGTGTCAACAATTGTAGCTTGAGTATTTACTTTGAAGTTGAAAGTTGAATACTTGGAAGATTTTACTCTGCTCATTGTAGTTTTACCATTTTATTTCATGCATAGCTAAAGTTTTGTAACTTGCAAGTTGTTTCCTTTAATCATTCAATACCATAAGAACTTTGCTAAGTATTCTGAAATCAAAAGGTTCTGTTCAATTGCATCATGACTTGAGTTTGTACTTGTGTTGATCTGAAGTCTGTAGCTTGATGATTTGATCATTGTAAAGATGCATGAATTCTTCAACTTTTTAAGTTTTTGCTAGGATTTTGATGATAAGAAGATTTGGTTTAATCACCAACAAAGTGACCATCTTGATCTGTAACTCTGAATTTATACTCCCTTTCTGAATTGCAAAGCTCTATCTTTATTCCTTTATTTCTCTTGTAACCTTTTCATGACTACCTAAGTCATTGATGTTTTGATAAATTTGTTCAAGTACTGCCTCCTGATTCAATTTTGAACTTGTTGTACTTGATTATTATGAAATGTATGTATTGCTTTTTCATCTTATAAATTGTATTGTTTCATGTGCCAATGTCATCCATGTTTGATAATACATAATTTAAATCATGATTTTTGTTTTTTTCTACAACAATCTACAATTGTACACTTAAACAAAATAGTTAGAAAACAATAGGATTTTGGTCTCTCTTATGTTCCATAGTGATTTTATTTCTCTTTCTTTCTATTTTTCATGATTACTTGTGAGTGTCATGAGCTTCTACAATATAGTACCTCTCAAATATGCATCTGTTAATTTGATGTACCTTATGCTTTTTGATCTCAAATGATTCATTTGCCTAAAACTAGATAGAACATGAGTACAAATTAAACCTTGAGCTCAAAAATTGATATCATTTTCTCGTTTTTCTTCGGTACATCAGTAGTTGTTGGATGATGCAAAAGATAATGATGGAGCTGGAACTGGAGCAATGAAGAATAGAGAAAACCCAAGGCAATGATGGGTTTCTTTTTGTGTTCATGAATAAATTAGATACATTATGTAAATGAAGCTAAAACATATAACCTCAAAGCATGACTCTAATCTACAAGAAACCATCATGATAAGAGATAAACAAGACTAACATCTATCTTTGTATGAACTAGATTAACTCGATGTATTTTATGGATATCATCGTAAGGATAGCTAAAGAGGATCAAGAGAAGAAAACTTTCACCATAGAATGGGGAATCTTTGCATACATGGTTATGCCATTTGGATTAAAGAATGTGCGTATATTATTTTCACGCATTGTTGTGAAAGCATTTCAAGACTTTACTCATAAGTTCTTATAGGTTTATCTCGGATGATTGAAAAGTGTATGGCTAGTGAAAGATCACCGTGATAACTTAAGGCTTATGTTTGAGAGGTTCCTGTGAGATGAGCATCTCCTTAAACATCAAGAAGTGTGTTTTTACTACACCCTTTAGGACTTTTTTAGGACATATCATCTGCAAGGAAGGTTTGTTAATGGATCCCGCTTAAGGTTGTTGTCATGTTGGGCTTAAAGGAACCTACTAACTAGAGTGAGGGAGTGAGGTGTGAGGATTCTTGGGGCACACGTGCTATTACAAAAATTTCATTAAAGTTTATGCCAAGATCACTACACCCTTGGAGGAATTATTGAAAAGTAAAGGCAAGTTCTATTGGGGTGAGGCACAAAAGTGCGCGTTTGAGACATCAAGGAAAGGCTTAGTACAAAACCTATTATGTGTTGTCCTTCATGGAAAAAACATTTTTGTGTACATGTGGATGCCTTTGGCATGTCCATTGACATGTTATTATCCCAGCCAAGAGGGGATTGTTGATCATCCTATTTGTTTTGCAAGTAGGAAATTAACACTAGGTGAATAGAATTATACTACTAAAAGAACAAGGCATTGTCCATGATCTACACGTTGCATAAGTTTCGACAATATTTACTGAAACACCTTTTATTTTCTATACATATCACAGGCACCAAGTACTTGGTGAATAAGCTCATTCTGGGGACACATATGTCATTGGATTATGTTCTTCTAGGAGTTTGATTTTATAGTGGTGGTTAAGCCAGGAAAGAGTAATTCTAGACTTGATCATCTATCAAGAATTAATACATGGGAGGACACGCAGAGCATCAAGGACATAATGTTGGATGCATAACTATTCAGATTGAACTGTGTGCCCTATAACTTAGAAGACATTGTTTTCTTTTTACGAATAAATGTAGCGCCTGAGGGAATGAAGGTTTTAAAGAAAAAATGACTTGCCATTCGCGTCATGCTTTACATGTTGATTAGTGGAGACTTATACAAACTAGGCCATGATGAAGTTTTTCACCAATGTGTACTTGAGCATAAGCGGGAAGCTATCATGGAGGAGACTCATAGTGGCATTGTAGGTGGAAATTATGCAGGGGATGCCACTTATGCGCAAGATTTTACTAGTTGGGTTTTTATGGGAAACATTGTATAAGGATTGTAAATAATATTGTAAGGCTCAGTGACCATTGTTTAGCGCCTTCCTAGGCATAGAGATGAAATTCCTTTGAGGCTAGTGCAAAACCTTTTGAAAAATGGGCAATTGACTTTGTGTGCCCTATTTCCCCACCTCGCACATTGGAATGGATCGTGCTACATTATAACTTATACAAATTATCTTACAAGGTGGGTAGAAGTGACACCTATTAAGGATTATACCACAACTACAACAACAAAATTTCTATGGGAACACATTATCAACATGTATGGATGCCCATTGAATTTTATAAGTGATAGGGGTACTCATTTTCTTAATGAGACCATCAAGATCCTATTGGAAAAATTTATGGTAGCACACCATAAAACAACACCCTATCACCCTCAAGCTAATGGGACTATCGAGGCCTTCAACAATATATTGAGCCATACCTTGACTAAAATTTCTTATATTGAGAGGAAAGACTGGGATGATAAATTCTCTATTGTACTTTGGGCATACATGATAAATTATAAGAGGTCAATAAGGCCATACCCTTTCGGTTGGTGTTTGGTGCAGAGGATTTTCTGCCAAAGGATTTCATGTTACCTTCTTTGTGTATTGTGCACATTGTAGGTTTGGATGATGAGCAAGAACTTGAAGAGCATATAGATAAACCGATGCGATTGGATGAAAGGCACGCTATAGCAATATGGATTCGAAGATATAAAAGGCCAGGAAAAAGGCATGAAATGATAGACATATTAAGGATAAGAAGCTTGAATTCAGATAGATGGCTCTTCTTTATAACTACAAGTTTTTGTGCACCCTAGAAATCTTAAAGTGCATTGGCTAGGACCATTTGTTATAACATATATACTTGATTCGTGTGCTTGTGTGTGTTAGAGGCAATTTGGATGGAACACGGTTTCCTTGTTACTTTAATGGGAGTAGGATAAATCCCTACCGTAAATAAGTCTTCTTGGTGTTTGTAATAAGGAACTTCCACTTAGATTGGATTTCCTTAATGCATTTGTTTATATGTGTTTCCTTCATCGTTGTTATGCTTTGTCAATTTAGTTAAGTGTTTTATGTAATAAGCATGCTTACACGCCAAAATTTTCTTTCTATATAGTTTTTTCATGCGCAGATGACCATACATACCCTTAGTGTAGGGTGGAGTATATATAGGTATATGGACTAGGTTTGGAATTTCTTTGAAGATGGGTATACATAGAGAGGTATTGTGCAGGTGCTTGAAGAAAAGGTATGGATAGAGAAAGATTTCTCATGATTGAAACCACGTATGGATGGATAGACGCATAGTGTAACATGAGGTAGGCTGCAGTAGTGGAAACTACTTAGTGAAAGGTGTAGTAGATAGTGACTTTTCACTTGAAGGCATGTGAAAGGATTTATGTGACCAAGGAGTAGAAGGTACGCCAAAAGGTTATGATTATGGCATGGAAAAATAAGTGCAAAAAAGGAAAGAAATGTCAAGTTAATGTAAAGTACTGGTGGTAGGTGGAAAGAAATAAATGTGGAGAATTTTCAAAAACTATATAAGGAGGTGTTGGGAAATCATTTTTACCTTTGATCAATATCATTCGAGCGAGTTGAAGTTGAGTGCGCTAACAAGTGAGTTGTGAAGTGCGAAGAGCTACAAACATGTCCACTTTTTCTTATTTATGCACAAGATTGTTTGACGCTCCATTGGAGAAGGTGTTTGAGTGACACAAAGGTGTGCGAGAAGGAGAAATCAATTGTTAGGGTTTGGAGGTTAGATAGGGCACATGGATTTGGAATTGTAGAGCTTGAACCTATTGAAATAACACACCTTTATTGTTCCTATGGCACCTAAGCAAGCACCTATAATGACCAAAAGGGGAAGGAAGTAGAAGAAATTCGAGGTCGAAGTGGAGGACGCCCGAAACTTGTTTTTATGAGATGCAATACCGATAAGGGGTTTCTATGGGTCGTGAATGGGACTCACATGTTTGCCATTATAAAGTTAGTGACTACAATCATAGAAAAAAAGACAATAAGGATGAACTGGACAAGTTGCTGGTTGTGAAGACAACAAAGAGAATAATGGATGACATGGTCGTATGATGATGACGCAGTGAAGAAATTTTTGACAAAGGTGGGAGTTTTACAGAGTATGAACTTATTTACTTTGGAAAACTAGAGAATTTGTACCAATGTTTAAAGAGTAGAGTCTATAAGGACTTTTTCTACTTTTTTGGGCAACGGATGAGGATCACCATGCCCCCGATTAGGAGTTTGACAAGACTTAAGAGCTCGGGTACCGAGTTGAGAAGCGAACTCACCGAGAATGAGGCCATAGAAGAAACTAAGAAGGCACTTGAGATACATGAAAGGAGGGTATAGATGGATCCCTAAGCTACAAAAGTATCTCGGTGCTTTAGGTAGAAGCACACCTCCACTAAGTTGAACAATCAAGAGCTTTTGTCACAAGTAAACAAGTCCTAGTTGCTTAGGCTAAGAAGATGACTGAGAGAAAGTTTACAACTTAGCTGGTTTCATCGCTGAAACCATCATTGAGGAAGTGCGCCAAGGTGAGAAAATAAGTTTCAGTGTGATCCTGTTATCTCTTGTGTTTGTAGAAATTGGAGTGCCTGATGTGCAAAAGGATAAAGTATGGTAGTATCTAAAGGAGAAGAAATCTATTCAAAGAGATATTTTAAAAATATAGATATGATGGAACCATGAGTGGAGTGTCATCACCAATCCGACACTATGAAAATTCTTCACCGGGAAGTCCTCGTGTTATGATTATTTACTAATGCCTAGCCTTAAGTTTGGTGGATGTAATTTGGAAACAAAACAACAACATAACACAAGAATACCATCGACTATGATAAGAATGAATGATGACAAATCTGAAATATCAAAGTAAATGATAATATTAACATGAAATTGTTACCATCTCACCCATGAGGTACTTCAAGTGTTATTGACTTCACTTGCCTTACACCAAGACTATGGGAGAAACTTTACAATTACACCTCTTAATGGCTTCTTCAACACACCTTTAAATTGATGGCTTCCTTTACACACTTCCTACAATATTTCTCACTACTTCCTTCTATGCTAAATGAGGGGGTGACCTCTCTTTATAGAACTTCCAGTGCTTATCCATCTTATCTCTAAGATAGGATAAGAAATCCACTCTGACGAATCATATTCCATACCTTAACTCTTATCTCGTATACATGTAAGCTTATCTTTTAAGATAAGATAAACCTTATCATTTTACATGGGTTCCACATTTTTAGACTTTTTACAAATAAAATACAAAAAATATTTATGACCTCACTCCTTGTCCTTATTACCAATATAATATTTTTAATTCCTAATCATGTAGACCCTACTTCTCTAATTACCCAAACTTTGACATTTTAACATTACTGGACCACTTACTGACAAATATTTACTTTTACAACATTCCTATTATACTTTGACTATTACCGTACTCCATACATTATTGGCGAAGACTCGTACTCGGCAACGCCGTTATCTTCTATCGACGCTACTACTAATTACACTTAACAACATCCTATTCCTAATACATACATTAATGAAATAGAAATTACTGGAGGAAAATTTTAGTGTCGACATCTTCCCCCCTTCCTAGCTTCTACTCCGTCCCTGAGTAGACTATTCTAGTGCTTGGAAAATCTTCAACTTGTCGTGGTTGACCCATTTTGTAATGGGAGTGCCATCCAATTCCTCCAATGCATACATACCATTTTCATGCACAACCGCTATTTTGTAGGCCCCATCCATTTTGGAAGAAATTTTCTCTGTCTTCTTTTTTTTGTATCTGAATCATATACTAGAACCAAGTCATTCACATGAAATGGAGACCAACGGATCTTTTGATCAAAGTATTCCTTCGCTTCATTTTCTTCTTATGGCTTGTATCCTTTGTTATTTCTCTCATTTCCTCCAAAGAAATGAAGATGTACCAACCTTTCTTTTATGAATCACTTTCATCCATCCTTTCATTTTTCATAACTCTCACAAAGGGGAATATCAAACTCAATAGGAAGAACTAGATCAATGCCATAGGCCAACCGAAATGGGGAGTATCCTGTTGCTGACTTTGATGTTGCCCTATATGCCCACAATGCCGCATGAATCCTTTTATCCCACTTATGTACCGCAAGGCCGCATCTTTTGCTAGAATTTGACACAACACAAAATTTGTTCGCTCCACCTCGTCCATTTGTACTTGGCTTGTATGTTGTTACCTTCCTTGTGCTTAATAGAAAATTTATTGACTAGGGCTTCTACCACCTCATTAATGAAGTGGCTTCCTTGATCTCATTACAATTTCTAATGGACAACCAAATCGTGACAATGCGTTCATATATGAACCTTGCCACTTCATCCATGGAAGTTGTTTTCAATGGCCTAGCTTCAACCCACTTGGTTAAATAATCTGTGGCAACTACAATATACTTATTTTGGCGTGATGTAGTTGGAAGTGGACCTACAATGTCTATTCCCCACTTTTCAAAGGGACCAAGTGGAAGAATAGGGCATAATGGAGCTGATGAAGTCTTACGGTTACCATGTGTTTGACAAATATCACATGTCTTACAATAATTATAACAATCTTTAAAAAGAGTGGGCTAGTGATAACCTGCATCCAAGATCCTTCTTGCTGTAAGTTGTCCAGAGAAGTGCCCTCCACATGTACCATTGTGGAATTCTTCTAGCAGTTCCTTCCCTTGATCACGTCCAACTGCCTCTTATAGATGTCCATCGTGTCCTATTCAAAATAATACTCCATGTAAAATAGAATATGGACGATCGTTTGAGTAATCTTTCTCTTAGTCTTTGATTGGCACCATCAGAAACTTGAATTCATTCGATAATTCCAAATATCTATGTATTCACTAGGATTGTGTCAAGGGATAACAATGTCAGCATCGGGAAATCATCATCATCACAAGATGATCCTAAACCATCATAGGCTCGAGAGAGTGCATCTGCATTGACATGCTTCTTTCCTAGCCTATCTATAATATCAAATTCAAATTCTTGTAGCAAAATTATCCATCTTGCTATCCTCCCTGATGGGTTAGGCTTATTTACAATATATTTTAGAGCCTGATGATCTCACAACTAGAAATTTTTTCCCTAGCAAGTAATTTCTAAACTTCTTTACAGAAAAATGATAGCCAGAGCCTCTTTTTTAGTTACAGTATAATTTACCTCAAGATCGCTCATTTGTTCTGCTCTCCCAAAGTAAATTGATGTTCATTCCCATTTTCATCCTTTTGGCTCAAAGTACTTCCTAGTGCTGCATCCGAGGCATCAGCAGTACACAATGAATGGCTTGCTCCAACTGGATTCTTTAAAACAGTGAAGACACTAGGGCTTCCTTCAATTGTCCAAAAGCTTCATGCGCCTTATTTCCTTGGTTCATAAGTAACATCCTTCTTCAAGAATCAAGTTAGTGGTCAGTAATCTTTGAGAAATTCTTGATGAACCTTCTATAAGAACCCACATGGCCTAAAAATGATCTCAACTTACTTCTATTCATAGAAATGGTAAATCTTTGATTTTTGAAACTTTATCGTGATCGCACTAATACCATCTCTGATACAACATGCCCTAACAAAACACCTTTAAACATCCAAAGACACACTTTGTAGGGGGTTTAGTGAGGCTTGTGCTTCATCTAACCTTTGAAATGTTGTCTCCATCTCGGTGCAGTGTGGTCCAACTTGCTCCCATAGATGCAAAAATCATCCGTAAATACTCGATGAAGGTCCCAATGTAGGGTTCAACACCCTATTCATCAAACACTGGAATGTTGTTGAGCATTACACAACCCAAAAGGCATAACTCTATAAGCAAACGTTCCCAAGGAGTGGTGAACGTGGTCTTCAGCCGATCTTTCTCTCGCTATACGAACTTGGTTGTAGCCGCTATATCCATCAAAGAAACTATAAAGCACTCGCCGCCAGAACTTCGCCAAGATCCGATCTCAAAATGGAAGAGGGTAATGATCCTTCTTTGTTGCCTTATCGAGCTTCCTCGTAATCAACACAAATGAGTAGCTTCCCATTCTTTTTTTATTGAGATCACAATGGGAGAAACCCATTCTCATTTTCCACAAAGAAATATGAATCCTACATCAAGCAACTTATCTATTTCTTCTTTACAATCTTGGAAAATTAGGATTCATTCTATATGGCATTTGCTTTATGGGCTTAAGACCATCTACCACTCAATACAATGTTCTACCCAACTTACTTGATGGAGTTCCTTGTAATCAAAAGTGAATAGGTGTATGTACCTTCAAAGAGCCGGAGGTAGGATTCCTTCTCACTCTCCATCACAAAGATCACCAATTTTTATTTTTGAGACGATCATCAACTTCTTCTTCGATATAATTTTATGGGGTCATGAGTTAGTGTGACTAAAGGATATCCATGACTCAAACATCCACCTCGCTTTCTTCATCTTCGTGTCCACTTCACCGGTACTAGAGTAATCGAGGATGTCCAATCATCGCTTCATCACTTGAATCCACAAAGTGTTCTACTTTATGATGTCGAGGGATCACGTTTATCTTCACCCTCTCTCTACCACGTCCAAGTGTCATGAAACCTTCATTCCAAGAGTTTCTTGCATGAACTCTCCTTAGCCATGGTCTTCCCAAGAGCATCGGGTACGCAATGCAAGCATTCATTTTTCATCACCTGTAAGTCTACCACACATACAACACCCATAATGTATATTGCCACATTTGAAACTACACCTTCTCGGTTTAGTTTTTCCTTTATTTAATGACCTTAACATAAGTGTCAAGGGCGATCAATTTTTAAACCCAACATATTCATTACGACTCGGCATTACATTAATCGCAAGCACCTCCATCAACTAAGACATCATGAATTGAAATACCATTACATAATACCTCACTTGGGAGCATAGGGATCCGCCTCGCTCTCCAAAATAGGACCTCAACCTCCTTCCTTCGCAAGCATTGAGTCCACTTGCAGCTCCCGCCTCTTCTCGTAAGACATAGCCAAGAGTTGACCATATGTAGTATTTGTAGGCCTTTTGGACAGATCTTCCAAGATGGAGTATGGTCCTTGCCCCGTGAAATCGTAAAATCCCGCACACCCAACTTTCTTCTCCTATGTTTCTTACTAGTTTCTCATTTCATCTTTTTAGGATCATTTCCATCTTGATTATCTTTTTCTTTCTTTTTTTTGTTACAAACACATCTACTTCATTATTTCTGCTCTTATCTACTACATCAAAAGAATTCACAAGTGCTTTTCCTTTATCATTATCTCATTTACCGATGTAGAAGCTTCTATCTAGACAATTATACTTATAATGACCCTTTTATAACAACCATAACATACAACTTCAGAAATATTTCTTTTTGACCTCTATCTCCTCCCCGAGAACTAAATTCTTTCCTCAAGAAGATTAGTAGTTAATCGACCCATCTTTTCGAGCAGATCTTCATACTCAGAGATGTACTAGGAGAAATATTTGTGCTCACCGGAGTGGTTGTGGATTCTGACCAAAGGTGCTGGTGTAGGCTCTACTTTAGCAACAATTTCTTTGGGCTCCTCTTCCATGCTTTCTTCTTGCCTTCTTGCAATCTCCTTTGCTTGTTCAATGGTAGCTGAGCGGTCATACTTCACTCGTTGTCTGATCTCTGGCTTCATCCCAAGAATGAAGTGCTTACAGAGGAGATTATCCATGCCATTCATCAACCCATCCGCTAATCCTTCCTTCCGGATCTGGGCATCGAGCTTCCTCCTTAGCTCTAGAACACGAGCATGATAATCCCTTATCTTCTCCTTCTCTCCTTGGGATAGCTTTGTGATCTCGATCATGAGATCTGCATATTTCTGTTGTTCACCAAATTCTTCAAGAAAACTTTCAGTTAATAAATCCCATGAATTTTTCACATTATCACCTAGTGTTTCAAACCACCTAAGTGCTGAACCATCCAAAAAGGTAGGAAAAATTCATTCCATTGTTCCTCTTATAAGGCCATTACAAATACAAGATCATTTAAACTCTTGAATGAAAGAAGAAACATCTTCATTAGATTGAGCTGAAAAAATAGGAATCTTTCCCATTTTCAAAAGTAACCACCGTGAAATACCAACCCACAAGTACAATCAACAAGACTTATGTGCACAAATAATTGTAATCACTATACAAGAAAGTGACTTTACACCTTTCTACAAGAAAATAGAAATGACCACGGTAACTATGGTAAAACTTGACTTATCATCGCGTAAAATCGATTTTATCATGGTAAACACTATTCACAAAAAGTGAAGTTATCATGGTAAATACTATTCACGGTAAAAAGTGACTTTACCGTCAAGGTAAATACTATTCACAACAAAAATGACTTTACCATGGTAACTACTATTCATGGCAAAAATGACTTTACCATGGTAACTACTATGCATAAGAAAAATAAGGTTACCCTCCAATTAATTTTTGACTAAGTGGGAATATCTCTCCGTAAAATCCACTAATGAGGAATGGTCCCTGAAATGTAACCAAAATGTCATCACCAATCCGACTATGATAATTCTTCACCGAACTCTCGTGCTATGATTATTTACTAATGCACAAATTTTTAGTTTGGTGGATGTAATCTGAAACAAAACAACAACATAACACAAGAATACCATCGACTATGATAAGACAATAATGATGACAAATCTGAAATATCAAAGTAAATGATAATATTAACATGAAATTGTTACAATCTCACCCATGAGGTACTTCCAAGTGTTATTGACTTCACTTGCCTTACACCAAGACTATGGGAGAAACTTTACAATTACACATCTTAATGCTTCTTCAACACACCTTTAAACCGATGGCTTCCTTCGCACACTTCCTACAATATTTCTCACTACTTCCTTCTATGCTAAATGAGGGGGTGGCCTCTTTATTTATAGAACTTCCAAGCTTATCCATCTTATCTCTAAGATAGGATAAGAAATCCACCTCCGACGAATCATATTCCATACCTTAACTCTTATCTCGTATATGTAAGCTTATCTTTTAAGATAAGATAAACCTTATCATTTTACATGGGTTCCACATTTTTAGACTTTTTACAAATAAAATACAAAAAATATTTATGACCTCACTCCTTGTCCTTATTACCAATATAATATTTTAATTCCTAATCATGTAGACCCTACTTCTCTAATTACCCAAACTTTGACATTTTAACATTACTGACCACTTACGACAAATATTTACTTTTTACAACATTCCTATTGTACTTTTTGATCTACCGTACTCTACATTATTGGTGGCGTTGTCTTGCAAAACCGTTATCTTCATCGACGCTACTACTAATTATACTTAACAACATCCTATTCCTAATACATACATTAATGAAATAGAAATTATGGAGGAAAATTTTAGTGTCGGCAGGACCCTTTAAACAAAGGGAAGAGTTGTGGTATGAGCACCTTCACTTGGCTACGTTCGAGGAGGAATGGATAATACCCAAGGAATTACCTTCAAGGTATTAGATAAATAAGTGTATTTTACAATGTATCAATTTTTTTATATAGGGATCTTCGAGATGAAGGATGAGAATTGGAGCCCTTGGTGTAAGCTCCCTTACACCTTCACTCGCGTGCTACTTCTAGGAATCTATACATAGGTTTTCGATACGTGCTAAGCTGCTCTTCAATGCAAACAAGGTAGACTGTGACTACCACACCCTCAAAAAGACTTACATTTATCCAGTAAGTCTCATATATTGAAAACTTGATTTAAGATGATATAAACATGAAGGCATTGATTTTGGCCATTGGGAAATCGAGGGCAACCCTTGAATATATTCACCTCAAGCCAAGGTTGGAAAAGGGAAGATATGTGGAAAATGAGTTCAAGCTCCCTGGTTTTCCCAAAGGAAGCACACGCTTAGTACATTGTAGGATGATGAAGACACTCTTTATTTCAAGAAGAAGAAGGAGAAGAAGAATAACTTTAGGATGACAGGGGGCCTAAAGCACCAAGGCACAAAGTAGCCAATTGTTGGAGGCAAAAGAGAGCACGAAATAACACCTCCACCGCAGCAAGAAGATAAAATGTTGGAAACAAAAACTTTAGAGGTAGACCTTGAACATGGTGCCATGGATCAACAATTTAGAATAGTATTGAGAAGAACAAGGACTCAGGGCGCGGGAATTCAAAACCCCTTAGGATGTCACCTATGAAAGTGGAACCGAGAAAAAAAAAGGCGAAGTGCATTCCTGGAAATATGATGAGGAAGATAAATCTAGAGACAACGTGCCGAACACTCCATTTTCAGACTGAGGATACAAAAGAGCCTCAAGAAGAGGAAATGAAGAAAGATGAAGAGGAGTTGAAGGAGCAGAACATAGACAATGGGGACATTGGCCTAGAGATAGGTGAAGATAAGGGCGAGCCATTAGGCATGCCCCCTACTACACAAACAAGTGAAGGACCAATATTGGATTCAGGTGCCTAGATTCCTAAAGGTAAGCGATTAGGAAAGGGGAAGGAGGAAGAGACATATGATACTCCATCTGTTGGGTATGTTGATGACCCAAGAAAAATCATACACGAGCACTTCTAAAGAACTTTGGAGCCCAAGGAATTGTATGGATGGGAGCTTATGGATGCGGAGATGGTAACCACACACAAGGAAACAATTATCATGGACGATGCAAACTCATATGGATGAGACTAACTTCATGTAAGTGAAGAATCATGTGTGTCGCGTAGATTGAAGAAGGTGCCCCATTCGTGCCATGTGACTATTAAGCCCACTATCATGTCAAATGAGTAGGTAAGAAATGCCCTAACTAGAGTATCTGTTGAAGTTGCATGCCAAAACATTGATAAAGCGGAAACCATTAGAGTGTTGTTGGATGATAAGAAGGACAAGGATATTGAGATCAAGTGATTAAAAGTAGAAAAGGAGACATCTGAGGAAAAGGCATGTTCGATACTTAGCATGGGCGAACAAATTGGTGATGAGGTTATGAGAAAGAGGCCAAATTTGGAGGATAAATTTGCAAAGGATTTTCCATCCTCTTTGTATTATTTACGCACAATAGTTCACATACTACTGGATGAGGGACCCATACACATGCCAAAACTCAAGGATGTTGCAGAACATGTGCAAAAGGCTAAGGAAACAATAGCGTGCAATATTATAAGCTATAAGTCCTTACTATAGACCTTGAAGGATGAGTTAAAGAAGGAATATTTGGCATTGAACATGTGCGCGGCCCCAGATGTGATAATCAAGATAAGAACCATGACTCAAGAAGATCAAGTTCATAAAGCAATTTATCATAATGAGACACTTGGACATGTGGAGAGGCTTACATTAATAACAAAGAAGCGTGATGCACTTGCAGCAGCCCAAGACCCACACAAGGAGAAAATAAATGGCATTGGAAAATTGATAGCGTGGAGAATGGATGTCGTGAATAGGATGGTCTCAAGTATGGCCAATGTTCTCATAGTGTTGTAGAATAAAGGTGAGAAAATGACCCTTGATGAAATAGAGGAAATCATTGTAGATATTTCAGATGAGACAAATAAAGCACTAAGTGATTGGAATGACTTGGAGGCAGAGATCAAGAATGAATATCTAGATTTGATCCTCCATGTGGAAGAGTAGGGCGTCAAACATTTTTCTCATTCTTTTATACAATGATTCTTTTATTCTTTCATTCCTTATTCTTTTCTCATGGAGGGATAAGTTGTGATTACCCATTTCCGGGGTCGGCAATGAAATTATTGTGGGTAATGTTGAGATGACAAAATATAGCATAAGTAATGAAGACACGTAGGATTGAGGGCACAAAAATAGATGCATAAGGGAACATGGAAGTATAATCAAACAAGGCATGCACGGGAAAGGCGAGGATTAAGGACTTATCCATTTTCAAGATAAAGCTAATTATGGACTTTGAGTGTAGTGCACGTTTTGTATGAAGACTTGAAGAGCACGCAAGACTATTTTGGACAAATAGAAGATCAAGTGCCATGCAGGGTTTTGATCTATTAATAGGATTAGACTGTTGTTGTATTATTAGATAATCTATTATATTGGCGAGCTTGCATGCCCTTGTATTTATCATGTAAATATGCATTGTTAATATTAGCATGTAGTCTATTTTTGAAAGATGCATGGGTGGTGAAGGAAAGTCCCCACCCCATAAATATGTATTGATTTGCATGGTTTAGATAGTTCTATGTATTAGTGTTATTGGTGTCCCCTAGATTTCACACTAAAATATGGGACTACCCTTTTAAAAAAATCGTTCTTTTCAAAGTAATTAGTCATTTTGTGTTTGTTTTACTCAGTTGTTTGCATTCTCTAAGATATCGTCATAGAATCATAAAATATAAATTCACCAAATACCCACATGCTAAAACTCACTCTATCCCTTTGCAGTTTTTTCGAGATAGTATATTTATTTATTTATTTATTAAATAAAGTTATTTTAAAAATAGATTGAGCTAAAATTGGAGGCTTTAAGTTATATAAAGTGCTTCACCCCATCATTATTACCACATAACATTCATCCGGGGAAGAATTTTTGCAGATCACTAATTGGAGAAATGTTTTGAGCAATTACAAGCGGCTATTTTTGTTTTGTTTTTTTCTATTTGTCTCGTGTTTTGGTTTATTTTCAACGGAAATTTCCGTAGCCTATTCATTCTTCCCCGGTAGATCTTTCCCAGGCCTAGGGTTTTGAAAAGCTATCAAGTATTTTTAATTGCTAATTTGTCTACAAAGCGATCGTGAGCTCGTGATTCTCTCAAAAGATTGATAGAAGTTGCTTGGTCCAAAAAGGTGTAAAAATGAATTTGATGAAAGTAAGAAAAATATTGCCATCAATGCGTAGAGCTCGAGAAAATATGCACTTTTAGAGAAAACAACACCCGAAACGGAGCTACATAATGGAAGTTATGGCACATGCAAGTTTTTGCTTTGCTACATCTTCCAATCGCAGTTTTCAAGGCTACCTTCCATGTCCAATTTCACGCTGCCTTAAGTGACGAATTTTTGTGAAAATTTTAATGCGTGAAATGCAATCGAGCGAGTCAAACTTTTGGAAAATAGCTATTTTCCATGCAAGTTGCACTTTTGGAAGGAAGGGTTTAAACCGCAGTGGGAATTTTTGGCAGCGATGTGCAGGGCACGATAATTTCTTGCCTACATAACAAGTTACTTTTTCCCATGAAGTCAAAATCACTTAAGCTCAGTAATGGAAATATTAGAAGTGGCAGAAAGGCAAGAATTTCTTGTCTACATAGTAGGTACTTTTTCCCATGAAGTCAATATCACTTAAGCCGCAATGAGAATATTAGAGGTGGCAAAGCAGGCGGAATTACTTACCCGCCTTGCAGGTAAAAATTTCCATTATAAAAAAAAGTCACTTAAAGCATCGGCAGGAAAATCTTACCTACCTTGTAAGGTAAAAATTCTCATTATGAAAGTAAAGTCACTTAAGTGAAAAGCGGGAATTTCTTGCCTACCTTGCGGTAAAAAATTTTCATTATGAAAATAAAGTCTCTTAAGTGAAAGTGGGAATTTCTTACCTGCCTTGCAGGGTGAAAATTCCCATTGCTTTGACTTCTTATTTTTAACATGACTTCTAGCCAAAAAGTGCGACCCATTTTGGCATAGCTAAATGTCTAAAAGCTGATTTTTTTTAATTGTCGGGAAACATCCAGTTTTGGCGCCTAGGGTTGGAGAAGCTTTCTTTTTATTATTTAGAGCATCTGCATGTTGATGTGAGTGCACAAGTGAATAAAATAATATTTTTAGCTTGTTTGGCATGCAAGAAAAGTCTAAAAATAGAGGGCAACATGATTTATAAGCAGATTTTGGTGATGAAAATTGAGTATTCATGCCATGGACTCCATATTTGTCTGAATCAATTGCAGGTATTCATCACAGGTGCTCATATTGGTGAAAGGAAGTCAAAATCAATGCGAGATACATTGAATATATCTTCTAAATCAGAATAAATTGCCATATTTGCACAAATTGATCCAATTACAAAGGATTATGGCAGAATTAAAAGGAAAAGATCTCAGACAAAGATTGTTCCAGCCATGTTGAAGCATGATGAAAGAGAAGGATCAATTGAATCATGCATAGCTTCCAAATTTGTTGAAGTCAATGATATAGGCATAGGCCCTGAACCTATCACCGATTTAATTGACATATCCAGATCTCATAATTGCAAAAGCTTCAAAAAAATGCATCCTCTTGTTTCTAACGCAGCCCATGTGGAAGTCATTGCATTGAAAATTTCTTCCAGGATCTTGTGCACATGTTCCCAATCTTCCAAATTGAAGCCTTCATTGAATTTACTTGTGTTTTCCTTCACCCCAATGCTTTCCAATTTAAAATTGCTCATATGTAATTAAAAATAAAAAGATAACGAGTTTTGTCTCGAATTATTTATGACAAACATTACACTGGTGCATATACTGGAGAATAATTGCAAAAGCTTCAAGGATGAAAGTGGAAGACAGTTCGAGGTAAATGACCCGTTAGAAAATCGTAGCCATCTACTTCCAGACAATTTGGTGAGAATCAAAGGCAAAAGAGTCAACCGCATGCAGAATATGGAAAAAGAACAAGACTGGGAGTATAGCAGCTTTCTTCTAATTTCTTCTCTTTCTCTTTCTTTCTCTTATTTTCTCCGACAAAGTAATTGAGTAATCAATTAAATTGTAAAACTTGAGTGATTGGTTTAAAATTCGTTACTTCAAGTTACTGGAAGAAGTCAATTACTTGGAAATAGGTGGCAGATATGCAAAATAGAAGGTTCTATTTTCAGTTATAAATTATGCATGTCATGCAAAGAGTAATTCCGGAGGAAGATTTCCAAATGCTTCCTTTTTCATAGCTTCCACATGCGGTAACTCATTAAAAACTTCCTATTTGTAATTTCCCTCTATACATTATAAATAGAAGAAAATCTACGGGTTAAGAGATGAGAATTTGTAATCAACATTCTTGTGTTTCATACGTTGAGTGAAACCATTGATAGCTTTTTTGAAAGCCGAGTAATAGAGAGGAGGTAGATTTCCAGGAGAACTTTGTGTCAACGGTGCATTTGTTTCTTATTTCTTTTTATATCTTTACATAAACTTTGTGTTATCTTAGATCTGGATCTGAAACTTTCTTTTGCTTTAAATTCTACATTTCAAGATCTATTTGTTTCATCTATCTGCATGTGAACAACTTTGTCAACTATTGGTTAGGTTGCACATCTCTTTCCTTCTTCTTGTATTTAATTATTTCCTCTTTCGCATATATCAATTTCTTTACAATCGCTTACTTGCTGCAAAATCGCTTAGCTATGGTGCATGAGCTACATGGTTAAAGTAAAACCAACAGATAGATATTAGAAAATGTAATTGAAAAAATCTTACACGAGAGCCTCACCGGTAAATGAGGGAGATTTATCTCATGACTACCTAGGTTTTCAGTGTACAAAAATCTAGCCAACACTTATGTTGTGAGTTTATGGGTGTGCATGACTATGGTGATTCTACTATGTATGTATGAAGCTTCTATGTTTTACAACAATTAATATAATGGATCTTTGTGGCTGGATATTGATTGTAGACACATTTTTTATTGAATAATGTATGGTAAAGTAAATATTGGAACTTGTTTAATTGTTCTTGCATATGGTTGAGATCTAGATCTGGTTTATGCCTACAATATATTTAGTTATATGGAATATTTGTTTAATCATGCTAACTCCTTGAACAAGCTAACATAAAAGAGGGACCTAGTACCCTTGCATGCTTTAGGTGAGCGCTACACTTTCAGATAAGTAATGTGTCGGCGCGCCTGGGTGTTTGTGGGTAAAATCTAGGCTCAAGTGGGTTGGCCTTAGGGATTTGAATAGTATAGTAGGTATATATATAGGAGTTAAAAATTAGGATATTAACATGATATTGAGCACTTGAGTCTTATTGTATGGTTTAGAGGTTTCCCCCTCGAAGTGGTTAAGTCATTCTACTTATACATAATGTGATCATTTATCTATACTTTGGTGTTCTATTTCTATTAATATTTAAATATATATATATAAAGTAATTTCATTACAAGGGGTATATGTAGAAAAAAATAGATACTTGAGAGGGGGTGAATCAATATACTTATAATTTTTACTTATTAAACATTAACATCCATGACAATAGTAATCACATGAGATATAACAATTGCACAACACAAGATTTATGTGGAAACCCTTTCGAGAGAAAACCACAGAGAAAATACTTGCTTGGAGTTATTTTCTAAATCCAACCATAATAATAATTGTATTTACAAATATTTCTAGGCGCCAAAAACTTGAGATACCAATCCCTAATGTCGAGCACCAACTAAGCTATGATTTATGAGCACCCACCCACCGGAGATACCAATCCCCAATGCCAAGCACCAATTCAACTATTATTTATGAGCACCAACCTACTGAGACAAAGAATCCCCAATGTCAAGAACCAATCAAAAATCAAAATATCCACCTACCGTAGTTTCTTCTTCACCTAATGATGACGTAAGATAACTTCTTCATGTTTTTTATATACCCGCATTTTACACTTTTCTTATGCACTCCTCTCTCTTCAATATTCTTCAACAACTTGATATTCTAATCTTTTGGATTTCCTCATTCTCTTTCTTCTCTAATCCTCTTGATATGTCCTCATTAACCGCTCCTTTCTTTTCACTCTCTTCTTTCTTGAGTTAGAATCCTTTTGAATATCCATCATGAGTCGGCTTTAGTATACTCAATATCCCTTGTTTTCTCTTTGTCCCGCGATATTACATTGCCATCACGCATAAAATTTGCACATTCTTACACACTTTTCTTTGTTGTGTGGCTATCCTCCTTTATATTGTATCACTTGTTGACTTCTGCAGTTTTTTCTTTATTGTGTGGCATTGTTTCAAACAAACCAACATACTTCAGTCTGGTCCTTCATCTCACGAGGAAATATTACAAACTTTAAGCCCTACAAACACCGTGAAACACTACAAACACTAGCAAAACACTACAAAATCCATAAAACACTACAGACCCTACAAACCACTACAAAAAAATCTCTAGCACGCGACATGCGAATTCAAATTAAAACATATTTTTCATAATAGATGCAAATTTGTAAGCATCAATGACAATATTTCTAACTTAAGAGATATTTATCAATATTCATTTGACATCAATGATAATATTTCCAACAATCTCCCCTTTTTCATTGATGGAAACCAACCATCTTGTAGAATCTTCCATCTTGATCAAATGTTCCCTTGATTGTATTACTTCATTTTTCTCCCCCAAATTTCACTGTCATGTTTCTCCCCTTTGATGTATGAATTCTCCTATATTTCAATTCTTCCCCTTGAACATTAATGGAAACAAACAAACTCTCACCATAGTCTCCCCCTGAGAATATCCTTCCATTTAATGACCTACTGAAAAGACTATTACTCCCAACTTGTGTTTGAGATACTAAAAAGTTTCCTTTGGAAGAGGTTTTGTAAAAAATGTCAGCAATTTGTTCTTTTCTAGCAATGTATTCTAACTTAACATGTTGATATGCAACTTTCTCTCTCAAGAAAATGATATTTAATGGGAATATGCTTTGTTCTAGAATGCATAACTAGATTCTTTGAGATATTTATTACACTAGTATTATCACATAAAATTAAATAAATGTTTGCACTTTCGATACATTTATAGGTCCTAATCACATACTATTATTCATATGATTCATAAGTGAGAAAATACTAATTGACCACTATCTTTGGCCTCTTTACTTGATTTCTAGTTTTCTTCTTGGTCTTACACACCCTACTACCCATTCTGAATTTCGATACTCCAACTTTAATGAGTTTTGAAACTAAGCCCCAGCGGCAGACGTCAAGACCCAGTGCCCACGTCCTTCTAGGCACCCCGACCTCTTTGTACTTTTCTCGCCTCTTTTGGGTCTCTTCTAGTCGTTAGGCATCTTGTTTTCTTATGGGTCGGTCTTTTAGTGGTTAATTATGAAATTAAAACAAGGGAATCATATAAATATAAAGCTATGTGATCAAATTAAAGGACCAAGCTCTGAGCATTTACTATCACCACCTAAGGTTACATTCAAAGGTCATTCTAAGAGCATCAAAGCATCCATCTAGCATTCATTCAAGGGATAAGGGACTACATTATTTTGCATACATAAATAGGAGGGCAAGTTCATTTTTCCATCCACATATATAGTTACATTTCTACATCTAGCTACTTGCTCATTATTCAAGTGCGTCTGGCACAAGAGTTACCTAGGGCATGATTCTAAAAACACACACACACACACACATAGAACTATATGGAGTCTGAGATGTAGTGCAGCGTGGCTAGATCATAAGATGACTTAGTTGGGTGACCGTCAAGAATCCCCATTTGCATCTGTTTATTTTTAGGATTTGATGTGCTTTGGGGTTTTATAGGTCTTCTATTTGCAGGTTACAAGAGAGATCGACGATCATATAGTAGAGGACAAAGAGTGAAGTCCAACAACATTGAAGCGACATCGTAAAAATCACTTTCTCGAGGTTTCTGAGAATGCAAGGGTGCCCAAAAAGGTCTATAGCTTCCCAGAGCTCCCGACCCGATCCAGGCACCCCATCCTAGCTTATTCTTACACTTTTGCATTTTTCTAGGTTCATCGGGCAATGTGACCGCACTTATTTTTCATCAATTTTATAGCTCGCATACCTCTAAGATCATTACAAATACACTAAGTTTTCTTTCTTTCTTTTTGCACTTAGGGTTTTACATATATCTTGCTTATTGTTTATGCCAAATCTATACTTTATTGATTATCTATTGTGTTGTGACTCGTAATTAGGATTTCACATTAAATTCTATTTTTGTTGAACCCATCTCATTCAACACTCTTGGATCCTCAATTTTCTTCTCTCATGGATCCTAAGGTTTATCAAATCTCTTTACATGAATTACTTCAAATGCATCCACCTTGCAAATATGTTCTTCAAAAATATCTAGACACCATGTATCTTCCTAGAGATACACCACCCGCTCAAGTCAATGCTATCTTCGATCGTCTTTCTAATGACTCTCTTGATTCTAATTCCAATCAATCTATTTATAAATCCATTCAAGCTCTTCATTCTTTATTTCAAGATAAATTTCAGGATATGGAATCCACGATTACATCTCTAAAATCTGAAATCCAACTCCTTAAGGACACTTCTCAGATTAGGCCCATTTTTATTCGACACCTCATCCTCATTCTATGTCTTCTACATGTGCTCATATTAGTGAACCCCAAATCTTACCGCTCCCCGGCCTCTAAAGTTTAATCTCAATACTAAGCAACAAGATATTCTTCCACAACTCCTCACTCATCAATTGATCATATTTCCATCTACTCATTGTTATCCTCCTTATAGGCTTGCAAAATATCAAGGTCATATGTATTGCCATTATCTCGAATCAATGGGCATAATGACAATGAATGCTATGCTTTACAATGAAGAATCAAACATCTTAAATGTCAAGGTTTTATCTCATTTGCTACACAATATTTTCTTGCATGCCCATCTACAAATGCTACATCCAAATGGGCTCTTAAATATGCTCCTTATATTTCCAATGAACATCATGCCACCACTTCTAATGTTCCTTCTTTAATAAATCAAGTGTCGCCTATTCAACCCATTCCAACTAAGAAATCACCTCTCAAGGTTCGTTTTCCATCACATCCTCCTCCTAAGTCATCTACAACATTATCGAGTCAAAGAAAGCAACATCCTCTAAATATCGGTACAACTCCTCTAGTTCTAAAGTCTTCAACAAAAATAAGAAACCACTCGATTTGCAAGACCAAGAAAATCTAGTTGGCCTCTTTCAAATTCTGCCACTCAAGGTCCCTTCACCATCTCCACTTTAGCGTCCAATCAATTTTGTCAAGCAAAGTGTTCCTTACTTTGATCCTCATGACCCATTTCAAACACTCTGTCATAGATCATCATCTCTTGTACACATGGGGCATCATGTTTTTCCTTCCCTTCCAACATTCGCAAGTGTCTTACATTTCTACTCATCTAGTATTTTACACACCTCTTACACATTATTTGATACAATCTTATATCGACATTATGCTATGACGCACTCTCTTGCTACGTTTTACTTGATCGACATTCATGGGAATACTACATACATGAACCTCACACACTTCACATTTCACACTATGATCATTCACAAAACATCTCTCTAGTATCACATTTTTGACAAATCTCACCACCTTATGACGTACTCTCGTGCTACAGGTTCACACAAGAATGTTGAGGGCATATTATATACATGAACTTCACACAATACACATTTCACACTATGTGCATTCACGACACATCTTTCTAGCATCACATTTTTCATACATCTCACTACCCTATGAAGTTATCTTGTGCTTCATTCACACTTGACTATTGAGGAAAACTACAAACATGAACATCACACACCGAACATATCTAACTCAACACATTCGTGAAATATCTCTCTCTCTTGCATTCACATGACACACTACCTTATGACACACTCTAGTTCCATTGTTCATACTGATCTGCTTATTGAGGGTCTCAATCTGAAATGAACCTCACCTCACATCACTTGCACTCTTTACACTATATGCTTTCATGATCATATCTTTCTAGCCCACCCATAGCTTCAAACCATTTCCCAATATCACACTCTTGTTCTATGGTTCATTATTCACTGTTGAGGGGTATTTGTAAATGAACCTCATCTCATGCATACACCTCCGCTCAAGAGGCACATTGTTCCTATCACATTCACATTGCATTCCATTCCATCATATAAGATATTACATATCTTGGCTACACATATTCTTTATCTCGCTTATACTCGTTAAATGTACACTTTGTTACACATGTTATATGCATACATTGTATGTCATTATCTTTTCTATATACACATGCACATTCACTTGCCTTCTAGTTGTTAATGCAGAATTTACAAATCTATTACACGTAACATGGATGTTTGGAACTATACCTCTTACCAGTCCCACAATGGCTCCTAGGGGCATCTACTTTTGTACACATCACATATGTTATTGTTTCGTTTTATATTATTTCCTATTCATACTAGCACACTACTATATCGATCATACATGCTTTGACATACTTTCTATATTTTTAACATGCTAATAAGTGTTTCATGTGAAACATTTTCTTTGTAGGTATATTTTCTACCATGGTTGTATGATACTTTTTTTGTAACTATTTTCCATTGTTTGTTATTGTATGTCATTTTTTACAAGATTTTCCTTTCGTCTTTTTGTGCACACTATATGCTTTTGGCCTCTTCAACCTTGATTATATTGCGACATTGTGAGTGATATCCCATGTTTGAAAGGCATTTTTCACACCTATTTTTTTTTGCACTATTTCTTGTCTACTTTGTCTTCTTGGTACTAGCTTACACATTGCTTTCTATATGTGTAATTGGCTTGCTTTTACTAACACATGTTTCTAGCCACTTTGTTTGCATGTGCCTTAGTTTCTACCATGCAAATTCCCTCCCCATGTAGGGCATCGATTAAGTTCAAGAATCGGTCCTCCTTTGGGTTGCATTCTCCTAGTGATGTTGCATGCACCCCAAACGAGGGGGCGTATATTTCAGTGAATCACCACCCCATGCAATAATTTACAATCACAATACAACACAGGATTTAGTCACATAAATGACCTAGAATCTGACTTGGATCTTTATTTTTACACCGAATCCAACACCCAAATCTAGACATGAGCGCCCAGGCGCCTCGACCCTTCCCCGGGCACTAATGACCAAGGGAAGTTACATAGTTTTTCTTAGATTGGTACAAATTTTAGCATTTTACACAATGTTTTTCACCGAATAAGAATAATCCTTCAACACTCAAAGATGTAGTTTATCTCCTTTTTCTTCTATTTACGTTGGATCGAAATGGACCGAACTTGAACAAAACATGATCATGCCATATGCAAAGTGGGGTATAAATCATCGAGAAGCAAGTTAAAGGATGGAGAATAACACTACAAATTTCTCCCTACACTCTTCTTTCGTGGCATGAGATCGCCCAAAAACTCGCACTTGACATGAAATCACCCAAAAAAATTGTCCTTCTATAGCATTTTTAGGATCCTTTCTACACTCTTCACTCATCACGGATCAGGTGCACATGTTCCTTTTCACATTTTTACACACTTTTACATGTTTTTACATATTTGGATCAAATTTATCACATACACGACTTTGACTACTCGTTTGCTCTTCTATTTTGTAGTTTTGTCCTTATGGGAAGTAGAAGTTACATCATTAAACACGCAAGTGACATCGATAATAGGTACAACATGATGCATCAAATACGCTTCACCCATATGGTCACTTCCACTTCCTCTTCTCTAGCTTCCACACTTCATATTATTCACTTCACACTTTTTATTTTCTCCTCAAACACTTTCTCCATCGATCTACATGGTTATCAGTTACACATCTCTTATCTACTTTATGTTATTGAGTATTCACTCAACAACATAAAGTGGGGGAAAATATAGACACTAAATCACGTACTTTGGGTACATTTCTAGGTCCTAATCATGTGTTATTATTCATATGATTCCTAAGTGAGAAAAGTGCTAATTGACCATTGTCTTTAGCCTCTTTGCTTGTTTTTGGACACCAAAGATCTCAGCCAGGATACCAAAGGCCCAAGTGCCCCATCCTTCGAGGTGCTCCCAACATTTTTATACACTCGCCTCTTTTGGGTCTCTTTGAAATATCCCTTGTGGGATACCACTTTAAAAAAGCACAAAATGTTGAAAATTTGTAGCCAAATAAAATACTGATTTGATTTTTACAGTTAGGGCAGCGAACTAAAGAAACTTAATATCACCCAAGATATCCACCCAAATTACTTGGAAATTTAAAGAGAGCTTGCTATTATTATAAAGGACATAAGAAAACTATTTTTGGAATTTTACAAAAATTAAAATGCTACTGAAAATTACAAATGCCTGCTAAATAGTGGAACTCTTCTAAAATTTGTAACTCTCCAAATACAAGAGCAAAAATTATGAGACTTTGGAAATAACATTAACAAATATAGGAAATGATATTTCAACCTTCAAATCTGAAAATGGCCAACTGGAAACCCTCCAAATAAAGGTCTGCAAGTCGCCTAGCTTGGAAAAGGGTTGGAGATTGATGAAGATGCCTTCAAAGTGATGCTAAGCCCTGCCCAAATGGCTTCCGTAAATCTGATCTGAAATCCCTCTAGTTATCTTCCCCCAAATGCCCCCAAAACCTCAAAATCCTTCCTATGAAACCTCTGATAATATCTCTGTAACACAGCCCAGAAAGCGGCTCCAAAAATGACAGCTAGGGTATATCTCTCACTATCGAAGAATGCCCTGTTAGGTAGGGATGGATCTCTCACCACCGAAGCTAGGGTTCCTGTGGGATTTCACTCCACAAGCTGTAGATTTGTAAACAACAGTTACACAAGGAGGAAAATAAAATGTATGCAAAAGTCCTTTTCCTTTGTCCCCCAGCTCCTTATATACTTCTCCAAGGCAAAAGAGCCCCAATAAACCCTATACGCATTTCATTCCATGGAAAGGCCAATAAAATAAAATAAACTAAAGTTACTTTTTCCTTTTTAAGTCGTTATGGTCCAAAAGTGACCCCCAAACATAAAACTTGAGTATTAGTACCACGGGGCCCCTTCCCAATAGCTCCTAGCATCCACAAGCTCTTCTTCGGGTATGACCAAGGCTTGAACTTGACTTGGCCCTTAGGCCTTGGGCATAGGAAAGGGGACATTACAGTCCTCCCTTCCCAAATTTTGCTTGTCCTCAAGCAAATGCAAATTAGGATGCTACAAAATCTATTATGCCTCCCAAGTAGCATCCTCAAGTGGTAATCCCTTCCATCGCACCAAGTACTCGGTGATTACTCTGCCCCTCTCCCGATCCCCTCTGTTCCAACACCAACTTCCCTTCTCATCTAGTGGTGGTAACTCTATAGATGGTACAATATGTTGTCCGAGTGCCTTCTTAAGGCATGAAACATGGAAGACATTATGTATCTTATTGGGCTCTAGTAGCTCTAGCTCATATGCAACTGCCCCAACTCAACGAACTACCTGGTATAGACCATAAAACCATGGTTTCAATTTCTCTCGCACCATTATGCTTGATGAGGACTGCTTATATGGTTGTAAACATAGGAATACTAGATCCCCAACCTCAAAAGACCTCTCTATCCTGTGTGATCTACATATACCTTCTGTTGATTATGTGCCTTCAAGGTTCTCTCCCGAGATCCTTCAAAATATACTGGTTCTCCTGTAACCAATCACAAGCTTTGGGAGCTTGGCTATTTAGTAATACCAAATCCAAAATGTCATAGTGTCATACCCATACAAGGCTCGGAAAGGAGTCATACCTATGCTCATTTGGTAGGTGGTATTGTAGCAATACTCACCCATGTGTAACCATTTAATCCATGCCCATTGATGTCCTGTCACATAACTCCGCAAGTAGCCCTCTATCCACTTATTGACTATCTATGTCTACCCATCTGTCTGTGGGTGGTAGCTAGTGCTAGGAGTCAACTCCGTACCTACTAGTATGAAGATCTTGTCCCTGTCATTGATAATATTTTTAGGCAACCCATGTAGCCTAAAAATACCGGTATAGAAGATCTAGGCCACATCCACTGCCTCGTGCCCCTTGGGTAGGGAAAAGAAATGAGCATACTTAGTTAACCGATCAACTACAACATAAATGCAACTATGCCCATGCACCAAGGGAAGCCCTGTGATAAAGTCCATAGATATGATTTCCCATTTCTATTCGGGAATGGGGAGAGGCTGAAGTAATCCTACTGGAAAATACTACTCGGATTTGGTTTACTAGCAAACCATACACTCTCTGACATGATTAAGGACATCGTCCTTCATCCCCTTCCATGCAAATCTCTCCCTAATAAACTTGTATGTTTTGAAATACCTAGGATGTCTAGCTAGTGGTGTATCATGTACTGCTCGAAGGATCTTCTCCTTCATTTTGGATCCTGGTACAAGGAAAATCATATCCTTGTAGAAAATGAGATCATCCACTACTCTGTATCGGTCATCATGTATAATACCATCCATGATCTCACATGCAAACTGATTTTTGGAATACTCAACAAGTATATGAGCCTTCCAATCAGTTGAAATCTTAGACATAGAACTAAGCATAGACGTGAGGTAAGGCCTCCTAGATAAAGTTTCAAAGCAACAATATTATTATTACCTCTAGTGTACTCTATGTCAAATTCATATGTTTGTACCTTGTTCACCCATCTTTGCTGGTGATCGTTGAGCTCCTTTTGTCCCAAGAAGAACCTCAAACTGTTGTGATCCGTACGAACCATGAATTTGCTGCCCACAAGGTATTGTCTAAATTTGGCCAAAGCATGCATAATGGCCAACATCTCCTTGTCGTAAATTGAATACCCTCTCTCCATGGGTTTTAATTTCTGACTCTCATAGGTGATGGGATGCCTATCCTACATGAGAACTACCCCAACACCCTCTCTTGATGCATCACACTCTAGAATGAATGGGCGGGAGAAATCTGGTAATGCGAGGAACGAGACACAAACTCATCACCTCCTTGAGGTGATCAAAAACCTATTGTGTTGCGTCTGACCAAGAAAAAGCCCCTTCTTGGTCAAATTGGTCAATGGAGCAGTCAACCGAGAGAAATTCTTCATGAACCTCCGTAGTATGTGCATAACCCCACGAATCCTCTCAAATGTGTCAATGTCCTAGGTGGTGGCCAATCTAGAATTACCCGTATCTTCTCTCTATCCACCTTCACTGTACCCCCACCAATCACATATCCCAAGTATAGAAGTTTGGTCATGCCGAACTCACACTTAGAGGCTTTCACATATAACGAATTAGCTTCTAATATCCCCAATATCTCACCTAGGTGCCTGATATGGTCCTCCTAATTCCTATTGTAGACTAAATATCATCAAATAAAACCAATACAAACTTCCACAAGTGGTAGTTAAACACATGATTCATGCAAGACTGGAATGTAGCTGGAGCATTAGACAATCCGAAAGGCATCACCAAGAACTCAAAGTGACCGTAATGGCATCTCGAAAGTCCGTCTTATGCACATCCTGCTCCCTGACTTTGATCTGATGATATCTGCAATAACACAAATCTATTTTCGAAAAATAGATTACACCATGTAGCTCATCCAACAACTCATCAATGCGTGGTATGGGATACTTGTTCTTTATTGTCTTCTTATTCAAGGCATGGTAGTCCATACACATCCACAGGGTCCCATCCTTCTTCTTCACCAATACCACCGAAGAAGCAAAAGGGCTAGAACTCAGTCTAATATGCCCCATATCAATGAGCTCCTGTATAGTCTTCTTGATCTCATCCTTAAACCATTTGGGGTGACGGTAAGGAGAAGTAACCACCGGTCTAGCATCCTTGAGCTCAATCACATGCTCAAATCCCCTATCTGGAGGTATGCCTGGAGGTATGTCACCAAAAACTGCACTATGTCTGTCCAATAAGCCCAAAAGTATATCCACATGATACTCCTGTTGTCCATCCTCTGATTTCTTGGTCGAAACCAAACAATGTACTGCCCAATCCACCCCGTTGTGCCTATAGATCCTCTCAATCCTCTTGCCGTAACAACTCGAGGTGCCTCTGAAGATAAGCCCCTCAAGATCACATTCCTCCCTTTGGACTTAAACTTCAGCTCCATCATCTAGAAGTTAGTTTGAAACTCACCAAGGGAATGGAGCCATTGTACTCCAAACACTGTGTTGGTCTCTCCAATACCAACAATATAGAAATCATTGGTAACTATATAGTTACCCATCATGATGCTTAATTGGGGAACCTGTTGTGTGCATCTCATAGAATCTCCATTGCCTACAACCATGTTAAAGCCCTCAAACTCCTTTGTTTGTAACCCTTGTCTCTCAACCAATGAGGCATCAATAAAGTTATGGGTTGCCCCACTATCAATGAGTACCACTGCTCGTTGTCCCTGTAAAATACCCCTAACTTTGAATGCCTTATACCTCGTGGTACTAGACAAGGTGGCGATAGTCTCCTGGGGAAAAGTCTCGCTATCCTGCTTGACACCCACATTATCTAATGCCTCATCATCATCATCCTCTAATCCCTGTGTGTCCAACTCCTCGTCACCATCACTCTCCTTAAAGACCTCTATGAATTGGGCCCTCCCTCTACCCTTGCAATCATGTCCTGGAACCCAAGGTGTGCGGAAATCGAAACATAGTTTCTTTTGCCTCAATTCCTCTCTGTCCTCTCTAGATCCGAATGGTCTCCAGGCTGTATCTTTCCTAGGTGGAGGTACCTTCGGCTGCGAACCCTTGGTTCTAGAAGGGAAAACCTTAGGCTGCATTTGAGGTGGGAACCTCAACTTAAGAGTGGATAACTCCAAGTCACAAGCTCTCCTAATAGCCTCATGCAAAGAAGAAGGCTTAAATGCCTTCACAAATCCAGTGAGAGCATCTGTCAAACCTACTATGAATAGGGAAATCAACCTCATCTCTGTAACATCAGGTACCATGACCAATAGTCTCTGAAAATATGCAATATACTAGTCCAAGGAACCGGTATGCCTCAAATGAGTCAACTCTCTAAGATACACTGCTCGGGTCCTCGTCATCACCAATCCGGAACTATGATAATTATTCACCAGAACTCCTCGTGCTATGATTATTTACTAATGCACATCCTTTAGTTTAGTGGATGTAACTGAAACAAAACAACAACATAACACAAGAATACCATCGACTATGATAAGACGGAATGATGACAAATCTGAAATATCAAAGTAAATGATAATATTAACATGAAATTGTTACAATCTCACCCATGAGGTACTTCAAGTGTTATTGACTTCACTTGCCTTACACCAAGACTATGGGAGAAACTTTACAATTACACCTCTTAATGGCTTCTTCAACACACCTTTAAACTGATGGCTTCCTTCTCACACTTCCTACAATATTTCTCACTACTTCCTTCTATGCTAAATGAGGGGGGTGGCCTCTCTATTTATAGAACTTCCAAAGCTTATCCATCTTATCTCTAAGATAGGATAAGAAATCCACTCGACGAATCATATTCCATACATTAACTCTTATCTCATACATGTAAGCTTATCTTTTAAGATAAGATAAACCTTATCATTTTACATGGGTTCCACATTTTTAGACTTTTTACAAATAAAATACAAAAATATTTATGACCTCACTCCTTGTCTTTATTACCAATATAATATTTCTAATTCCTAATCATGTAGACCCTACTTCTCTAATTACCCAAACTTTGACATTTTAACATTACTGCACCACTTACGACAAATATTTACTTTTACAACATTCCTATTGTACTTTGATTGTTACCGTACTCCACATTATCAAGGCGGCACTATACTTTACGGCGCCGTTATCTTCTATCGACGCTACTACTAATTATACTTAACAACATCCTATTCCTAATACATACATTAATGAAATAGATATTACGGAGGAAAATTTTAGTGTCGATATCTTCGCCCTTCCTAGCTTCTACTCCGTCCTCGGAGTAGACTATTCTGGTGCTTGGAAAATCTTCAACTTGTCGTGGTTGACCCATTTCGTAATGGGAGTGCCATCCAATTCCTCCAGTTGGTACGTACCATTTTCATGCATAGCTACTATTTTGTAGGGCCCCATCCATTTTGGAAGAAATTTTCTGTTTTTTTTTGTATCTGGAATCATATACTAGAACCAAGTCATTCACATGAAATGGAGACCACCGGATCTTTTGATCAAAGTATTCCTTCTGCTTCATTTTCTTCTTATGGCTTATATCCTTTGCTATTTCCCTCATTTCCTCTAGCAAATGAAGATGTACCAACCTTTCTTTTACTGAATCACTTTCATCCATCCTTTCATTTTTCATAACTCTCACAGTGGGAATATCAAACTCAATAGGAAGAATTGGATCAATTCCATAGGCCAACTGAAATGGGGAGTATCATGTTGCTGACTTTGATGTTGCCCTATATGCCCACAATGCTGCATGAATCCTTTTATCCCACTTATGTACCTACAAGGTTGCATCTTTTGCTAGAATTTGACACAACACAAAAAATTTCGTTCCACCTGTCCATTTGTGCTTGGCTTGTATGTTGTTGCCTTCCTGTGCTTAATAGAAAACTTATTGACTAGGGCTTCTACCACCTCATTAATGAAGTGGCTTCCTTGATCTGTTACAATTTCTAATGGACAACCAAATCTGGTGACAATGCGTTCATATATGAACCTTGCCACTTCATCCATGGAAGTTGTTTTCAATGGCCTAGCTTCAACCCACTTGGTTAAATAATCTGTGGCAACTACAATATACTTATTTTGGCGTGAAGTAGTTGGAAGTGGACCTAAAATGTCTATTCCCCACTTTTCAAAGGGACCAAGTGGAAGAATAGGGCATAATGGAGTGATGAAGTCTTACGGTTACCATGTGTTTGACAAATATCACATGTCTTACAATAATTATAACAATCTTTAAAAAGAGTGGGCCAGTGATAACTTGCATCCAAGATCCTTCTTGCTGTAAGTTGTCCAGAGAAGTGCCCTCCACATGTACCATTGTGGAATTCTTCTAGCAGTTCCTTCCCTTGATCACGTCCAATTGCCCTCTTGTACTGTCCATCAGGTCCTATTCGAAATAATACTCCATGCAGAATAGAATATGGACAATCGGTTTGAGTAATATTTCTCTTAGTCTTTGCATTGGCACCATCGTAAAACTTGAATTCATTCAGATAATTCCAAATATCTTTGTATTCACTGTGGATTGTGTCAAGGGATAACAATGTTGCATCGGGAAATCATCATCACCAAGATGATCCTAAACCATCATAGGCTCGAGAGAGTGCATCTGCATTGACATGCTTCTTTCCTAGCCTATCTATAATATCAAATTCAAATTCTTGTAGCAAAATTATCCATCTTGTTATCCTCCCTGATGGGTTAGGCTTATTTACAATATATTTTAGAGCCTTATGATCTGTTACAACTAGAAATTTTTGCCCTAGCAAGTAATTTCTAAACTTCTTTACAAAGAAAATGATAGCTTTGAGCCTCTTTTTCAGCATGAAGATAATTTACCTCAGCACTGCTCATTTGTCTGCTCCCAAAGTAAATTGGATGTTCATTCTCATTTTCATCCTTTTGGCTCAAAGTACTTCCTAGTGCTGCATCCGAGGCATCAGCAGTACACAATGAATGCCTTGCTCCAACTGGATTCTTTAAAACAGTGAAGACACTAGGGCTTCCTTCGCTTGTCCAAAAGCTTCATGCGCCTTATTTCCCGGTTCATAAGTAACATCCTTCTTCAATCAAGGGTTAGTGGTCATGTAATCTTTGAGAAATTCTTGATGAACCTTCTATAGAACCCACATGGCCTAAAAATGATCTCAACTTACTTCTATTCATAGGAAATGGTAAATCTTTGATTTTGAAACTTTATCGTGATCGCACCAATACCATCTCTGATACAACATGCCCTAACAAAACACCTTTAGAACATCCAAAGACACACTTTGTAGGGTTTAGTGAGGCTTTTGCTTCATCTAACCTTTGAAATGTTGTCTCCATCTCATGTGGTCCAACTTGCTCCCATATATGCAAAAATCATCCGTAAATACTCGATGAAGGTCCCAATGTAGGGTTCGAACAACCTATTTATCAAACGCTGAAATGTTGTTGAGCATTACACAACCCAAAAGGCATAACTCTATAAGCAAACGCTTCCCCAAGGAGTGGTGAACGTGGTCTTCAACGATCTTTCTCTACTATACGAACTTGGTCAGTAAATCGCCAGCTATATCCATCAAGAAAACTATAAAGACTCCTCGCCACTACTTCTGTCAAGATCTGATCTCGAAATAGAAGAGGGTAATCATCCTTCTTTGTTGCCTTATTGAGCTTCCCGTAATCAACACAAATGCGTAGCTTCCCATTCTCTTTTATTGAGATCACAATGGGAGAAACCCATTCTCAATTTTCCACAAATAAATATGAATCCCGCATCAAGCAACTTATCTATTTCTTCTTTTACGCCTTAGAAAAATTAGGATTCATTCTATATGGCATTTGTTTTATGGGCTTAGCACCATCTACCACTCAATACAATGTTCTACCCAACTTACTTGACGGAGTTCCTTGTAATCAAAAGTGAATAGGTGTATGTACCTTCGAAAGAGCCGGAGGTAGGATTCCTTCTCACTCTCCATCACAAAGATCACCAATTTTTATTTTTGAGACGATCATCAACTTCTTCTTGAGATAATTTTATGGGGTCATGAGTTAGTGTGGATCGGAAGGATATCTATGACTCAAACATCCACCTCACTTTCTTCATCTTCAAAGGTCCACTTCACCGGTACTAGAGTAATCGAGAGGATGTACAATCATCGCTTCATCACTTGAATCCACAGTTTCGCTTTATGATGTCGAGGATCACGTTTATCTTCACCTCTCTCTACCACGTCCAAGTGTCATGAAACCTTCATTCCAATAGTTTCGCATGAACTCTCCTTAGCCATGGTATTCCCAAGAGCATTGGTATATGCAAGCATTTTCCATTTTTCATCACCCGTAAGTCTACCACACATACAACACCCATAACAGATATTGCCACATTTGAAACTACACCTTCTCGGTTTAGTTTTTCCTTTATTTAATGACCTTAACATAAGTGTTGAAGGGCGATCAATTTTTAAACCCAACATATTCATTACGTACTCGGTCATTACATTAATCGCAAAGACTTCCATCAACTAAGACATCATGAATTGAAATACCATTACATAATACCTCAATTTTTGGAGCACAGGGATCCGCCTCTACCTCCAAAATAGGGACCTCAACCTCCTTCCTTCGTCAAGCATTGAGTCCACTTCGCAGCTTCCGCCTCTTCTCGTAAGACATAGCCAAGAGTTGACTATATGTAGTATTTGTAGGCCTTTTGGACAGATCTTCCAAGATGGAGTATGGTCCTCGCCTCGTGAAATCAAAAATCCCGCACACCCAACTTTCTTCTCCTATGTTTCTTACTATTTTCATTTTCATTTCCATCTTGATTATCTTTTTCTTTCTTTCTTTTTTGTTACAAACACATCTACTTCATTATTTCTGCTCTTATCTACTACATCAAAGGAATTCACAGTGCTTTTCCTTTATCATTATCTCCTTTACCGATGTAGAAGATCTATCTCGACAATTATACTTATAATGACCCTTTTATAACAACCATAACATACAACTTCAGAAATATTTCTTTTGGACCTCTATCTCCTCCCCGAGAACTAAATTCTTTCTCAAGAAGATTAATAGTTAATCACCCATCTTTTTAGCAGATCTTCATACTCAGGTGAGATGTACTAGGAGAAATATTTGTGCTCACCGGGAGCGGTTGTGGATTCTGGACCAAAGGTGTTGCTATAGGCTCTACTTTAGCAACAATTTCTTTGGGCTCCTCTTCCATGCTTTTCTTGCCTTCTTGCAATCTCCTTTCGCTTGTTCAATGGTAGCCAATGGGCGGTCATACTTCACTCGTTGTCGATCTCGGCTTCATCCCAAGAATGAAGTGCTTACAGAGGAGATTATCCACGCCATTCATCAACCCATCCGCTAATCCTTCCTTCCGATCTGGGCATCGAGCTTCCTCCTTAGCTCTAGAACACGAGCATGATAATCCCTTATCTTCTCCTTCTCTCCTTGGGATAGCTTTGTGATCTCGATCATGAGATCTCGAATATTTCGTTGTTCACCAAATTCTTCAAGAAAACTTTCGCTTAATAAATCCCATGAATTTTTCACATTATCACCTAGTGTTTCAAACCACCTAAGTGTTGAACCATCCAAAAAGGTAGGAAAAATTCACCATTGTTCCTTCTTATAAGGCCATTACAAATACAAGATCGTTTAAACTCTTGAATGAAAGAAGAAGCATCTTCATTAGATTGAGCTGAAAAAATAAGAATCTTTCCCATTTTCAAAAGTAACCACTGTGAAATACCAACCCACAAGTACAATCAACAAGACTTATGTGCACAAATAATTGGAATCACTATACTAGAAAGTGACTTTACACCTTTCTATAGTAAAATAGAAATGACCACGGTAACTATGGTAAAACTTGACTTATCATGTAAAAATGACTTTACCGTGGTAAACACTATTCATAAGTAAAAGTGAAGTTATCATGTAAATACTATTCATGGTAAAAAGTGACTTTACTATGATAAATACTATTCACAAAGAAAAAATGACTTTACCATGGTAACTACTATTCATGGCAAAATGACTTTATCATGGTAACTACTATGCACAGTAAAAACAAGGTTACCCTCCAATTGATTTTTGACTAAGTGGGAATATCTCTCCAGAAAATCCACCAACGAGGAATGGTCCCAGCAACGGAACCAAAATGTCATCACCAATCCGCACTATGATAATTCTTCACCGAACTCCTCATGCTATGATTATTTACTAATGTACACCTTTAGTTTGGTGGATGTAACTGAAACAAAACAACAACATAACACAAGAATACCATCGACTATGATAAGACGGAATGATGACAAATCTGAAATATCAAAGTAAATGATAATATTAACATGAAATTGTTACAATCTCACCCATGAAGTACTTCAAGTGTTATTGACTTCACTTGCCTTACACCAAGACTATGGGAGAAACTTTACAATTACACCTCTTAATGGCTTCTTCAACACACCTTTAAACCGATGGCTTCCTTCGCACACTTTCTACAATATTTCTCACTACTTCCTTATATGCTAAATGAGGAGGGTGGCCTCTATTTATAGAACTTCCAGGCTTATCCATCTTATCTCTAAGATAGGATAAGAAATCCACTCTGACGAATCATATTCCATACCTTAACTCTTATCTCGTACATGTAAGCTGATTTTTTAAGATAAGATAAACCTTATCATTTTACATGGGTTCCACATTTTTAGACTTTTTACAAATAAAATACAAAAATATTTATGACCTCACTCCTTGTCCTTATTACCAATATAATATTTCTAACTCCTAATCATGTCGACCCTACTTCTCTAATTACCCAAACTTTGACATTTTAACATTACTTGACCACTTACGACAAATATTTACTTTTTACAACATTCCTATTGTACTTTGATCACACGTACTCCACATTATTAGGCAAGACTGTACTAACGGCGCCTCGTTATCTTCTATTAGACGCTACTACTAATTATACTTAACAACATCCTATTCCTAATACATACATTAATGAAATAGATATTACAGAGGAAAATTTTAGTGTCGCAAATCACTCCTATCAAATCTTCTCGCTAGCCTCTTTGTGAACTATGCATAAGTTGTGATGTATATGTGTCCCTCGTGTAATCAACACATGATGCCACCAATCATGAGTGTCTACCTCTAGATGTAAGATTGCAAAATTAATTACATCTTCCTCACGCATAGGATTCAAGTTGAAGTATGCATTCAAATTCTAGACCCAAGACTGTGCAGTACACTTCTTAGAACCGTCGAAGTATGGAACATGTAAATATGTCCCAACCTCCTTTGCATCTCTGGTCCCTGTACTTGGTGATCTCTCCTAGGTCTGCTGCCAATTTTCATTTTGCAATATTCTTCGAATGGCATGTTGTCACGAAAGCTATCACTTAAGGTCTGGTACATTTCCCAACAAGACTCCTCATCTACAATATCCCTTGGCTATCGTACCTGTGAAACCTCTGGATTCTTCAAGAAAGGAGGTTCGTGAAACCCCAAAGGCCTGGTAGAAGAATGGGGAGACCGCTGCCCTAAATGTCCACCCTCACCTCTTTGACCATGTTGTCCCCTATTTCTATTTTCTCCTCTTTCCGCATGAGTATCAATCTTGTCTTGTGCTAATCTCTCAGTGAGTTGGCTCAAATAGAGATTGGTAGTCTCATGTTACTTTACTATGTTGGTGAACAATTGTTTCATCAAAGCTACACCTATATCCTTATTGTCTTTTTCCCCCATATTTCAATCCCAACAGGATGGAGAAATAACTGCTCTGATACCACTGAAATATCCCTTGTGGGATACCACTTAAAAAAGCACAAAATGTTGAAAATTTGCAGCCAAATAAAATACTGATTTTTGCCGATTTTTACAGTTAGGGCAGTAAACTAAAGAAACTTAATATCACCCAAGATATCCACCCGAATTACTTGGAAATTTATAAAGAGCTTGTTATTATTATAAAGGACATAAGAAAATTGTTTTTGGAATTTTACAGAAATTAAAATGCTGTAAAAAATTACAGCGTGCCCTAGACAGCTGGAACTCTTCTAAAATTTGTAACTCTCCAAATACAAGAGCAAAAATTATGAGACTTTGGAAATAACATTAACAAATATAGGAAATGATATTTCAACCTTCAGATCTGAAAATGGCCAACTGGAAACCCTCCAAATAAAGGTTGTAAGTCACCTAGCTTCGAAAAGGGTTGGAGATTGATGAAGATGCCTTCAAAGTGATGTTAAGCCCTACCCAAATGGTTGCCATAAATCTGATTTGAAATCCCTCTAGTTATCTTCCCCAAATGCCCCCAAAACCCTCAAAATCCTTCCTCTGAAACCTCTGATAATATCTCTGTAACATAGCCCAGAAAGTGGCTCCAAAATGACAACTAGGGTAGATCTCTCACTACCGAAGAATTCCCTGCTAGCTAGGGATGGATCTCTCACCATCGAATCTAGGGTTCCTGTGGAATTTCACTCCACAAGTCTGTAGATTTTCAAACAATAGTTACACGAGAAGGAAAATAAAATGTATGCAAAATTCATTTTCCTTTCTCCCCCAACTCCTTATATACTTCTCCAAGGAAAAAGAGCCCCAATAAACCCTAGACGCATTTCATTCCATGGAAGGGCCAATAAAATAAAAGTAACTAAAGTTACTTTTTCCTTTTTAAGTCGTCATGGTCCAAAAGTGACCCCAAATGTAAAACTTGAATATTAGTACCACGTGGCCCCTTCCCAATAGCTCCCAGCGATCCACAGCCCCTCGGGTATGACCAAGGCTTGGACTCGACTTAGCCCTTAGGCCTTGGGCGTAGGAAAGGGGACATTACACTCTTCTAGCCCTTTGGCATCTTTTTTCTTATGAGCCGGTCTTTTAGTGTTTAATTACAAAATTCAAACAAGGGAATCATATAAATATAAAGTTATGTGACCAAAATAAAGGACCAAGATCTAAGCCTTTACTATCACCACCTAATGTTGCATTCAAGGGTCATTCTAAGAGCATTAAAGTATCCATCTAGCATTCACTCAAGGGACAAAGGACTACATTTTTCTCGCATACACGTATAGGAGGGAAAGTTCATTTTTCCATCCACATATATACTTACATTTCTACATCTAGATACTTGCTCGATATTCAAGTGTGTCTATGTAAGACAAGATATACCTAGGGCGTGATTCTACACACGCATGCGCAGTAACTACATGGAGTCTCGAGATGTAGTGCACCGCCCGGATCATAAGTTCACTCGGTCCGAGTGACCGTGTCAAGTCACTCGACTCCCCATTTGCATATTTTTATTTTTAGGATTTGATGTGCTTTGGGGTTTTGTAGAAGGTCTTCTATTTTACAGTGTTATAAGTGAGCTCGATGATCATACAACGATATACTAGGAACAAAGAGCAATGTCTAGTGACATTGAAGCAACACTATGAAATCACTTTCGAGTTTCGAGTAGTCGAGGGAACCCATTAGAGGTCTACAACACCTCGACCTAATCCAAGTGCCCCATTCTAGCTTATTTTGATACTTTTACATTTTTTTGGATTCGTTGGCGACAGGACAGTTTGCACTTCTTTTCATTAGTTTTCCACCTCTCGCACACCTTCTAATCATTACGAATCAACTAAGTCTTATTTCCTCCCTCTTGCACTTAGGGTTTTACATATATCATTCTTATTTCTTAGGCCAAATTTGTACTTTATTGATTATCTATCATGCGTTGTGACTCCACATTAGGATTTAGAATTAAATTCTATTTTTATTAAATCATCAGTAAAGAACAACTTCATGAACAATGAAGTTGTCCTCCTCAGATACCTTGAACACTTCCCAACAAGATCCATATATTTCTTGAATAGATGCATGTTGAGCTCCTTAAACCTAGCCATCGTAATCGCATAGTAGAACTCTATACCTTCATACAATGAATTAATTATAATAGTGGTTCCAATAGTTGAATTCTTTCTCATCTTTTCTCTCTCAAAATTAGTTCTCAACCTATTATTATCCTCCCATTTCCTCTTAAAATCACGAGTGAAATGATTGTTAAATAAGTTGTCACAATCCTCACCACCAAAAATATGTACCACCTGCAATAGATTTAACTTCAAAAATGTCATCTTCAATAGTCAAAAGAGACACATCAAATGTTCCACCTCAACTTATGTGGTTTTATTGTCAAGAAAGTAGGTAATAGCAATAAGAATCGGCTCATTAATTATTCACATTACATTTAATCCAAAAATTTGTTGTACCCTACCTTTCTCCAAGAATCAATGAAATATGCATTCTTTCAACCTACCTACCTCGAGAATCAATGAAATATGTATGAATAGTAACCAAAGTGTTTTTCACTATGCTTCCATAATACACATTCTAATGCCAACGAAATATGTATGAATAGTAACCAAAGCGTTTTCACTATTCTTCCATAATACACATTCTAATGCCAATGAAATTACAATATATCTAATTCAACGAAGTTAAATAGATAGAACCAAAATCATTTCCTAAGTGACATAGATATTGTAGCTACTTAGATATAGAAGAAGACAAAGATATAAGAGCTTTTGTTCTCTTCACTTTAACAGTTTAAAGGCATAATCAAATACATCAATCCAAAAGACAAATATAAAGAAAATAGAAAAATTAGACATAACATGTATTTTAGAATGCAAATACCAAAAAAAGACAAAAAAACCAAGGAAAAATATAATGGCCACCATAATACAATAATAAACACACCAAGTAAATCAAATCGTATAAAAATATTCACCATTATTTATCTTTATAAAAAAATATTAAATTGAATGGTATTTAAAGCCTTTACTCACTCATAAATTACATAAATTGACATTTTCACTAATGTCCTTGACCATCTTTTGACAGACTTCAAATGAGAAGGACATGTGTGCCATTGTTGATGTATTTTAAATTATGTATGGACATTCATTTCAAACAAAAATAAAAATAAATAAAAAATTGATGATTTGGATCTTACTTATGATTAATGTTTATTAAAATAAAATTTATTCACAACATAAATTATATGAATGCTATTTAAAACCATTACTCAAAAATTACATAAATTGACATTTTCACTTATATCCTCAATCTTTTGAAAAACCCAAATGAGAAGGACATGCATGCCACTTGTTGATGTATTTTAGATTATGTATAGAAATTCATTTCAAACCAAAAAAAAAATAAAAAAATGTTGATGGGTCTTACTTATAATTAATTTTTATTAAAACAAAAGTTATTCACAACATGTTTTTTAAAACTAATATTTGCAATTTATGAGTTAAGTATTTTATTTTTAATGTGCCCTCTAAGTTAAATTGTAAGGCAAATGAAAACAAATAAACATCAATTTAAAAAAGTGTGAGGCACCAATTTTTAATTGATTTTTTTCTAATTGTCATCTGATTGATGATTTTTATGGTGGATAATTTTTTAGACTTCTAAGTGTATATTAAAACAAAAAGTTACATTGGTATAATACAATATATGCAAAGGTGACTACCAATTTCTAGGGTTCTTTTCAAAGGATCATTTTATCTACATCTCGCCTATTATTAAGACTGCTTCGAGCCTCAATTTTTCTTTACTTTTTGGTTTGTTTTTGGTTTGGATGCAAAAGTACAAGGAAAGAAAAAGTGGTGTTGTTTGACATTTCTTTTATTCGACACTTATGAGTGGATTGACCATTTCTATGTCTAGAAGCCACTACAAAAGTTAACACTTACTTTCACAATTTCTAGGGTTGTTTTGAAGCACCATTTATCTACATCTTCCTACTATTAAGACTGCTCTAAAGTTTCAGCTTTTCTTTACTTTTTGGTTTGTTTTTTTTTGATGCAAATTTAGTATATTAGAATCACCTATATTTTAAGATTTTAAATAATGTACAAGGAAATAAAAATTGGTGTTTGACATTACTTTTATTTAACACTTATGAGTGGATTGACCATCACTATGTCTAGCAATGCACTAAAAAAACTAATGGCTTCTACTATAAAAGTAGTGAGAAATTATCAACCAAACTAAATAAAATTCAATGTTTATCATAAAGTAAGATTCAAAATAACACAATTAATCCAATGATCTTCTCTGTGCTAAGAATTCCAGTAATAGTTGGTGGAAAACATAAATTCATTACAAAATGATTTATTAGAATAAAAATTAGAAAACCACATAACGTAAGAGTAAAATAATATTGTTGATCCAATTAGGTTTTTTGTGTGCTAAGTATTCAAAAATATAAGAATTCCAAAATATTTGGTAGAAAACATAAATTCAAACAAAATGATTGATTATTGTAAAAAACAAAACAATTGGAATTTAAACAAAATTAGGTGGGGGTAAGTGGGTAAAAAGTAACGATTATGTGAATAGAAAATAAGATGGATTCCTAAAATTTACTTTGATTCGCGAGTTTGGTCGCTTGATCATCTCACACTCGATGGCATTCTCCTTTCTATAGAGAATTTTATCTCGATGCTTCCTGTAAAAATAAAGGGATCTTTTCCTACCATAGTGAGAGGGATCTTTTCCTAACAAATTTGTGTGTCATCTCTAAGTCCTTAAATGGAAGCTTTTAACGTCATTGTGCTTAATGGTTGTGGTTCCAATGATTGGATCATAAATTTCTCCACTAGTGTGAGTACATTGAGGGAATATGGAGGGTCACGTTCTCACTAGAAGAAGAGAGGAGGCTATATGGATATCATCGGAATCCTTGGAAAATATTCTATTTAACTTCGTGCTCACTCTTGTATTTAACAATACCAAAAAAAATAGTTGGAATTTCTTAAAGACATAATGAGCAATTGAGAGACATTAGATTTCACCCGAGAGGAAATGGAATGGAAATGTGAACCAACAAGTTGTGCAATACAAAAGAAATGAAATAAATAATGTGCAGAGTGACACATAATGAAATTAAAGAAAAATAGAGAGAGTACATTAGCTTTCACCTTGAGAGGAAATGGAATGGAAATTGGGAACCAACAAGCTCAGAAATACAAAAAAAATGAAATAAATAATGTACAAAGTGACATATAATGAAATTAAATAAAAATGGAGATAGTACATTACCTTTCATCTTGAGAGGAAATGGAGTAAATAAATAATGTGTAGAGTGATTTGATTGAAGATCTAAGAACCATCACTACAATGCAAGAGTTGAGAATGTAAAACCTAAAATTCTTTATTGCTTTGACCACATCATAAACATGTTTCTCCTTTTGATTGTATCTCAACTTGTGATCCTTCAATAGAGTCTCATAAAAGAAATAGGTGCTTCAATTCCTTCTTCGTTCTTCTAGACTAAGATGGAAGAAAGTGTGTGTTCTGGAGCATAACAATACAAAATGAAATATTTATCAAAGTTGGGACATACCAGAGTAGGATCCTTAACTATTTCTTCTTTGATTGCATCAAATGTTTCCTTTCCTTCATTATTCCACTTGAATATTGTTTAAGGATTCATCATACTAGTGATGTGTTTGGTCATTTCTATAAAATGCGGGACAAAGCAATGAAGGAAGTTTACCTTTTCAAGAATGAATGAATAACCTTCTTGCTTGTGGGAAAGGACAATGCTTGAATTGTCTTTATCCTTCCTTGACCAATTTTGGTTCCCTCCTTATTCATGATGTGTCTAAGGAGTTTCCCTTCAATAACACCAAAAATGAACTTCTTAGGATTTAGAGAGATTCCATGTTGTCGGCACCTAATCAACACTTGTTCCGGATGTTTCATGTGATCCCCTTGATTCTTTGAAAGATCGTGAGGTCATCAAGATAGATGATAATGTAGTGTTTTAGGTATTCGAAGGAAAGATCCATTGCCCATTGAAAATGTGTTCCAATGGTTATAAGACCAAATGGCATTCTATTATAGGAAAAATTCCCCATAGAGTTGTGAAGGTCATTGTGTGTCTATCTTCTTCTCGCTACCTTAAACTTTAATAGAAGCAAAAAGGACTGAGAGGGGGTGAATCAGTCCTATAATAAATTTCCTTTCATTAACCAACCATAAATGCATCCATTAGATTGATTATACAACATCTATGATCATTTGAGCTTATTAAAATGTGCAAAAACATTCACAAGAGCAAGAAAGTAAATTACTAAACACAATAACACCATATGTAAGTGGGAAACCCTCATAAAGAAGAAAACCCACTAAAAATCTACTTGTATTACTCAAAGAAAAGTAATTTAGTGTAGTGTCAAATACACAAGGAGCACCAACCCCCGATTTAGTGAGGCACCAACCACTAGGCACCAACCCTAGTTTAGGATAGCACCAACCCCTAATTTAGTGAAGCACCCACTCTACAAAGAGGATACAACCCCTAAGGATGACCAAGCACCAATTCAGCCACCTGAAGATGTTTGATCTCTGTAAATTATGCTGCCATAACTGATAGATATCACTTATTCAGCTCACAAACCCTAGCTCATACCCTAGGGCATCAAACTCTCATAATCTTGCTCTTTCTTCACTTGTCTTGCATCTAAAAACTTGCACACATGTATTAAAACATTATTCAACATGTCATGCATCATATCAGCTCACAAAAATTTTCCTCATACCAAAGCAAGCAACTCTTCTCTAGGTCGCACTACTCCCCATGCAAGACTAGCTCACAAAATGAGCTTAAACTTCACTTTTATATGCAAATAATCTCGCTAACCCAAAGGATATAGGTCCCTCTTCATAATTTTGACCCATAAAACTCTATAAAATTCAAAAATTTGAATTAAAATAGTCACATATGACCCATATAGGTCGGCCTAGCCAAAAACCTCATTACATGTGTCAAAAATGGCTCAAAACCCCATAGGCACATTCTTAAAAATTCCCTAACATGAGTACCATACTTTTTCATGACCCATAAACCCTTATACATGATTAAAATATCATAAAACATTCATACATGGTCGAAATTAATATCAACCAATCAAATTATTTCATTTATTATGGGCCCATTAATCTTTGTATCTTTTAAAATTGTTGTTTCCTACATCCTTTAGCACCACGAAACTTCATCTGATTTCCAAATCACTTTTACTCAACCAAAAAATTCCATGTGACCACTTAAAAGAAATTTTAGGGCCTCGTATAACACTTCTAAACAATTTATAAGTCATGAAACATATTTCACTTCAAACTACACCATGATTTGACTTCACCAAATAAACTCGCCAAAAATGATGTCTCCAAAGGTTAGCTCATAAAATAAATTCTACATGCATTTAAGACCTAAAAATGAATCATTGGATGCTCAATCCATACCTATTACCATTACAAGTGATTTTAAGCATCACCCAATCCATCTCATGCTTCAAGTATCATCAAACTTGCACCAAAATAGATCTTATCCTCGAATTGCCAAAGACCTCATTGCTCAAATAATACCATGGAAAGCTTGTCATATGACCTCATCATGATACAATACATATATTAATGAAAATATCTCTTAATCCTCTTTCCAACACAACTTGAATCATCTTATTAATCCACCTGTAGCTCAAGATATGGCCATTTTACCAAAAACTTCTTTTTATGGCCTCAAAACTGCCATTTGACTAAGCAACGTGAACGGATCTCAACTTGCACTTTTTCATCACAAACATGATCTGAAACCTTCATAGACATCAATAACAACTCACATACATTCCACAATGGAAATTTAGTCCATACCTTATCTGGTAACTTTCTCCTAAAATTGAAACTCTTTAGAAATTGGCATTTTTGGTGGGGCCCACACATGGTCACATGCTCAAACATACCTTTTAAGACATATGGAAGAGTCCTATACAACATCCAATCGTATCTTCTGCATCAATCAAAACAAGCTCAATATACTCACTTTTCTGCAAGTTGCTCCTAGCTAGGGTTTAGCTAGGGTTTTAGACCAACTTAGCTTCTTAACGATCGTTCATAAAAACGTGACGATCAAACCACATCATTATTTTTTTGAAAGCTTCATAACTGAACTTAGAAGCTATTCCTAATATCTCAGGTCCCTTGCAAAGTATAGAATTCACAAGAAGCATCGAAGGTCAACTTTTTCTTGAAAATCACATTAAAACTTACTCGGTTTCACCAAAACTAGCATATCTTAAAAATATTCATATTCAGATCCCGACCTAAAACTTGGCATTAAGCACCATGAAAACATCTTCTAACTGTCCATAATGACCACACATCCAAAATACATCTCAAACTCTCCAACCAATCTCATTTCATGTGCTAAACTGCTTTTTCTCAATAGCTTCCCAAAGATCTTGTACATGCATCTAACCTCTCGAATTCGACCTAAAACTCATCACACACTTTAGGTACATTGCCAACATGTTGCAACCATGATCCAACAGAAAATATCTACTCCAAATATCACACCTCTACCTTATTCTAGATGCTCCAAGACTAGAAACATGTTTGGAATGACCTAACTCAACCAAGAAATGACCATGTTGACTCAATGCAGACCCATGTGCTCATAATACATCATATGGACCATGTATGACCTCATTACACACTCCAAAAAGCTTAAGAAAACTCAAACCATGACTAGGCATGCTCAACCATGTACCAAGACTTCTTAGAACAACACTAAACTTGACAATCTTCATGCTTGACCATTGACTAACACCATATGAGGACTCTCATGACTACATGACACCCTTTACCATCAATGGGGGTTGACATCAATGAAAACACATTCACACAATGGCCAAAAACTTGGTTATATCGAAGAAACCATCAAGCAATGAAAGCATCTCAGATCCTGTGACTGCTTGTAGGATGTGATCCATGATAGGCAGTGGGTAGTTATCTTTTAATGAGGTTTGGTTCAAATTTTGAAAGTCGACACAAATCCTTATTTCTCTTCTCTTTTCCACATTGGAACAATATTGACCACCCATGTGGAGTGGGAATAGGGAAAATTATTCTTGCATTCAACATATTCAATACTTCTAATTGTATTTGCAATCTTCGGTTTATATTTTTGTTGTTTTTTCCTAAAAGGTTTGGCTTCGGGCTTAAGCAATATTGAATGATGCATCTCTTTAGGCTTGAAAAACTTGAGCTCATCATAAGAGAGCCAAAACATCATAATATCTCCTCAAAGAATGAAATAAAACTCCTCTTCTCTTCGGGTGAACAACACTTACCAATATTTACCATTCTTGGTTGTTCAGGGGTACTAATATTCTCCTTCTCAAATTTAGCAATAGTGAACCGAGAGGACTCTTTATCTTTCTCCTTGATAAACCTGTCGTGTTTATCAAACAAATCTTCAAGAGACACAAGGCCCTTTAGAATATTATTTCCCTTCAATTTGATGACCCCTTCTGAATCAATTTTGTCTATTTATCCTTTTTCTTCATTTCGCAACAAACTTGCGGTTAGGAGCATCACTTCCCTCATATAAAAGATTGTTTAAGTTGTCTCTTTGTTCCAAAAAGGAGAGAAGATGAGAGTTTTCATTGAACACCTACCACTGATTGACATTATTCGGAACACTCATCTTGAACACCATCTCGATCAGTCACTTTTCCTTGTTAAACTATGGGTGTGGGGTCATTAGACAATCCAAGACTGCAAGAGAATCATCCTTCTCGGTTTTCTCATGGGGAATAGCTTGAATTGAGAAAGCATCAAAAGACTCGATGTAATCCCATGCTCTATTCTAGTAATTTTAAGCCTTGGGTTCTTGACTTGATATTGGTTTCGACTTGTTTTATAATCACCTTAGCATCGCTAAGAAAAATAAATTCTTGATACCCATGGTTTTAGCAACATCCATCCCTAGAAGAAGGGCATCATATTCTGCCATATTATTGGTATTTTTGAATTGAGATTTATAGGCAAAAGGAAGCAACTCACCCGAAGGAGAAGTTAGCACAACACTGCTCCAAATCCAACGCTAGATTGAATTCTATCAAATTCCATTGTCCATAGCTTATTTTCTTCATCTTCCATGAGAAAAGGCAAGTTTTTTTCTCTTTGATAGTTAAGAAGTAGTTACCAAGTCCACTATCTTGAAACAATATATCATCCTTTAGATCCTCTGATTTTTGAACGGTGTACTTCATATTTCTCATGGGCAACAACTTCTTCATCTCACCTATCATTGGAATGGTTTGTTGAGGACAAATCCATTTATATATCACCCCAAATCTCTCAGAGAAACTTATACTTAACAATATGCCAAAATATGTTGGAATGTCTCGCTACCAAAATGGTCAAAAAACCTTCATTTCGGAAAATTTGTGAGGGCTACTTGAGCATCTTTGATTATCCCTACCAATGGAACTTCTTTGGCTTCATAGGAATCGAAAGATCCAATTTATCACATCAAGGTGAGTCCAAGAGAATTTTTAACCTTTATTGGCATTACATTATTTGAAGCACCTAAGTCTATTATGAAATTGTTCAATTGGTGGCCTTTAATCAAGAGGGAAAGGTAGAATGGCTCTACTTTTTTGGTTTTGGATGCGCTTAAGGCAAGCATGTTTTGCTTTAAAGGTGTGGGTGGTATCGCGCAGATTACTTTGAAATTACAATTTGCAAAGCATTGGGCTTTGAGTTACCATCCTTGATATAGTTGATGAGCCTTTCAAATTGTTTTGTATGTGTTTATAAGAATTCAGATTCAAAAATATGAACTTTAGACTTTTTCACATGCTCAGTGATATCAAATGGAGCGTAAGTAGATAAGGAAGAAGTTCTCGGGACATCGATGTTGTTGTTGATGTTCTTTTTCGTGTTGACAGAGGATGTACCTCTTTTTATGATTGATAACGTGTGAATATGGCACATGAGAAGCCTCTCCCTCTCCCTCTCCCTCTCCCTCTCCCTCTCTACCCTTTAATATCCCTCTCCATAGTCTCCCTCTCCTTTATCTTTAGTTTCCCTTCTCCCCATATATATATCCCCTTCCCTTCCCTTCCTCTCCCCCTCCCTTCCCTTTCCCTTCCCTTCCCTTCTCCCCTCTCTATTCACTCTCCCTTATCTGTCATTTCACTTTTCCCTACCCCTTTCCCTTCACTTTTCTCTTTCCCTCTCCCCCTCCCTTCCCTTCTCTCCTACTCTCCCTTCCATTCTCTCCCTCTCTTTAATCGCTTCCTCTCCTTATTATCTCTCTCACCTCCATTCTCTCTCATCCCCATCCTCCCCTTCTCTTTCCATTCTCCCTCTCCTTATCCCCTTCCCTTTCCCATCTCCCTTTCATTATCCCCTTCCATTTGTTTCTCTCCATCTCTATTGTCCACATCTCCCTTCTTTCTCCTTTTCTCTTCTCTCCATCTCCCCCTCCCCTTCATTCTCTCTCTCTCTCTCTCTTCCTCTCCTCTCTACGAGCACTCTCTCCTTTTTCCCCTACCCCTCCTATCTCACTTACCTCTCTTTCCTTCCCTCTCCTTTCCCCTCTCCCTCTCCCTTCTCTTCCTCCCTTCTCCCTATTGAAAGATGAGTTCTTCTTTCCCTTTCTTTCCCTTATCTTCCTCTCCTCTCTTTCCCTTCTCTCCCTCCCCTCTCTTCTTTCCCTTTTCTCCTCTACCCCTCACCTCTTATTTCCCTCTCTTTCCTTCTCTCCCCTCCCCTCCCTCTCCTTTCCCCCTCTCTCTCCCTTCTCTTCCTCCCTTATCCCTATTGAAAGATGAGTTCTTATTTCCCTCTCTTTTTCCCTTCTCTCCCTCTCACTCTTCATCTCCCATCCCCTTCTCTTCCTCTCCTCTCCCTCTCCCTACCCCCAGGCGAGGGGTAAATGGAGAAAATGTGGAGAGAGAAGGGAGAGAAGGGAAAGAGAGGTGAAGGGAGACAATCAAGAGAGAGTGGGGGTAGGAAGAGGAAGAGAGGAGGGAGAGGGAGAGAAGGATCTCTCATTTCCTCTCTTTCCCTTATCTCTCTCTCTCTTCCTTCTCTCTCCCCCATATCCCTATTGAGAGATGAGTTCTTTGCCTTCTCTCCCTCTCCCCTCCTTTCTCTCTCCCTTCTCTTCCTCTCCCTACCCCCACACTCCATCTACCCCACCCTTCTCTCCCCCTCCCCTTCACTCTCCTTTCCCTCCCTCCCACTCCCCTCACTTATCTCTCTCTTGATTTTGAAATCCAATCTCTACACTACAATCATACATACCTCTACCACTCATCTTTCATAATTTTCATCTCCTTTCCACTTCTCGGTTCACACAACTCTATTTTTCACTACAGCTACCCCCACACTCCCTCTATCCCACCCTTCGCTCCCCCTCCCTTATCTCTCTCTTGATTTTGAAATCCAATCTCCACACTACAATCATACATACCTCTACCACTCATCTTTCATGATTTTCATCTCCTTTCCACTTCTCGCTTCACACAACTCTATTTTTCACTATAACTACCCTACTCCCTCTTCACCACCGCATTCCAATGTGCACAATATCATCATTCAATCTTCTCATAATTAGTGTCCCCCTTTTATTTTCACCTTCACATAACTCTAACCTACACACCTCCACTATCCTCCTTCGTGTCCATCCCTAAATTAAATGCTTCACACTACTTTCAACCATTCCTATCTCATAATTTCCATGATTTTCCTTGTTTTCCATTTTAACCTAACTCCAACCTCCACACTTGTTGTACATCCCTACATTGAAACCTTCTTACTCTTCCTCTCTCCTCATTTTCATCATCTCCCTTTCATTTCCATCTTCATACAACTTCAACCTCCGCGCCTTCACTATCCTTCTTCATGTCCATCCCAAAATTAAAAACTTCGCACTACTCTCTACTATTTTTCTCTCATCATTCCATAATCTCCCTTGATTTCCATTTTCACTTAACTCCAACCTCCGCACTTCCTTTATAATCCCTACATTGAAACCTTCCCACTACTCTCTCATCATTTCCATCATCACACAATTCCAACCTCCACTATCCTCCTTTATGTACATCCTTAAAAATACACTCTACCATTCCTCTCTCATCATTTCCATGATCCCCTTGATTTCCATTTTAACCTAAGTCCAATGTCAACACTTTCTCTCAATCATTATAGTGAAAGCTTCACACTAATCTCTAATCATTTCATCATCTCTATTTCACTTCCATCACCACCTAAATCCAACCTCCAAATCTTCATCCTTCATTCCAACATCCACACTTGATGACCTCTACTACTCATCTCTATTGGCATTTCTAGATTACGAACCTCCCTTTCTATTCTACTCCTACCACTTCTAACCTCCATCTTTCCTCCTTTCCTCTCAATCACTATATTGAAACCTTCACACTAATCTCTCATTATTTTCATTGTTTATCACTTCCATTATCACTTGCTTTATGTCCATTCCTAAATTAAGAGCTTTTGAATACACTCTACCATTCCTCTCTCATCATTTCCATGATCCCCTTGATTTCCATTTTAACTTAAGTCCCATGTTAACACTTTCTCTCAATCATTATAATGAAACTTTCATACTAATCTCTCATCATTTCATCATCTCTATTTCACTTCCATCATCACCTAAATCCAACCTCCGCATCTTCATCCTTCATTCCAACATCCACACTTGATCACCTCTACTACTCATCTCTCTTTGTCATTTCTCATTTCTAGAATATACACCTCCCTTTCTACTCCTACCATTTATAAACTCCATCTTTCCTCCTTTCCTCTCAATCACTATATTGAAACCTTCACACTAAACTCTCATTATTTTCATTATTTCTCACTTTCATCATCACTTCCTTTATGTCCATCCCTAAATTAAGATCTTCTCAATACACTCTACTATTCCTCTCTCATCATTTCCATGATCCCCTTGATTTCCATTTTAACGTAAGTCCAATGTCAACACTTTCTCTCTCATTATTCTCATCATCACCTAAATCCAACCTCCACGTCTTCATCTTTCATTCCATCATCCACACTTGATCACCTCTACTACTCATTTCTCTTGTCATTTCTAGATTATACACCTCCCTTTCTACTTCTACCACGTCTAACCCCATCTTTCCTCCTTTCCTCTCAATCACTATATTGAAACCTTCACAATACTCTCATTATTTTCATTATTTCTCACTTTCATTATCACCAAAATCCAACCTCCCACTTTATCCCTTCCTTCCATTTTCCCCAACTCCAACCTCCACACTTCCTCTCAATTCCTACATTAAAACCTTTCCACTACTCCTCTCATTATTTTCATCATCTTGCTTTCATTTCCATCTTCACACAACTCCATCCTCAACACCTCCACTATCCTCCTTGTCCATCCCTAAATTAAGAGCTTCTCAATACTCTCAACCATTTTCACCTAACTCCAACTTCCACACTTCCTCTCAATTCCTACATTAAAACATTTCCATTACTCCTCTCATTATTTTCATCATCTTGCTTTCATTTCCATCTTCACACAACTCCATCCTCAACACGTCCACTATCCTCCTTGCCCACCCCTAAATTAAGAGCTTCTCAATACTCTCAACCATTTTAACCTAACTCCAACCTCCACACTTCCTCTCAATCCCTACATTAAAACCTTTCCACTACTCCTCCTCTCTCATTATTTTCATCATCTACCTTTCATTTCCATCTTCACACAACTCCCTCCTCAACACCTTTACTATCCTCCTTCATGTCCATCCCTAAATTAAGAGCTTCTCAATACTCAACCATTCCTCTCTCATTGTTTCCTTGATCTCCCTTCATTTCCATTTTGACCTAAGTCCAACGTCAACTCTTCCTCTCAATCACTATAGTGAAACCTTCACACTAATCTCTCAATATGTCCATAACCTCTATTTCACCACATTGCATCTATTTTTCCACCATCTACACGAAAATTATTAAGAAAACAAAACAATAAAACATAATTTTTAGTTAAATTATTTTTTAGAAATGCTACATTCATTTTTTAAAAGAAAAGGAACCAAATAAAGAAACTTTAAAATAAATTACTATATTTTACATAATAAAATATTTTTAGGTTAGTCTACCACAAGAATAAAGTTTACACAAAATAGAACAATAATCATATAGAAAGAAAAACATTGCAACTTGTATATGAGTTTTTATACAATTGTGTATCAAAATATTATATTTTAATCCACAATATGAAAGAGAATAAGGTGATAATATATCTTACCCTACTATAATTACTAAAACCTTGCAATCTGTGGAAGAAGTGTTGGGTACAACTGTCTTAAAATAACATATATTAACCAATAAATACGTTAAAAGTTTGATGAAACATTATACAATATGTAAAACTAGCAATCGTACGTGAAGTGTACGATCTGAACGCCGAAAGAGATAGAGTGAGGAAGCGAAATTGGATGAAGAGGAGAAGTGAAAAAGGTTATGAAGGATTTAAAGATCCGAGTGACCATCTAAACCAAGCTAAGAACAAGGTGCATATAGTCAAAGCTATGATCAAGAAAAACGAGCTTAAGAGTAAGAAGATAAGGTCACCAGAATTATTGTATGTAGTAGTGAATATCTCATCTTTGAAGAACATGACCATGGAATTTCAAAAAGAAATGTGATTATGGAATTTAGGATTTAAGTAGGAAACATAGAAGTCATTTTCAACTACAGAGAGAGTTATCTACAATTGAGGAAATAAAGGTGGATTGCACACGTATGTATGATTTTCATAGGAATTTTTTATGTGAAAATGAGGACACAACCATTTTTAGGTGCAATTACAATGGTAAGAAGAACGTATCAGCTATTCAACATCAGTGCAATGGTGATTCTGTTTCAGAAAAGAGTAATTGTTATCCATGAGTTTCTACAGATGTTGTTGATATCCCCACCTTTGACTCTAATCATGATCTTAGAAGGCATTTTCATTTGATCTCTAAGGAATGCAAAATTATGAATTCAAGTTCCTTTCAGGTTTATTCAAGTCCTCCTGAATTAAGCATTAGAAAAAACAATTTCATCATGCAATCAATGTAGAACATTCCCTGTTAACAGTTTCACAGCTCACTACTAAGTATTTCTTATAGTCTTCAATGTGGAGGTATGGTAAGCTACACATTTCCGATTTCAGTTCACTCTTAGAAGACGAGTCAATTTGTGACAGGAAGGGAATTAGCCACTCTATGGTTTCAAATTGAAAAAATTGTAGGAAGTCTATGAAATCGATGTTATCAACCAAGAGAGATACATAAGTTTCTCAATACTTCTTTTATATTCAACTCACATGAAAATTTGGGAAAGAACAACATGTAGTTGAACTATAACATTATCTTGTTGCCTCTTCAAAGCTTATAAAAAAGCATCTGACAAAACCCTCAATAAACATGAGAACTTATGAACAGGGAAGGATGTAATTATTTTATTTTGCAAGTATGTGTGTGTCTGCTGCCAAGGTTTCCTCTTCATCATATGTGCCAAATACCAAGATTCAACATGAAAAAATCAGCAAACTTAATCACAAAATCAACATAACCTTACTTAAATAGTGTAACATACCTCTGGGAAGAATCTCCTGATTCACCATGCCAAATGATTTCAACCACATATCAGCGGTTGGGCATAGACATTTTGGGAATTTTCTCAACAGCTTTCCATCTGCAAGAGCTACCAAATAGTAAGGATGAAAAGTATGGCCACATGATATCCAAGGTGTTTGGATCAAACCCAAGATTGCAAGCACGACAAGGAGAAACATTTATGACTTTGGGTATGTCGCTACCAGTAGTGGGCACATGATGATATACTGGTAAGGGATTTAGTGAATAGTCTGAAGATCTAAGCCAATATTTGGACTTATTCAACTCACCCAACTACTGTTTATATTTTTCTTGGACTTGTAAATCACTCTCCAACTTAGCAATAACATAATCTATTTCAGTTTTCTCCAAATCAGTAGCCTTTTCATTTCTCTCTGCTGCAGATCTGTTCAAACAGGGTATTCTCTTCAAGTAGCTTCTGATAAGCTTTTATCTCTTCATTATATTTCTTAACATAACCAGTCTTATCTTTCTCTATTCTTAACAATGCATTGAGCTTTTCTTCATCATCGCCACATTTCCAAAGAGCACAAATCTCTCTGATATTTTTGACAAAATCATTTTCTTGTTGTTTTGTGGAAGCCATGAGCTCTTGAATACTTTGTTTTCGGTGATTGACTTTCTCAGATGACTCTTGAATCAACGTAGAATATGAGTTGAAACAATCTTTGGCCTTGTCAAGCCTCTCCTCACAACTCCCTTTCAACTCCTTCTGCACTTCAGTTCAGCAATCACACCATCTCCTTGCCCAATAAAAAATCCATATGATTGCCAATGCATGCGCTCCTTGTTCTCTTTTTCACATGAATCTTGGCCTTATTTCCTCTTACCATTACTTTCAAATAAATAACAACCTTCTTTCCGCTTGCCATCTTTTTGACATGAATGTTATAAGCCTTCCTTCCTTCCTCTTAACAATTTTCTGCTTCTTTTTCTTGAAATATGTGGGTGGCCAATGCCTTTGAATGTTGCTTTTGATCTACTCCTCAACTGCTTTAATCTAGGTGAGAATTCTCCCCAGTTAACAAAATAACCCTTCTTGTGAGCGAGAAAAGAACGAGCAAAAGTCCCACATATCCTTTTGCTTGCAGATTTGTCTGTCCCATACGTCATTTCCTCCAAATCCTCGATTTCTTTTACACAATCCTTTTTGTGGTTGAGTTTGTAGGAGTATCCACTGGAAGATTTTTTGGGTCCTCAGAAAGCTAACATCTCCTCATCAGAAATAGAAATACCAACACAACACTATTGAAGCACACATATCCCTGTAACTAACAACTATGCTTATGAATAAAGAAGGATTTATCACAAACAGATACAAGACACACATCTCTTACATCCACATACGCTCGAGTGAGGTTTGAGTATGTCTTTGCAGATCCTGCACTTCAATTTCAAACATATTTAACAAATAATCCATTTCAGGAAGATTATCAAGGGAAGTGAATGACCATTTACCTACCTGTCAAGTATTTCATGATATAAGAGGTGCTGGCGTTGATGGAGGAGTACAACAGAGGACCTAAAACTAAACACGGATTCACCACCACCATATCCAAATTCATCTCCTTCGCTCGCTTCCACGTGGCTTTGTCCTCCACGATTTTTGCATAGCAGTATCAATTCTAGGGCATCAATTCAAATTAACATAATACGTGAAAGAGTCTTAAGAGTATTTATTTAGGCATAGTATTCACAGGGTAAAATCATAATTTGGTTCGAATGCAGTAATCCAAATCCCTCCAACAGTCTTCATGGATGAGAAGGCGGGGATCTCTGTTTGGATCCATGGAGGCTGGAGACATGGGAGTGGTGGCAGAAGTGTGGAGAATAAATCGCATGCAGAAAGCCACCTGTCTCCACCATACAGCTGGAAAAATAGAAACAACTCGGAAAAATCCTTAAAAATGCCAGCAATTTTGTTATCCGTTGGATTTCAACGCATCCGAGAGGAGGAATGAAGGGTGTTCGATTTCACAATTGTCGAATCCTCGTCTATATTCACTACAAGAAACCTTCGGCGTAATAAGTTTTAAAAATAAAACAATATAATCAGATAAGAGGTTTAGCTCTCTATCTCAAACGAGTATTTTAAATATACTCACCTAAAAGCCCAAACTTCCACAATAAATTGAAAACCCAAAGCATCGATACTCCAAAACTCAAAAACTCACAAACATTAAATTCCTACATAAAGTCTCTCATCCCATAAGATAATGCAGAATGTAGAACTCAAAAGCTTGATATTACATAAAATCATTACTAAAAACTCTATTACATAAAATCATTACTAAAAACTCTATTACATAAAATAAACCAAGCAATTAAAAAGTAACGAATTTTCGTAGCTGAATCAACTAAACTATTTCTTATTCATGATATTTCAAGAAAATAAGTTTAACATCAATCAAAATTTAAATAATGAAAACATGAGTGACTTTGACAAGAGTACGTACTTCCTCCGACCACAATCTTGACCAACCTTTCCTAATAAATAGTACATACCAGCAACCTATCAAGGAGTTTTAATGATAAAACATTATATGCTAAAATATTATTGGTGCGAGTACGTATTCAACCTTCTAGAGGAAAAAAAGAAAGAAATTCCAGAAATCACACACCAAACTTGAGTTTATCTCTGAACATTCACCTAATAAACACGAGAAATTAGGTAGTTTGGACAGTTACAACTCAAATCTTTCAATTTTGTGGAAAACTGGAGATGAAAAGCAAAAATAAAACCATTGAAACACCAGCTTGTGCTGCAACAGGACGCGTCCTTCCAAAGCAGTGAAACCAGATCTCTGGGTTTTTAAATAAATTGGGAAAACTGCCCCTCTCACATCGAATATAAATAAATACTGAACAGAGCACCTTTACACCACCCTTATTAGACTCATAATTATGAGCCAAAAGATAAAAATAAATAGGTTCTGATTGATGCACTTAAAGACATTAGATTTAAATTATACCTTCCAACAAAACCATAAATATAATAAATTTTATCAGTCATTTCTTTGACATCTATATTTAACAGTCCAATAAAACAGGCAGTATTCAGAGAAATAAGTTAGCCACATAAAGATAGAACTGAATTCCTAACCTAGCGAAAATACATGAGTAATATACAAGTTTCTTCAGCAAGCTGTATCCAAGTAAACAACCAAAATTACCAAAAGTATTATCATCCTGAATGTTATAATTCATTAGAACTAGAGAAGACACAAAACCATTAAAGTTGAAAGGCTAAACATTAAATCATAAGATAAAGTTAATTTCAGTTTTTTTAAAAACTAACCATATAATAGTGGTCGATTTTGATAGAGTCAAAATAATAAATTCAACACAATCGATTAAAAAGAACTTTGAGAGCCATTTAACATCAAACAAGTGCCACTTTCAACACAATCGATTATAAAGAACTTTAAGGACGAGAGACTTCCAAATGCCACATTCTTTCACATTCTTTCACCTTTGGAAGCCATTTCACCAATTAAATGAGTGCAAACATTTTTTGTTATTTAAATGATCCAGTCAATGAAAACACAAAGGCTTATATATTTTCCTAACTAAAGGGAGACGCCGCTAACTCAACAAGTGATCTCTGCTGACCATACATCAAAGTGGAAGAAATGTTCAAAGTGGAGTAAAGACGTCATTTAGGGAAAGGAGAATTAGAAATCTCAGTAGAATATATCTATAGTGGTTTTGATAAAGTATTAGTATTGATATTTGTTGGCCAATAGAATTGCCAACCTATCAAGGTATTCACCATATGTTTATGACTAGCTACCTTCCCTTTGCTAATAGTATATTGAGATTCATTGAACAAAAGAACTGCCAACTTATCAAAACCAGACAAGGTTTTTGATGGTGTACAAAGTTATTATTGACTCACAAGCTCAACCTCATCTTTTAAGTTTCTTAGGAAAACATATTTGAGCTGCATAGAAAAAACTAAAAAGAGCAGGTAAAGAATTGCAAAAACAAACCTTAACCGTACTGGATCAGGGGATTTCCTTTGAATGCAAGAGAAGATGCTGATGCACACTGCAAAACAAACTGCTATAGCTTAAGCAGTAAGACCGGCTAGGAGATGGGTACCATCAAAAGCCACAAGGAAAAAATAAAATCAATAAAAATTATATTAAACAAGAACCTGTTTACCATAGTATGCTAATGGTAGATAAGAATGTAATGATTCATTATTCCTACTGTTATAATGTTTACATCTTGAGAGACTCAGAGATCTTGCATTTTAATAATTTTAAGAGTAGCAATGCCAAGGAGTCTTGCTAAGGGGTTTGACTATGGTAGATAAGAACGTAATAATTCATTTTTCCTACCGTTAGAATGTTTACATCCTTGAGAGACCCAGAGATCTTGCATTTTAATAATTTTAAGAGTAGCAATGCCAACACACTTAAGGAGTCTTGCTAAGGGAGTTTGAGTTGCTATGCCACTGGTACAAGTACTTTAACATTAATTCATCTGAATCATAGATGAGGAAATGACAATTTAATAAAAAAACAATGCTGTTGATTTGAGTTGCTATGCCACTGGCACAAGTACTTTAACATTAATTCATCTTAATCATAGATGAGGGAATGACAATTTAATAAAAAAATGTTGTTGATCTACTTTACTTTTCTATATGCTTCCTTGGTAAAGAGATATGAGTTGTTCTGCCACTAAAGATAAATTCTACGTAATTTCTATATGTTTTTTCCTTATCCATCTGCTGAACTTTCAAGTCCTTAAATTAAGTCTTTTTGGCTTATCCACCTACTACAATTTATGTAATATCCCAATATAGACATTATGGAAACCCATCTACTAAAACTTTAATTAAGTTTAGTTTTGTTAAGTTTAGTTCTGTTATCCCAAGTAACAAAAGAGAAGAAAAGGCTCATGTGTTTAATACAATTCTCAAACAATCTGGAAATCAATCTAATACTAATTGAGTGTACAGGAGTAACAAAGTGAAATTAGTGACTATTTCTGGTACCCACAAATATTAATAAAAAGAAATTCTTGTCAAAATATTTAACAGTCAGTTAAAAGAAAATATGTAATAATCATGCTATAAACATTAAGGAAACACCTAACCTAGTGATCGAACCATATCAAGTAAAAAAGCAAAAATGTCAAAATATTTAACAAACAGTTGAAAGAAAATATATAATACGCGTGCTATAAACATTTGAGGTTGGACATTAATTGTGACAAATTCATGACATTACGCTCCGCCGCCACCCTCATTGCCATTGTGGGATGCCTATCAGCGTAATAAACTCAGTAATTTATGGAATCACTTTATGCAAGTAATAACTATTACAATAAATGATAAAATAGACAATTGATTGTAAATTAAAAATTATCTTGTAATGATTGCAAGTTTGCTTTAGGTGAAGTCAACTACAACTAATCTCTTATTGACACATAATCCTTTAGACCTGTATGATGGATAGCTACTCCATGAAAGAATGTTCAAATCATAATGCCAAATCATTCAAGTAATCTTTTACTTGAGAAATACAGTACCAATAACAAAAATTTGGGATAAAAACTAATAATAAATTGAATAATTAACAATGAAAATATCTTTATTCAGATTTGCAATAGCTGGCATGTACACGTACAGCAGATGAATCAACGAAACATATTATGGCAATCATTCAAATAATAATTTTGAAACAGTCTGAAGCGAGGATATTTGCTTCAGCTGAAACAAATTCATAATTCTGGCTTTCAGTACAAGACATATAATACATCTCATGAATCAATATCATATATTCTGAACTGAAAATGACATTATTATTATCAGAATATAGAAAGCAATTCATATTCAGAGTTTCCAAACTGTACACCCGAAGAACCATTATTTATGTTGCAGGCGAGTCAGTCAAATCAATGACACCCCTTGAAACAGGCCGAGGTGTAGACAATATTGAAATAATTTGTCCCTGAGAAGCTACTGGAGAGAGGAAAGTACAGTTTACACTTATTGTTTTCGTAGTGGGAGTGGACTTGCAGGGTGATGTGAATGACAATGATGCTTCCTCAGATGTTTTCAGTGGCGAGATATAACATAGAGGACTGTATTCCTGGAAAGATGGAAAGTCTATTGTATTTGAACTTCTTTTGATTTTGCTTTTTATGCTAAAATCATCCATGTTATTTATTATCTCGTCAACTTCACAATCTTTGGGGACAATGGAATCAAATTTCAAGTCATTGGAAAAATTATACTCCGCTGGATCTGGGGAAGCAATCATTTTATTTTTATGCTAAAATCATCTGAAATGTCTTTCGGGTTGTTGGCTTCGTTGTCGTTGGCTAGAAAACAATCAGTTCTGAAGTTGATTGATAAATTATTCTTTACACCATATGAAGTTTCTTGCTTGAAATTCACAGGTGAATTAGTATTTGGGATTAAAAATGATCCTGATGCACCGTCCCTATCCTCATTGTTCTCACTATCTGATATTTGAAGCAGGCAATCATGGTTGGAAAAGAAACCATTTAACCTATTTGATCCCTCGGTTTCTTCATCTGCCTGTACCGTAGATAAAGATAATTTCTTTGGGGAAGGAAATGTAACTCTAGAACCCAATTCATCTGCAGGTATACTAGATTTAAGTTGTTTCAAACTGCGGCCTCTTCTCCTGCATTTCTTAGCAGGCTGCCGATCACATTCTTGCTCTTCCCACTTTTTAAATTTTGTAGACTTTTTTTGATGTGATGTACCCTTGTCACCCTCCACTCTCTCTTCAGGATCACTGACATCACTTCCAAAGCAATGCTCTTCTTCCATATCATCCTCACCATCTGACAGCCAATTATCTGTATAACATGGAAGCTCGTCCACTGGACAAATCTGAACTTTCATATGAGAAGGTAGAGTTGGGCAACCCTTGGTATTGCCTGCATGCTTTGTTGACAAGAAATTGACAGTAATATTTAAACTACAAAATAAAAGAAATCAGAGATTAGAAAAGATAGAATGTTAGTTCCCTGTGAAGGCACAACAGCATTTCTATAAAGTCATCCAACTAAAGCAGCACGTTTATGTATCCCGTTGGAATAAGGTTAAAGCATAAACTCCTTTTTTTGGTGGAAACCTTTGCAGTTATCAAGAAGCTGCTATCATGGTAGACTACTAATTAAGCTGTAGTAAGAAAAAGAGATCGAAGTGTCTAAAATACAGAATCCATAGACCCTGTTAGATGCAATCTAACCTTTTCCATTCGGAAAGTGTGAGCATAGTGTAAGCAAGCCTTATTTTACCAGCAATCCCACCCAACTGCTTCAACCCTTTGGCTGCTTCCTTCACAGCCAGTGACATTTTTGGATTCTGCCAAGCCCACTCGAACTGGACAAAACAAAAGATAAAGAAGGGTCAATGTTGTATTTGTTCAGCGTACCAAATTGAGAGTTTACAATGGAAATCAAAGATAAGCAGTCTTTAGAGACCTGATTGGCAAAATACTAAAAGCCTTTTAAAAAGCTCTGCATATATGAACAATGCTCACAAACATGTGCTCCAACATGATGAATGTGAATAGTTGGATTATATTAGTATATTTCGCAAGGAATAGATGTAGTTACTTGACCCATAATTTGTGTACAATAATTGAAAAAATACAACTAGGCAAAATTGAATTTTAAATTTCATGTTCTTTTATTTAAGAGGTAAGAGTATATAAAGGAGGTCCATATTTGTCCAAAATTACAAATTGACAACACGACTATCTTGAGGGATGAAGGATCCTCTATGGGAGCAATATGCAGATGAACAGAATGCATAATCTGCAGAATTACCCATACAAGCTGGAAATTGGGCAGCACATCATATACAAAATCGGCAGTATTCCTTTTACCGACAAAGGTAGAAGTGGAAGTGGCAGACTTTTCTGAAGTCATTAAAGCATAGCTTTGGTTAGAGATGATCAACCTAACGAGAGATGTCTCCTGAGTCTAGTCAGGTAGTAAAATGCAGTCTCCCAAGAATAAGTTTAAGTAATTAATTGTCCTGTTCAAGTAACGTTTTAGTTACCGTGCTTATCTTGAATAAGCAGGGTAGCTTATGAGTCCACTATGGAATGACAGGCATTTCTTAAGTCGTTAAAGCATAGCTTTGGTTAAGAGATGATCAGCTTAACGAAAGGTGTTTCCTGAGTCTAGTTAGGTAGTAAAATGAAGTCTCCCAAGTATAAGCTTAAGTAATTGATTGTCCTGTTCAAGTAACGTTTTAGTTACTCTGCTTATTTTGAATAAGCAGGGTAGGTTATGACAGGTGACATCGCCAAAATTGACAGGTGACGCAAAAAAGTAAAACAAGCCATATGTTATCTACTATTCTATCAGGGTTATGGCAGCAATATATTTTCACAATCAAGTCAAGTGAGGACTTCATTGTACACATCATTGCCTAAGCTCGCCTTCTGACACTTTGAACATTCATACATTCTATCATTTTATTGTTGTGCAACTGCATGATAGATGGTGCTCTTGAGATTGCTTTTCACGAGCATTTGATAACTCTTGTTTTTGCTGTAAAAAGATTACAGTTTATACCCTTTATATTTGAACATTGTTAACTCTTTTTCTTTGAACATTTTTAGCAAGCCATCTGTTATCTACTATTCTAGCAGGGTTATGGCAGCAATATACTTTCACAATCAGGTCAAGTGAGGACTTCATTGTGCACATCACTGCCTAAGCTCACCTTCTGACACTTTGAACTTTCATGCATTCTATCATTTTATTGTTGTGCAACTGCATGATAGATGGTGCTATTGAGATTATTTTTCACGAGCATTTAGATGGTGCTCTTGAGATTTTATGCACTTTATATTTGAACATTGTTGGCTCTTTATCTTTGAACATTGTTGGCTCTTTATCTTTGAACATTGTTAACTCTTTAACTACATACTATGCTCGGTTGTGATGCATTCAAACGGAACTCCTTTCCAACCACACGAGATAGCATGTGATTTTGCATCCCTTTACTAAATTTAAAGAGACTTCCTAGCTATGTGTCAAACAGTGACCACGCATAACAATATCGCATGCTAGCACATTGAAGAAAGAGAAGGGCACCTTTGCAAGACAAACACCTATTGTGTTAATTGTAGACAAGTAAGCATTGCATGACGCCCAGATAGCCTATAAGATTTTGAATCCAAGCTGCCAAGTACTTGCTTGGCTATCAACTTCCCACTTCACTTTCTGTTAAACATGGATGGTTTGCTGGGAAAAGGGCTTTATGAACAAATGAAGCTTTGGGGTGTGTGAATAAATCATTTAGTCATGCCAACTCACAAGCCTTGTTTAGCAGGGTTAGATTCACTAGGAGTGTTAAAATTTGATTTGCCACCACTACTAGAGGCTTCTATCTCAAGTACGAGTGTTAAAATTTGATTCTCCACTTCTACTAGAGGCTTCTATCTCAATTGAGCTAAAAGTCTTCTCCTGCAATGCACACCCACTACAACACAATCCTGTACAGAAAACAGAATGTCTTACGTCATAAGCTTGGCAATATGAGAAAAAAAGCAGACTCGTCCAAGTCTCAACCAGCTCAAGAAGGATTTAAATCTAAACTATAACCTGCTGATCTTGAAGAATCAACTTCCTTTTCTCATTGAAAAGAACTTCTGCATTACAGAAACAATCAGAAACATTCATATATACTCTCTCCAACCTGGAACACATGAAATCAGGCTCAGTTTCTTAATCATGGTTAAATAAGCTCTTGAACCTTTTTCACTTCAACCTTCGAACTAGGTTTCATCTAAAAGGTCACTTTTGAATTCTATTTTCCCAAATTAAATCATGGCAAGAATCTCTTCTACGAAAGTTGTCCTTTTCAAAATGGTTTCCTGAAATTTTCTCTCACATCATCTAAAACTATAGTAAACCACCATTCTTTTTCCAAAGGTTCCCCTCTTCAACCATATATAGAGACCGCTACTTGCTAAGTCTAATAAATCCTTTCAAGGGTAATCGATTCCTCAACCTACAAGCTCTTCACAATGAAACAATGTGTGAAAAACTGCAGATTATATCAGAGCCATGGTCCATCAGGTGTGGTCTAGCAACGAGATCTGCAGCTTAAAGCATAAAGGCAGGACCAGGAGGAGCTGGCAATAGTGAAGACATTGGGCTTGAGGGTGCTTTGTGGCTCATCCTTTATGCTAAATGGATTCTTTTAGAAAAACAAAACTGCTCACTTTTCAGATCTGGAAGAATAAATGAAAATAAATTCCACAATACCTACAACTTCAGCTTCCTAAACTGCAAGTGTATTTGCTGGAGCACCTCAGAAAAAGGACACGGGTCAGGCATTTTGCCATGTCTTCTCTCATCAAACAGAAAGCACTTTTCTTTGCTTGCTGTCCGATTTGCCATTACCAGCGGGTGTGCACAGCAGAAAATATCCAGTGGCATCTCCAGCCTGGGATTTTTGCCAAGTCTTCTCTCATCAAACAGATAGCACCTTGCTTTGCTTGCAGTCAGATCTAGAGCTATTACCAGCGGGTGTGCACAGCAGGATATATCCTGTGGCATCTCCACCATGGCCAAAGGGACAGCTCATGCCCATCCTTAGTTACATAAAGGCGAAGCCTTCACATATGCAGGCCCATGCACAATACTCCAAGTTCTAGTAAAGAAAAAAAAATGTTCTTTAGCTTGATGCCTGCTTTAAAGTGGATCCTGGATTCCAAATGCTCTTCAAACTTGCGAAGCATGTCTCTTAAAAGTGGATGGTCGATATTGTCTTCATGTGTTTCTGTGCCAGTCAAAAGGGAGAAGTATGGCCATGTCTAGAGGTTCTGATCTCTGCAAACTTTTTTTTTTTTTTGATGAAAAAGATCTTATATTATATTAATTCAATACGATACAAGATAACTTTCAACAAAAAAGCGGCGGTATGAGAGCACGCCCCAAAACCACAAACAAAGCTAGGCCGAGCCTAGAAGGATGAAGGACAAACTAGGCCGAGCCTAGGAGAAAACAAAAGTTAGGCATCGCCTAGAAGCAGTCAAAATACAAAGTCACGCAACAGCAGCAAACATGCCCAAAGCGGGCGGATCGTGATCATCCGGCCAACCCGAGCCAGGTAAATCTTTGCCAGCATCCGGGAGCTCCCAGCCAGCAGCAACTTCTTCCTCCGGATCCACCTCCCCGCAAGTAGGAATGGCGAGGTTAAGGCGAGGGAACTTGTCAGACGATGGTGGTGGCAGGGGTGGATTCCAACCATCAGCAGTATGAGGCGGCGTGGCAGCAAGAGGAGAGCCCCATCCATGTTGGCGAGGCGGTGATCCCCAGCCTTGTTGGCGAGCTGGTGATCTCCATTCTGCAAGCTTTTCAAAGATCCCACACTCAAAAAGGTGTACATTTTTCTCGGGCCCACATGGCATGAATAGAACGTGCATAGATTCAGGTACTTTTGGAACTGTGTTCAATGGGAATATAGAGGGCAATACTATCCCAGTTCACTGTCGTCAAGGATCCGTGTTGCATCAAATCAAGTATGGGAGGAAGATGAATGAGCAGCTGTCAATTATATGGTATACCAAGTAGATAACCTTTTGATCACCGATGAAAGTGGATCACAAAGGATGGCCTATTAATGGGCACAAAGGCAGTTGAGGTATGCATGATTCAAGGATGTACATCTACAGCATCCAAGAACATGGCTGACCTTCCTGCAGTCTGAAGTTGGCTGAGAGGAGACATTTTTTAAAAGCTCTTCTCTAGAATCCTTGGGGTAGGTTGCTTAACATGACCAGGCATGTGCTACATGAATTTCATGAGAATAGAATCCTTAAGATCTGTACCTCCTTTTTGTATTGGTAAACAATATTGGCAAACTGTTTTGCAGCATTGGCAAGGTGAATTTGAACAATTACCGAAATAAGTGAGTGCTCCTTCCATTTGGGTATTATGCAAATCTAACAGAGGCATCCCAACATAGCTGAAGACAGTGAAGAAGAGGAAAATTAAAATGTGGTAGAGACTGCCCCACTTCCCCGCTCACCCAAAGTTCATTGAGCCTTCACCAACCTTCTAGAAGGCCTGTTTTTCAACAGATCCCAGTGAATAGGCAAGAGTTTAGTGAGGAACAGGCACGAAACCCATTTGATCCAACTGACAGAAAATAAACTTTGATAATGTTAGTGTAGAGGAGGCCCAAAAGCTCTGCAAACTTTGACCTCTTTGATTACCCAGCCACCAAATGGATGGCGAGATGACGTCAGAAAATTTATTCATGAGACGCTGAGGATTAATTTGGAGGTTGAGAGTTCAGTTTCATTCTCAACCCTAACCGGACACAGGATTAAGGATCTGACAACAGCTCCGATTCTACCAATAGAGATGATGGTGAGCATGCCAAGCACAATAATTGTTCGAAAGTTTGAGGTGTTGAGGAGTGTCCAGCCTCCCTCCTATCCTCTCTTTCTAGTAATTTCATTCTAATGATTGAAATTTGTAATCAAGTTCTATTTTGATTGGTGTTTCTCTGTTTCTGGTTATTGTTTCCTTTAGTAATAGTTAGCCCTTTTTTTTCTCTTTGCTTAGCATCTTCCCAGGACAGTCACTCTCTGTCTTAATGGGTGATATGTACTTACCTCTTGGTGAGCTTGATATTAGCGGAAATATAATTATGTGTAAACTCTTTTATTTTTTAATAAAATCTGGTGTTTATTAAAATCAATGAATTCATGTGCATTTGTTTGTAGCCCTCAAAATCTGCAGTCTGAATCCTCCTCTCTTACCAGAGTTTTCTAGGGCTCATTGTACAATTAATGATTCACTTCTGTCTGTTCCCTCACAAGCATCATACAGAACACTTGAGGAAATCCTAAAAAGTCTTTTTCTAGATTTAACAAGGGGAAAAGGGTTCACTGCCTAAGACACCGCTCTCCTTGAAGGGATCATGGGGAATTGGAGATTCCAAACATGAGAGCACAAGGAATGGCCCTGGCAAGGAATTGAATTGTAAAAGCAGTGGAGGGTGAAGCACATTGCAGGACCTTACGTGCCACAAAATCCTTAATTCACACCCTCTGCAAAACATAAGGCCTTTCCAGCTACGTGACATAATTTGTAATGCCCAAGCATTTGTGATTTTCTATTCAGTACCACTAGAGAAATTTGAGCTGCTTGGCAGATTCTCGCGGATTCACTCCATTTGCAGTTTGAGGATCCACAGAATGCTAGGGATCTAGTTGCACAGCTTGTTTGCACTTTCAACTCACATGATCCACAAATTGGGATTTTAAAATTCTTTTCAGGCACAAGGTTGGCAAGAAGGGTTTGATTTGTTGTGGAGATCTTTGGATCAATGACAAGCTGCAGGGGCACTCCTCGTGGGACCTAAATAAGGCTCAAAATTTGATGCCTATAGTCAAACCAGCTTTTCAAGAGCTCCGTGAGATTCCTGAAAATTGTCTTTTCGAATCGTATTTATAGAGTCCAAGCCCATGCAGGGGGATTGGAAATATGACACTGCAAAATACTTCAAATATAAGACAAAGGACCTAAATAATACAGAGAGACAGTCTAATGCTACTCCCTGATTGAATAAGATGTGGATGATCAAAGACCTTGAAGTGAGATAGCAACAACAATGTCAAGTCATTTGGGAAGCAAGAACCTCCTTGAAACAAAATTTATTGGTATGGCAAAGCAAAGTTGAGTAAGGATGCTTTTGCATTGTGTGCGGAAAAGAGAAAACAGTTGACTATATCTTTTGGATGTGTTCAAAAGGTAAAGGGCTTTGGGGTTGGTTAGAAAATAAATTAAATCTCCTTATTAACCATCTCTCTTGGTGAGGGCCTCTTCTAGGGGATTCTTAGATGGCCAAGTACGGCTGCAAGCAAGTATTGTACACAATTTAGTTGGCAGCAATTAATTACCTTTGGAGGACAAGATGCAAAGCTAGTTTTGAAGAAGATAGAACCCCACTCAGTTTGAAAAATTTGCAAACATATGGTCAATATCACTTTGATTGTGCAAGCTAAGCTTGAGTGGTTTCAGAAGGATGTGATTTTTTTGCTTTGTGACATTTCTTAGGTGTGGACTTCTGATATACAGCAGCCTTTCCAAGCCACAAATCACCCACAAGTGAGGTAATGGTGTTTTGTATCCACCCCTTTATTAAAACAATTCTCTTTTTATCAAAAAAATACCCAGCTAATGTAAATTATTTGTTCTCTATAGTATTATAAGATGCATTTCTTCAAAAACAATTATACACTTGGATGATTTTAGCTTCCTTGAAAGTGTATTTTTCTTATTCCTTGAAGCTTATCTATTTCCTTTGTGCATTTTGCATAGACAAAATGTCTGTGTGTGTATATATATACACATACATACATACACAAACATGTACATACTCATATCCCTATAGTACTTGTATGTATATACATATACATATACATATGTGTGTGTGTCTACACACACACACACACACACATACAAGTACTCCATAAATTTTCCGTTGCTTAGTTACTTGAAAAGTTGGAATATCTAGTCCATTTTATTATTATTCTTCATTGACATGTGCATAAGTGGTTTTGGAGGGGCTAGATGTTATGTTTTGTCGTTAGGGAGGGGCCACATGGTACTTATGTTCTAATTTTGCGTTGGGGGTCACTTTTGGACCATGGCGACTTAAAAGGTGAAAAGTAACTTAAGTTACTTTATGTTATTGGCCCATCCTAAGGAAAAATGCGACTAGGACCTTTTAGGTTCTTTTTGCCTTGGAAAAGGTTATATAAGGAGTTGAGGGGAGAAAGGAGAGGATACTTTATGCATACTCAACTATTTCTTTTCATGTGCAACTGCTGTTTGCAAATCTTCAGCTTGTGGAGTGAGATCCCACAGGAACCCTAGCTTCGGTGGTGAGAGATCCATCCCTAGCTAGCAGGGCATTCTTCGGTAGTGAGAGATCTACCCTAGCTTGTCATTTTGGAGCTGTTTTCAGGGCTGATTCACAGAGATATTTTCAGGGGTTTTAGAGATAGGGTTTTGAGGGTTTTTGAGAGGTTTGGTGAAGATAATCAGTGAGTTTTCATATCAGACTTACGGCAGCAATAAAGGAAGGGTTTGGCATCATTTTCAGAGGATTTCAAAGGGTTTCAACCACCTACCAAAAAGGGCGACTTGTTTTGGAGATTGCAGCCTTTATTTGGAGGGTTTCCAGTTGGCCATTTTCAGATCTGAAGGTTGGAATACCATCTTCTATATTTGTAAATGTTATTTCCAAAGTTTCATAGTTTTTGCACTTGTATTCGGGAAGATATGAATTTTAGAAGTTTTCCAACTGTTTAGGGCACGCTGTAATTTTCTGGCAGTTCTATTATCTGAAAAATTCCAAAAATAATTTCCTAGTGTTAGTTTTATTGTTATCAAGCTCTCTATAAATTTTCAAGTGATTCGGGCAAGTATTTTGTGAGTTATAGATTTATTTCTATTCGCTGCCCTAGTTTTATTTTCTGCAAAAATCAGAATTCTGTTTGGCTGCAAATTGTCAGTATTTTGTGCTTTTCTAAGTGGTATCCCACAAGGGATATTTCAGTGGTATCAGAGCAGTTGTTTCTCCAAATTGTGGGGATTGGGGTGGGAAAAATGGGAGACAAAGACAATGAAGATATGGGTGTAGATCTGATGAAACAATTGTTCACCAACATGGTAAAGCAGCAAGAGACTACCAATCTCTATTTAAGCCAGCTCACTGAGAGATTAGCACAGGGCAGGATTGATGCTCATACGGAGAGAGGAGAAAATAGCAATATGGGACAACATGGTCAAAGAGGTGAGGATGGACATTCAGGGCAACGGTCTCCCCATTCTTCTACCAGGCCTTTGGGGATTCACGAACCTTCTTTCGTGAAGGATCCGGAAGTTTCACAGGTACGGCACCAATGGGATATTTTAGATGAGGAGTCTTGTTGGGAAAGGTACTAGACCTTGAGTGATGGCTTTCGTGACAACATGCCATTCCAGAATATTGCAAAATGAAGATTGGGCAGAGAGCCTAGGAGAGATCATCAGATACAAGTACCAGAGTTGCAAAGGAGATTGGGACAGATTTCCATTCCACACTTCGATGGTTCTAAGAAGTGTACTGCACAATCTTGGGTTCAGAAGTTGAAGACATACTTCGACTTGAATCCTATGCGTGAGGAAGATGCAATTAAGTTTGCAATCTTACATCTTGAGGGAGACGCTCATGATTGGTGGCATCATGGATTGATTACACAGGGACACATACACATTACTACTTATGCAGAGTTCACGCAGAGGCTAGTGAGCAGATTTGATAGGAGGGACCCTGACAGCATTTCAGGGAGTTGACTCATCTGAGACAGACTGGTTCCCTGGATCAGTATATCGCAGATTTTCAGAGGTTATCAGTCATGGTACCTGATGTTACGGAGATGAGGCTGATTTCACTATTCACGACAGGGTTGACGATGCTCTTGCTGGGTTTGTGAAGGCATTTGAGCCCTCTTCTTTACATGAGGCTATTAGGAGAGCTCATGATTTGGAGTTATCTACTCCTAAGTCGAGGTTTCCCCCTCGAGTACAGTCTAAGGTTTTTCCTTCTAGATCCGATGGTTCACAGCCAAAGGTACCTCCACCTAGGCAAGATGCAGCCAGGAAACCATTCATATCTAGGGAGGATAGAGATGAGTTGAGGCGAAAGAAACTATGTTTCAATTGCCGCACACCTTGGACTCCAGGACATGATTGCAGGGGTAGAGGGAAGGCCCAGTTCATAGAGGTCTTTGAGGAGAGTGATGGTGACGAGGAGTTGGACACACAGGGATTGGAGGAGGATGATGACGAGGCATTGGATAGTGCAGGTGTTGAGCAGGATAGCGAGACCTTTCCCAGAGACTATCGCCACTTTGTCTAGTACCCCGAGGTACAAGGCATTCAGGTTAGGGGAGTTTTACAGGGGCAGCGAGTAGTGGTACTCATTGATAGTGGGGCCACCCACAACTTTATTGATGCCTCATTGGTTGAGAGGCGAGGATTACAGATAGAGGACTTTGAGGGCTTCAACGTGGTTGTAGCTAATGGAGAGTCTATGAGGTGTACACGGCGGGTACCCCAATTGAGCATCACGATGGGTAACTATACAGTTACCGATGACTTCTATATTGTTGGTATTGGAGAGACCAACATAGTGCTAGGAGTACAGTGGCTCCATTCCCTTGGCGAGTTTCAGACTAACTTTCAGACTATGGAGTGAAGTTCAAGTCTGAAGGGAGGAATGTGATTTTGAGGGGCTTATCTTCAGAGGCACCTCGGGTTGTTACATAACTAAGAGAATCGAGAGGATTTACAGGCACAATGGGGTGGATTGGGCAGTACATTGTTTGGTTTCGACCAAGAAATCAGAGGATGGACAACATAAGTATCATGTGGATATACAGGGCTTATTAGATAGGCATAGTACAATTTTTGGCGACATACCTCCAGGCATACCTCCATAGGGGATTTGAGCATGTGATTGAGCTCGAGGATGCTAGACCAATGGTTACTTCTCCTTACCGTCACCCCAAACGGTTTAAGGATGAGATCGAGAAGACTATTCATGAGCTCATTGATATGGGGCATATTAGACCGAGTTCCAGTCCTTTTGCTTCTTCGGTGGTATTGGTGAAGAAGAAGGATGGGACCATGCGGATGTGTATAGACTACCGTGCCTTGAATAAGAAGACAATAAAGAACAAGTATCCAGTACCACGTATTGATGAGTTGCTTGATGAGCTACATGGTGCTATCTATTTTTCAAAAATAGATTTGCGATCTGGATATCATCAGATCAAGGTCAGGGAGCAGGATGTGCATAAGACAACTTTCAGATGCCATTACGGTCACTTTGAGTTCTTGGTGATGCCCTTCGGACTGTCTAATGCTCCAGCTACTTTCCAATCTTGCATGAACCATGTGTTCAACCGCCACCTGCGGAAGTTTGTATTGGTTTTCTTTGATGATATTTTGGTCTACAACAGGACTTGGGAGGACCATATCAGGCACCTTGGTGAGATATTGGGGATATTAGAAGCTAATTCGCTATATGCGAAAGCTTCTAAGTGTGAGTTTGGCATGACCGAACTTTTATATTTGGGATATGTGATTGGTGGGGGTGTAGTGAAGGTGGATAGAGAGAAGATACGGCAATTTTGGATTGGCCGCCACCTAGGACATTGACACATTTGAGAGGATTCGTGGGGTTGTGCACATACTACAGGAGGTTCGTGAAGAATTTCTCTCGCCGATCGCTCCATTGACCGATTTGACCAAGAAGGGGGCTTTGCTTGGTCGAGGCAAGCAAAGAATAGCTTTTGATCACCTCAAGGAGGTGATGAGTTCGTGTCCCGCTCTCGCATTACCGCATTTCTCTCGCCCATCATTCTAGAGTGTGATGCATCAGAGAGGGTGTCAGGGCAGCTTCTCATGCAGATAGGCATCCCATCGCTTATGAGAGTCGGAAATCAAACCCGTGGAGAGAGGGTATTCAATTTACGATAAGGAGATGTTGGCCATTATGCATGCTTTGGCCAAATTCGATATAAGACTGTGGGCAAAGAAATTCGTGGTTCATACGGATCACAACAGCTTTGAGGTTCTTCTCAAAGGGTAAGAGCTCAACGATCGCCAAAGCAGAGATGGGTGAACAAGGTACAAACCTATGACTTCGACATAGAGTACACTAAAGGTAAGAATAATATTGTTGTTGATGCTTTATCTAGGAGGCCTTACCTCACTTCTATGCTTAGTTCTATGTCTGAGATTTCAGCGATCGAAGGCTCATATACTTGTTGAGTATTCCAAAATCAGCTCATTGCATGTGAGATCATGGATGGTATTATACAGGATGACCGATACAGAGTAGTGGATGATCTCATTTTCTACAAGGATAGGATTTTCCTTGTACCAGGGTCCAAGATGAAGGAGAAGATCCTTCGAGCAGTACATGATACACCACTAGCTGGGCATCCTGGTATTTCAAAACATACAGGTTTATCAGGGAGAGATTTGCATGGAAGGGGATGAAGGACGATGTCCTTAACCATGTCAGAGAGTGTATGGTTTGCCAGCAAACCAAATCCGAGCATTCTTTTCCAGCAGATTACTCCAACCTTCTTCCCATTCCCGAACAGAAATGGGAAAGCATATCGATGGACTTTATCACAGGACTTCCCTTGGTGCATGGGCATAGCTGCATTTATGTTGTAGTTGATCGATTAACTAAGTATGCTCATTTCTTTTCCCTACCCAAGGGGCATGAGGCAGTGGATGTGGCCTGATCTTCTATACAGGTATTTTTAGGCTACATGGGTTGCCTAAAAATATTGTCAGTGACAGGGACAAGATCTTCATGAGCACCTTTTGCAGAGATCTTCAGACTAACAAGTACGGAGTTGACTCCTAGCACTAGCTACCACCCACAGACGGATGGGCAGACGAAGATAGTCAATAAGTGGATAGAGGGCTACTTGCGGAGTTATGTGTCGGGACATCAACGGGCCTGGATTAGATGGTTACACATGGGTGAGTATTGCTACAATACCACCTATCAGATGAGCATAGGTATGACTCCTTTCCGAGCCTTGTATGGGTACGACGCGATGACATTTGTGGATTTGGTATTACCAGATAGCCGAGCTCCCAAAGCTCGAGATTGGTTACAGGAGAACCAAGATGTTCTGAAGGCCCTCAGGGAGAACCTTCAGAAGGCACAGAATCAACAGAAGGTATATGCAGATCGGCACAGGATAGAGAGGTCTTTTGAGGTTGGGGATCTAGTATTCCTACGTGCTTCATAGCCCATATATAGCAATCCACACCGGGCGTAAGGGTGCAGAGAAATCAAACCACGGTTTTATGGTCCGCACGTGACTGGGTAGTTCGACGAGTCAGGGCAACAGATATGAGCTAGAGCTACCGAGCACAGAAAATACATAATGTCTTCCATGTGTCGTGCCTTAAGAAGGCCCTTGGACAACATATTGTACCATCTACAGAGTTGCCGCCACTGGATGAGGAGGGGAAGCTGGTGTTAGAACCAAAATCCATTATTGAGGAGAGACAGAGAGGCCTTAGGAGCAGAGTGATCACAGAGTATTTGGTGAGGTGGAAGGGATTGCCACTTGAGGATGCGACTTGGGAGGGAGAGCAGATTCTGCAGCATCCAAATTTGCATTTGCTTGAGGACAAGCAAAATTTGGGAAGGGAGGACTGTAATGTCCCCTTTCCTACGCCATAGGCCTAGGGGCCAACTCGAGTCCAGGCCTTGGTCATACCCAAGGGGCTATGGACGCTGGGAGCTATTGGGTATGAATATCTAGTCCATTTTATTATTATTCTTCATTGACATGTGCATAAGTGGTTTTGGAGGGGCTAGATGTTATGTTTTGTCGTTAGGGAGGGGCCACATGGTACTTATGTTCTAATTTTGCGTTGGGGGTCACTTTTGGACCATGGCGACTTAAAAGGTGAAAAGTAACTTAAGTTACTTTATGTTATTGGCCCATCCTAAGGAAAAATGCGACTAGGACCTTTTAGGTTCTTTTTGCCTTGAAAAGGTTATATAAGGAGTTGAGGGGAGAAAGGAGAGGATACTTTATGCATACTCAACTATTTCTTTTCATGTGCAACTGTTGTTTGCAAATCTTCAGCTTGTGGAGTGAGATCCCACAGGAACCCTAGCTTCGGTGGTGAGAGATCCATCCCTAGCTAGCAGGGCATTCTTCGGTAGTGAGAGATCTACCCTAGCTTGTCATTTTGGAGTTGTTTTCAGGGCTGATTCACAGAGATATTTTCAGGGGTTTCAGAGATAGGGTTTTGAGGGTTTTTGAGAGGTTTGGTGAAGATAATCAGTGAGTTTTCAGATCAGACTTACGGCAGCAATAAAGGAAGGGTTTGGCATCATTTTCAGAGGATTTCAAAGGGGTTTTGACCATCTACCAAAAAGGGCGACTTGTTTTGGAGATTGCAGCCCTTATTTGGAGGGTTTCCAGTTGGCCATTTTCAGATCTGAAGGTTGGAATATCATCTTCTATATTTGTAAATGTTATTTCCAAAGTTTCATAGTTTTTGCACTTGTATTCGGGAAGATATGAATTTTAGAAGTTTTCCAGCTGTTTAGGGCACGCTGTAATTTTCTGGCAGTGTTCTATTATCTGAAAAATTCCAAAAATAATTTCCTAGTGTTAGTTTTATTGTTATCAAGCTCTCTATAAATTTTCAAGTGATTCGGGCAAGTATTTTGTGAGTTATAGATTTATTTCTATTTATTGTAATATCCTCGATCCAAGTTGTTGTCGTGGAGGGGTCTTTTTGGTTCTTTGCCATAAAGAGAGAATAGGAAATTCAAGGCCACAAGCTTCATACCTTATCAAACAAAGTGTGGCTAGGATGGGGCGGGCGAGACTCATCGGTGACAATGGGAACTCGTCTAACTATCCATGAGCTTTGTCGCATCCATCACATCGAATGGGTCCCATAGATATAGAACCTAATTTAAGGTTGGGGGTTGGTCGGGAGGTTTAACAAACAAAACCACCTATAGAGATCTAGAAACAACGAGATCTACTTCAGATTATCCGGATAGAAGTCTTTTTAAGGGGAAAATATCTTAGTATCTATAATATCTAAAGAAATTTCGATATATATATATATGTATGTATATGTATATAATGCATATATATATGTATATATGTATGTATGTATGTATGTATGTATATATATACTATATACATGTGTGTATATATACATATATAAATATATATACATACATGTACATAAATACATATACATACATACATATACATATGCATATATTTGCGTGTATATATATAATACCGGTATCCCTTTAATACACCCCCTAGAACCAGCAGGTTGTATCACAAGGACATCAGCCACAAACATCCAACAACCAATCACAGAGCCTCTCTATGACCGACATGATGTCTTCAATGGTTCGCATGATGCAAAATCAGAATCAAAATTTGGTGGACGACTTTTAGTAACTAAGCAACACGCATAACAATCCTAAATTGTACAATTATTTAAAAGCCCGACCAGTACCTCCTCCACAAATCCAAGGCCTTTCTTGAGTCAAGAAACAAATCCAAGATCCCATTATTGTTGAATCTTTAAAAGACAAACCTTCTAGACCTATTAGAGTTCAAATTGACACTGGCTCCTTTGTACCTAGCATTACATTTGAGGGAAATGGTGATCTAATAGCTCATATCCAAAAGAAAAAAAAAAACTGTGTATGAAGAGAGGCCCATGCAAACCCTCAAGTTGTGTGCAACTTATTCACGAAAACATTTTTCAAAGATGCATTGGAATGGTGTTCTCAACCCCTAGTTCCCCCATACAAAATCTTGATTACCTACTTAAAGCCTTTATAGCGAAAGTTCCAATCTGATTCACTTTCCCAGCGCTTATTTGCGGGATGTTGCTACAATCAAAGCAATTTGACAATGATATAGCCCACACTTTTATCAAGAAATGGAAATCTACAAGCCTCATATGCCCTTCATCCTAGACTGCAATATAAGGTCCTCCGATTCAACCTCAAGACTCTAGATGAAGCCATGGAACAAGCCAAAACATAAGATCACCTCATGTCCCACTACAACATGACAAGGGCAATCAAGCAAAATGCTATAACTTACAACAAACACAGTGTAACCGATGGTGTTTGTGATCCTCCACAGATTAGTCATTCATTATATAGAAGCTCAAGCCAAAAATTGAGTGGCAGTTTTTCCTCGAGGCGAAGCAATTACCAAAATCCATCACAAACAACCCATACCACATTACAATCCTTGATATACCTAGATCATTTGATGAAATAAAAGAAATCACCCCCAATTAAGATACAAACCTAAGATGTAACTCATCCACCCCTAAAGGAAATGATGCAAATAAATTCTAAAGGCGGCATAGAAATTACAGACACTGCAGTGAAATGTGTGTGAGCTAAGACCTTTTGAATGGTCATATCTCTACACAACAGTAATTTTGATCTTGATACGATCATTCATGAAGGACAATAGGTTTATCAACAAAATAAAGCTAATTGAAAAGCTTGCATCCAAACTACAACTGCCGCAGCACCCAATGTAGGCCTTCTAGACCACCAACAACCATTGTCTAGTCATACAGAACCTCTCTAAATTGTTGTAAACAATATAGACTATTCAATCCAGTAAACCACACCTTCACACTAAGTATATCACGATAGCGAAGCTAGCTCTATCACTCATGATTAAGCAGAAAGAATTGTAAGTTTTCTAGATGTGCGCTACATGATGAAGCAGAAAGAATTGTAAGTTTCCCAGATGCGCGCTATAGATCTAGTGATGAAGATGAGCCACAATCGCTTTACCAAAGAAACTTGCACAACCAAAGCATGATACAACAAGATAAAACAACCTGAAAACCCCAAGCAAAAGCGACACCGAAGAAGCAAATATCAATTAAAGAAGTAAAGCAGCATGACAATGTTGCAAAATAGATGAATTCAGATTGCACCAAACCATCAAAGAAACAGAAAATTCAAGTCTCTAAAATAGACAGTTTCAGCTCAAGACAAACTCGCCTAAGTCAGAGCTCAAAAGCAACTAGAAATCTCAGTACCACATAACACACAAAAATACTACTCTGCAACGCGAAACAAATTTCTGTAACCAACTAGGGAATACCAAATCAGGTGCATTTGACATTATTGTTGAGCTCGATTTAACCCCAAGCAAAATCTCATTTTGGGAACTAACGAAAACATACCTCTACCATAAATAAATTGTGATCCGGCATTTATTGAAAATGGCAAAGCCTTGCTTCCCTAGATTCCCTTGAAGCCTAGGCTAATAAGGCTATGTTAACTCCATTGGAATTGACCGTGCTTACAACTCAAACCTCACGATCCCTTTTCTGTTGATATTTGTGCCACCTCCCTTGAGCTCATTAAAAAATTGGGTACACCATATAAATGTTGCAAGAACAATTTGTCGAGGTTATGACAAACACAAAAATAATCTTGTAGGTTTTAGGCTCCCAATCTGATCTGACAACAAAATATTAAGAGTAGAGTTCATGGTCTTCGATTGTCCATCACCATAGAACATTCTCCTAAGAAAACCTTGCACTTGTCGCATGAGGAACATTGCATCAATTGCATATCAATAAGTTAAATTCCCTCATGTTGATAAATTTGTGTGTATAATGGGTAATATAGATCCTTAGTACTCAATACAACAAACCTCATACTTACCAAGTTACCATAATACCACTCATCCCCTTGAGCATTTTCCCATTAGTTGCTACTAAAGCTGAAATCAATGAGGCCCATTCCAAGCTTCTTGGATGGTAACCACCAACAGGCATAGATATAGATACATTTGTCACGTAAAAGCAAAGTAAATTCCTTTTCTCGGTGCGAGGCAGGGCACATTTTAGTGTTGATAAATGTATCGAATCGTCGTTTACGATAAGGAGGAGATATTAGAAATGGATCCAATTTTTTAGGAATATGAGTCGAAGCAATAACAACAATATTTTGTTGTATGGATTCTTCCTCATCTTCATCCACTCATTCAGAAAAGTTAGCATGAACATAGAAATAATTTCAGCAGAAAAGAAAGCACTAATCCTGAAAACAACAGATATCAATAAGGTATACCAATTAATCTTCTTGATTGCTTTTATCAACAAGACGATGACTGATCCAAGCACAAGCACCCTTGGGATAAGATAGCAATATTTCAGGAAGAATTAACACTAATCTCAGACATTCGCAGCTCACACTTCAGCAACCTGTGAACTGTGCAGCCCTTGCGAATTATGTTGCATAACACCATCAACATGTCAGGCCCCACGTATACTACAAGTCAAAGAAGAATCATGAGTAGAGGCCATGTCTGAACGCGTCCAAATGAAACTTCACCTTACCAATCCAACAACAGCCAAGGAAGCTGAAGAGGTTGGAACATAAACGGTCTTTGTAACCATCAGTTCTTGAACCGAATGTAACATTACAATTGTAGCATCTCCCCAACTCTAGAGAACACAGCAAAATAAGAGATCCTTGTTGGCTTCAAACATGATATCATCATCTGTATACAGTCTCAACACCATTCAATCCTTCTCAAGACTTGGCACATGGGAGTCACACAGCCTTGGTTTCTCAGTCCAGCAAATGCAACATACCTTGTTCAAAATGAATATGATAAGAGCTTATTTAGCTATCCAATGTCTCTATTTAATATGTAATGTTGGTTCTACATTTGGATTCCATGGCATGTTCACCATAACTGCAGGTTAGGGAGTCAAATCCATGTATTCGTTGATTTGTAAATTGTGTAGTCCATGAACCTCTTGGGCTTGGTATGGATCAATGCAAACAATGAAGATGGGTATAACTCAAGAAGATTACGAACACTTCTATGCACTAGGGCAATCCAGGAATGCAGACATCAAAAGATATCAAAGGCATAGTAGCAAGAATCGTTTTAGGAAAAACGTTTTTCCAAAAGTATAAGATTTTTCAAAAATCGTGATTAATCAGGAAAAAATCGAAAAATTGAAAACTGCTGAAAAGAATACGAAAAAGTGAAAAAATATATTTTTTAATTTCAAGCCATTTCCATTGCATTGAGATACATATTAGGCATTTCAATTGCATAGAGAATAGATACAAGTTATGAGAGAGAGATAAATGAGTGTACGCCATCCAAATCAACAAATTGTTTGCTTTCATTAATCTCTATACTTATAGTATATAGTTATACTGTTCATTTCATTACATTACAAAAAAGTAAGGGAGCCATTGACAAGGTAGACTAGTGATCAGTATTCAACACATCTAGACTCTAGATGTTGAAGCTCTAGTGTCAAATCCTCTCCTTATTTGAGAGATGAACTCGTCACCATACCCACACTCCTCCAATATGTCCAAATCCTCTTCGTCTAAAATAGGCTCATCATCATTTTCGAGCCATTCAGATTCAGGATCAATTTCATCAAGGTCAATCGGCTGGTCTTCCTCGATGGTACCTGACATTATCAAATAGAATACATATGTTAATGACTTTGGCAAATAATACTTCCTAACCTTGGCATGTGAATTGAGAATTAAAAATGCAACATTTCCTAACCTTGCTTTTTTGATCTTTAGGCGAAGATTGTGGTGGACAAACACCAAATCATTCATCCGTTCTTGAGTGAGTCGATTGTGTTTTTGGAATGTATGTGTTCAAACACACTCCAACTATGCTCGCAAGAGGATGAACTACATGGCTGGCTCAAAATGCACATTGCCATCCATCGAAGGCTTTTGGCTTCTTTGCCAAAGAAATCCCACCATTGTGCTGCAAAAACAGAGTTTGGCAACATTGTAACATGCACACTTCAATCAAAATTTAACACTTTTATTGTATACGTATGTAAACAAATTGTCTACCTGGTTTGAAGGTCTTCCTTCCTGCGATGGCTGACTTACTTGGAGAAGAAACCCCTTGCTTGCTTGTATATCGGCAACTCTCCCATAGTTGCCTCTAAGTCCTCCTGTTTGGGAAACATTGTCTCCATGCACTTAAATAGGCCCTCTCATGACCTCTGCATCGTCTCTAAATGAGTCACTAAAGAACAATGTTGGATTTAAGAAATATCCAACAGCATGGAGGGGAGAATGCATTTTTCGATCCCATCTGTTATCCACTATCTCCCATAATGGCATGTACTTGGCCCTGTTATTCTCCAATCTGCTCATAATACCCTCTTTGGCCCTATCCATGGCCTCATACAGATAACCCATGGGGATTTATCCCCATCAACAAGTCTCAATACTCGAACTAAAGGCTCAAGAGAATAGGACAATTTTCTCTACCTCTTCCCAAAAGGACGGTGAGAAAACATACTCACCCACAGTTCTGCCATCCATGGCCTCATAAAGATAACCCATGGGGGATTTATCCCCATCAACAAGTCTCAACACTCGAACTAAAGGCTCGAGAGGACAATTTTCCACCCTTCCCAAAAGGACGGTGAGAAAACATACTCACCCACATTGAACATCCTTGCAAAGGAAGATTCTACCCACTCATTTGTTCATTTCAAATTCATTTTTTTCATTTTTGTTGGCACAGAGTTTGCAATGCAAGTGGGTTACAAACCTTGTCACCCTTGATCGAAGAAGTTCCTTTCCATCAATGAATGTGCGCATCATACTAAGCACCCTTGTGTGATTGTATATGAACTTGGTAATTGTGTGGGCCTTTTGCAAAACCTCTTTCACCCATGGAATTTTGCCTATGTCCTCCAAGGTCAAATCAAGACAATGTGCCAGCACATGGAGTCCAAAACATAGTTTCATATTTATCCATAAGAAGCCTCCCAACAGCCACACAAGCAACATCATTATTTGTAATGAATTGGACCACATTTTGTGGCCCCACCTCAATCACAACCTCATCAAATAGATGAAAGAGTGTCTCACCCGATTTTATCGTATTAGATGCATCGACACTCTTAAGAAAAATTGTGCCAATGTCACACGACACAAGGAAGTTGATGAGTGTGTGTTTCTTCTATTTGTCCATCCATTTGACATGATTGTGCATCCTATTTTTTGCCATTCCTTGCGATGTTCTGCAAGAACATCACTCACATCTTGTACAACATCCTTTAACATATCAACCGCAAAGCCTCATATGATGGGGCTTTGAACCCAGGACCTCTGAACTGCAATTGCATCCACCATACTTTGTCAATATGGAGATCTGGCCACATTAAACGACAAGCTAGAATAGTACCAAAAGTTGGAAATTGCCTTCCTTTCTGTTTGTGAACATTTTTTCCACCCTATACTCTCTAGCGTGGTTTGCACTCTAGGTGTAGTGCGAGGGCTAAAGAACACATGAATGTTTCCTCCACTTGTGTTTGGCCCACAAGCTACTGATCCAAGGGTAGATTGAAACCTTGCCTCTCTTTCCTTGTGCCTATTCTATAGATGGCCTTGTGTGCCATCAAATAAATCAACCATGGCATCCAAAGAGTTCGACCCTACTTTTGTACTTGTCCTTGCCTTTTTGGCCTTCTCCTCTCTATATGATTGCAATGCTACTATAGCCTAATTAGTGACATCTATAGGACATTCATTAGTGCAAGGTGTAACTTCATGCCCTCGTTTCCTTGCCAAATGCCACTTGAAACAGTATATGCCTCCATTGCATACATGGCCACAAAAGTTGCATTTGACCTTGGTTTTGTTTGAGCCTTCAATTTTTGTGCCATAGGTCCATGCAAAATCTTTCTCACGCGACATGATGATCAAATCTGCAGTGTGCATAAAAAAATTGTTTAGGCACTGAAAGATTTTGAAGGTGTTTAATTTTACCATATAGTAATATAGAACATGTACATACATTTACGTCTTCTAATTTGCAAACATTTTGATTTAAAAAAAAACTAAACCTTAATTTGTGTTTAATAAAATTAGAAGACTTTAGGTTAGTTAAAAATTTAATACACCCTAGGGTTAAGAAAAATTTTAAATTAGGTTATGAGTGCAATAAAATAGTGTTTAGGGTTAGGGTTATGGGTGCAATAAAATGATTTATTACCTAAAGGCTAAAATGAAAAAAAATCTTCTAAATTTGTAAATATTTCGATTAAAAAAACCCTCGAGTTTAGGGTTAGGGTTAAGGTGTATTAAAATTTTAAATAACCTAAAGTCTCATAAATATATAAACATTTTTTATTTAAAAAAAACCCTAACCCTAAACTCTAAAAAAACAGCATTTAGGGTTATGGTAAGGGTTCAATAAAAAAATTATTACCTAAAATAGTAAAATCTTCTAAATTTGTAAATATTTCAATTAAAAAAATAACCCTAACCCTAAACGTTGGAAAACAATGTTTAGGATTAGGGTTAAGGTGTAATAATTTTTTTAATACCTAAAATAGGTAAATCATCTAAATAAGTAAATATTTTGATTAAAAAAAAATTAACCCTAAACATTGGTTTAGGATTAGGTTTATTTAGGTTTCGATCAACAAAAATTTAAACAATGGATCCTTGGTTGATGAATGCTGAAAGATAAAAGCAAGTTGAAAACCCCTTAAATGTTGTTTGAAAGCTAACTGAAAATGAATGGCAAAAAAGGGAAAAAACTCGTTTTTTTACATTTATAAGCAAAAATTGTGATTTTTGGAAATAAATCACGTTTTTTTCATGCTAAATCATGATTTTTTTGCTGTTTTTTCAAAAAAATCAATTTTTTTAGGTTTGATCGTTGTTTGTGCAAAACTAATGCATAAGGGCATAAAACTACGATTTTGGCATTGAATAAATTGTTTTTGTTGACGGTTGAAGATTTATCGCTATAAATCGGAGATTTTGTAACTATGATCAAAGGAAAGGAACCTACAACAAATCAAGGAATATAGGGATAAAATAGTTCCATGTGCAAGCATGGAACTCATCATCGAAATCCCTCCCGCATCCCCTCCGATTACATACCCGGTTCGAATCGTACCAAGTATGATCCTAATTCGCCATTGATTGATTCGTGCGAGTACGTCCGGGTATGTTTCGACGTACTCGGGGCGTTTCCACACTTGGGCGGTGGGGGCAAAAACTAGTTTTTTTTAATTCTAACTTGGTCAATCACCAAAAACAAACCCTCACACTTAAATTAATAAAATAATAAACCCTAAACTCTTAAAAAAACTATAAAAAGACACTCAACCATTCATTTGAAATCACACAAACAATTCATTGTTGGTTTTTGCAAGTGTATGAGCAAAGAGCCAAAGAGGAATTAAGAGGAGGCAAACATTGGAAGGAGGGTTTGTTTGGAGGCAACCATTGCAAGGAGGACAAGATTGGGGAAACCATTACTTGTGATGCGAGCATCATCATGTACAAAGATAAAATTTTGGTTTTCATCAAATTTTGGTTTGCTTTGGGTTTAAGTAGGTCTCTTTAGTGTTTTAGGGTGTTTTCTAACCTTCTTGAGTTCCTCCATGGGTGTTAAGGGATCCTTGTGAGTTTTCCCTCCAAAATGCATCTTTTGAAAATTTGAATTTCTAAAGTAAAATGGGGAGGTCTAATGTAAAGTGTGAGAACTATTAATGATGTAAAAGGTCATTAAAGACCTTATGGGATGAAAATAAGATGTCTTCACCCTTTGTGTTAGGGTTTCATAACTAGTGGTCATCTCTTACCATGATTAGGGAGTTAGAACTCATGATAACTACCTCCACTCTTGATCTTAAAAGAGGAATTCGAATAGTTTTGAGTCAGTCAGTTTTGGAAGGTTGAAAGAAGGAGAATGCAAGTGTAGAGAGCCTTAGAAGGCTCGAGAACATGTATGGGTTTATGGGAATCTAATAAAACAGGAATTCTCTTGGAAAACCTTGTAAATTTGAAGGCAAAGACAAAAGAGGAATGAAAGAAATGTGATTTTCAGTATTCTTGAAGTTGTGGTAAGGTTGTAAAAAGGTTTGCTTTTCTTATTAAGATCTTCATATGTACTTATTATGGTGTGATCATTTGAGGAATAGATGGTATGCAAAATATGAGATATGGGTTCTTGTTATGTGTTTGATAATTTGCGCGTTTTGTTGAAAGTTGTGTGCTCATAAGAATGGGAGTGTACTAGAGTTATATCAAGATGATTATGATGCTTTATTAAAATACAAAACTTGACTCATGGCTGTAATTTGTGTATGAACAAGATAGTGATCAGTAGAAGACCTTTAAATACAAGGATCTTGAAATACATGTATTGGAGAGGATGGTCAAAAGAAAGAAGTCTACTTTGTTTCCTATAGATATTCAAGATACTTTAGGCTTAGATGGTGTTGAGAGTGATATATTGTAATGTCCCCTTTCCAAAATTAATTAATTTCGGATACCTGAAGCCTATTTTTATTATTTTCCATAGGCTAAGGGGAAATTAAAAGAGAAAATTAAAGTAATTTAAGTGGTCCGAGGATATTTTATATTTTAATTGGAAAAGGACACTTAAATTATATTTTAATCCAAAAAGCACTAATAGAATAAAATAATAATAGAAGGTTGACTTCTATTATTGGGCACCTGAGTTAGAATTAATAAATAAATAAAGAGAGAGTTGCATTTTGTAAATCCTAATTTTAGGATAAGGGGTGGAAAAAGTATTAGTTAATATGTTTGATCCTATTTTTAGGACGGGCACCCACTTTGGAATGTCTAAGAATTATAAAGGCAGACTTGGGATTTCATTGTAACACATCTTGAAATTTATGAATGATTTTCTTTGTCTGCAAGTAGCATCTACTTGAATCAAGTAATAGAGGAAGAAAACCCTCATTTGCACACGTATTTGAGGACAAAACCCTTACATTTGAACTTGGCAATTCCACTCAAGGGTTGCGGTGACAATTCAGGGTGCAAGTGTTCCGCCCGTTTAGCTCCGGAAATTGTATTCAGACACCGGTATAGTTTTATTGTATCTGGTTGGAAATAAATAAACAAAAGTCTGTTTTTTCCTGTATTGGTTCGTTGTTTTTATTTTTAAACATTTGGATTATTGTTGCTATTGTAAGAGTTTATTTTTGCAATAATGTTGCTCCTAGGATTTATCGGAAATATCCAAATTTGCTAGAAGTTTCTTTTCGGGATATTACGGTGGTATTAGAGTGAATGTCCTCCCAGCTTGTGGAACGGAATTTTTAAAAAAATAGAGGAAAAGCAAAAAAATTGCACTTTGAACTTCATGCAGGTTAGCGACAGAGAAGTCAAGTACCAGCAAAGGGAGAAGAAGAAAGCTATAGAACAACCAGAAGTCATGGAAATCAGGGATCCAAAGATGCACATTTTGACAGGCTTGTTCAGGGACATAACAAGTTAGCTAATATGATGGGTTAGTTGATCCAAGCTATGCAGGGCACAAATGTGCAAAGGGCTCCAAACAATGAGGGAAGTTCTTTAAGGGTGAACAATAACCAACTCACTTAGAGGACGGTCACCAGTTCTACTATTAGGCCCTTCCAACCAAACTTCCTACATAAAGAGGAAGCAATTCGAGAGGCGAAATTCAGCCTACCATAGCAGATGATATTGCTACTAGCTATGAGGAGTACAAGGTACTCCCGGTGAGATTAGAGATGTCATTTCCCTCACCAATTTTATTAATCTGCAAGAAGGTTTTGGGGTGGAGTTCCAAGAAGACCATGTTGAGGTGCATAAAAATGAAAAAAGGGCTTTACCGGTTGCTAATGTTGATTTTCAATTTGCTGAAATTTTCAGAACCTATGAGAAGCAAATTGAATGTGTTCATGACTTTAGTAAGAATCATGAAGATGTTTTATTGACTTCTAATGTTTGCATGCATCAACAAGATTCACTTGTTGAATGTGAAGAGTTCAAGGTGAAGAAGAATGTTGATCTTAACCCAAAAGTTCCGAGTCACAAGGTTGGGGATGTTGAAGATATCTCAACCAAGCTTCATTCAACAAAGGAAGGTGAACAAGTTGAGGACAGCCAAAGGTATGAAAGTGTTGTGGATTTGTTGCTTCCTACTAAGTCATTACATATGTGTGGTCATCATGGACAACATAGTGGAAATGGTAATAGAGTGAAGAACACTTTGAGTGGCAAAGGGCACATAGATTTGTTCATACAAGTTCCAAATTGTGTGAACATGAGAGTTTGGGATCCGGGTATTTGCAGAAGAGACTTGCAATTGCTTGAGGGCAAGCAATTCTAGGAAGGGCGGACTGTAATGTCCCCTTTTCAAAATTAATTAATTTCGGATACCTAAAGCCTATTTTTATTATTTTCCATAGGCTAAGGGGAAATTAAAAGAGAAAATAAATTAATTTAAGTGGTCCAAGGATATTTTTATATTTTAATTGGAAAAGGACACTTAAATTATATTTTAATCCAAAAAACACTAATAGAATAAAATAATAATAGAAGGTTGACTTCTATTATTGGGCACTTGAGTTAGAATTAATAAATAAATAAAGAGAGAGCTGCATGCTTTTGTAAATCCTAATTTTAGGATAAGGGGTGGAAAAGTATTATTTAATATGTTTGATCCTATTTTTAGGATAGGGCGCCCACTTTGGAATGTTTGAGAGTTATAAAGGCAGACTTGGGAGTTCATTGTAACACATCTTGGAAATTTATGAATTATTTTCTTTGTCCATAGTAGTGTCTCTGCTCGCATCGGTAATAGAGGACGAAAACCCTCATTTGCACACACAGATTTGAGAACGAAAACCCTCACATCCGAGCTTGGCAATTTCACTCGGGGTTGCAGTGACATTTCGGTGCAAGTGTTCCGCTCATTTAGCTCCAGGAAATTGTATTCGACACACGATATTGTTTTATTGTATCTGGTTGGAAATAAATAAACAAAAGTTTGTTTTTTCCCATATTGGTTCACTATTTTTATTTTTAAAGGTTCAGATTATTGCTGCTATTGTAAAAGTTTATTTTAGCAATATTGTTGCTCCTAGGATTTAACGGAAATACCCAGATTTGCTAGAAGTTTCTTTTCGGGGATATTACATATATGAAGAGTCAGAGGTGCATTTAGCATGTGATGATTTAAACTCGGGAAAAACAGGGTTTCTATGCAAAATATATGCAAAACATGTAGTTGGGTATGAATGATGTCTTTTTAGGAGAAACATCCAAAAGAGAAGAGGTAGATAATGTCATGACATGAGTGATGAAATTGATTTGAGGTCTTCAAGGTTTTATTTGTGTAAAATATGCATTTATTTTAGTTGTGTAAAATATGCATTTATTTCCCTCTCTTGGAAGAAAAAAAAAAGAATAAAATCACTTTGAACCATTGAAAAAGTTTGTAATTTGGTGGAAATGAGGATGCAGGTATGTCAGAGGTGCATATGAAATTTCAGGTCAAAAGAAGAAAAATTACTAGGTCAAAAGTTGAAAACACGGTCCAAACTGTTAAGAATACCGTGTTTTGAGGGTTTTAAGAGAAAATTTGATCAAAAGATAAAAATTATGTCATTCTAATTATTGATATTGGTACTGTAGGTGAAATTAGGTATAATGAGGGTGTTGAAAGAGTTTGGAAATAATAATAAAGGCTTATGAAGAAGGAAAATCCAAAAATACAGTCTAGAGACTAACTTAAACCCTACCAAAGTGACCAAGACAGTGATGATGTTGTGTTTTCATGGTATTTGGGACAAACATGAGGAGTAGAGTATTAAAAAGGGGTGTCTAAGAAGTGAGATAAGGTGTATAGATAGGTTTAGAGGGAAAGAAATAAGTGGAATTGCCAAAAAAGCTTTAAAACTCAGTCTTAACCAAAGAAGAGACCTCATTTGGATAGTGAGTTAAGGGGGTTAGGCTTGAAATTAGCTTATGAAGCTTAGTGGGGAGCAAGAATAAGATAAAGGGTACTCAAATGTGTTTTCACATTCTCAAGAAATGTTGTAGTTTGTCTTGGACATGAGGAATTGTACGAGGACGGGACTACTAGGAAAAGAGAGCTAGTTGTGGACAAGGTTTGTCGTTTGGAGAAATTGAATTGAATCTCAAAGTTTGAAACGTTGACATAAGTTGTAGGGCCCAAATGGATATCCAAAAATGTATAGTTTTTTTGAGGCCATGTGATCCATTATGGACAACAAGGTTTGTGTAAAAACAGGGCTATTAGGAAAGCTAGTAAAGAAAACGGTAAAAGGCAAATAACTTTTGTTTGGCTTAGAGATGAGTTCTAAAACTTTGGCATAATCTTAAAGGCCTTAATGGGTGTCTAAAAGTTTAACAGTAAGGTCTAGTTCCATGTGAGGTAATCTGGACTACACAATTTGAAGTTAAGAAGGGCTAGAAGCTAGTGAAATAGATCTAGAAGGTGAATGATGACAAATGAAGTTGTGACTCTTATTGAAGATGCTAAACATGTTTGAAAGGTGTATTTGAGCAGGTTAGAAGAGAATATAGTCCTTGTGACAGCTAAGATGAGAAATTTGATATTTGGTTATAGTTGAAGGTTCTTGAATTCTTGGACATATTGGCATGTTTTGTGAATTAACTCGTGTTTCTAACATGGTTGTTATATGAAGGTAATCATCATTCTTATTGTCATCAACTTGCAAGGAGTTCAAGTTTGTTTAGAGAAAGACATTGTTTTATTCATCGTTCAAAGGAGGAGATGTCACTTGTTTGAATTTTATTGCAAGGTGAAGGAGGATCTACATTTGGAGGCAACCATTGTTTGTTACTTGCTACCCTTGTTTACAAGTATTTTTATTTAATTCAGCTTTCTATTTTTTTTTTTTACATTTTTTTAGTTTCGTATTTTTTAAAACACATCTTAACTTTGTGTATGCTCTCACCTCGCACCTTTATGGTGATCTTGGTGATCAAAAACATATTAGGATGGCATTGGTTAGAAAAATTTAAATTAATAATTAGTAAATATCATTATTTTTAATTTTTAAAGGCATTGTTCAATGTTAATAATTAATATTTTAGCATTTATCATTTGATTTATGTAAGGAAAAATGTTTTTAATTTTTTTAATATCCTTTGTGTATGCTCTCACCTCTTCATGGTGATCTTGGTGATCAAAAACATATTAGAATGACATCACTTCGAAATTTTAAATTAATAATTATTAAGTCATTGTTATTTTTATTTTATTTTTTTATGTTTAAACATTAAAGGCAAAATGTTTTTATTTTTTTAACATCCTAACTCTATGTATGCTCTCACCTTGCATCCTTGTCGTGATCTTGTGATCAAAAACAGATTAGGATGACATAACTTAGAAAAATTAAATTACTAATTAGTAAGCCGTTGTTTTTATTTTATTATTTATGTAAAGGAAAAATCTTTTTAATTTTTTTTAAACATCCTAATATGCTCTCACCTCACACTTTATGGTGATCTTGGTGAACAAAACATATTAGGATGACATCACTTAGAAAATTTTAAATTAATAATTAGTAAGTCATTGTTTTTATTTTATTATTTATGTAAAGGCAAAATGTTTTTAATTTTTTTAACATCCTAACTCTGTGTATGCTCTCACCTCACGCCTTTATGGTGATCTTGGTGATCAAAAACAGATTAGGATGGCATCAAGTTCTGCTTCAGTTGGAGTGCAAGGCCCACAAGCTTTTGAAAACACATCGGTTCTATGAAACATGATCCTAATTCTCCTCTTTGGAGACATGTGACAATGGTAGAATACCTTGTTAGTGGTGGGGGTTGTATTTGGATATGTCATGGTTGTCATGTTTAATACAAATCCTTATATAGTCAACTGAATATTCATTTGAGTGGGGTTGGATATGTGGGGCTAAAGAAGTGGCCTAAATTATCAAAAGAGAAAATGGCAGAGTACCTGAGAGAGCAAGAGGAGGTTGATAGACAATATGAAAGAAATAGATCTAAAACAATTCCATTGCAGAAAAGGCCTTCATCAAGACCACCCACACCTACATTTGCTACTCATCCTTTCATCCAAACTCAAAGTCACACTCATGCTCATCCACTTGATACCCCTTTTGATGAAGAGAGTCAAGAGACCTCACGAAAAAAGCCAAAAGGAGCATTGGAAAAAGCATTCAATAATGACAAGAGGGACATTGTTAATGAGGTGACTGCTCGATGCATTTATGCATGTGGGCTGCCATTTTATGTATTGAGGTCTCTGTAATGTCCCTTTTTCAAAATTAATTAATTCTGGATACATGAAGCCTGTTTTTATTATTTTCCGTAGGCTAAGGGGAAATTAAAAGAGAAAAATAAATTAATTTAAGTGGTCCAAGGATATTTTTATATTTTAATTGGAAAAGGACACTTAAATTATATTTTAATCCAAAAAGCATTGTTAGAATAAAATAATAATAGAAGGTTGACTTCTATTATTAGGCTCTTAGTTAGATTTAATAAATAAATAAAAGAGGGGGTGCCAAAGTTGAAAAGGGAGCTGCATGCTTTTGTAAATCCTAATTTTAGGATAAGGGGTGGAAAAAGTATTATTTAAAGTGTTTAATCCTATTTTTAGGATGGGGCGCCCACTTTGGAGTGTTTGAGAGTTATAAAGGCAGACTTGGGGGTTCATTGTAACACATCTTGGAAATTCATCAATTATTTTTGTCTACAAGTGGCTTTTGCTTCGCATCGCAAAAACCCTCATTTAGGACAAAAACCCTCACATCTCGAGCTTGGCAATTCCATTCAGGGGTTACAGTGACATTTCAGGGTGCAATTATTCCGCCATTCAGCTCCAGGTTATTGTATTTAGAGATTGGTATTGTTTTATTGTATTTGGTGGGAAATAAATAAATAAAAGACTGTTTTTCCATATTGGTTCGTTGTTTTTATTCAGATTATTGTTGTTGTAAAAGTTCATTTTTGCAATATTGTTGCTCCTAGGATTTAACAAAAATATCCAAATTTGCTAGAAGTTTCTCTTTTTAGGGATATTACAGTGGTATCAGAGCAAATTTCATCTCAGCTTGTGGATGGAAAATTTATAAAAAAAAGAGGAAAAGCAAAAAAAATAAAGAGAGGGAAAAATTGCAGCTTTGAACTTCATGCAGGTTAGTGATAGTGAAGTCAGGTACCAACAAAGGGAGAAGAAGAAAGGTACAGAACAACCAAGTCATGGAAATCAAGGACCCAAAGATGCATTTTGACAGGCTTGTTTAGGGACAAGACAAGTTAGCTAATATGATGGGTCAGTTGATCCAAGCTATGCAGGGCACGAATGTGCAAAGGGCTCCAAACAATGAGGGAAGTTCTTTAAGGGTGAACAATAACCAACTCACTCAGAGGATGGTCACCAGTTCTCTGTTAGGCCCTTCCAGCCAAACTTCCTACGTAAAGAGGAAGCAATTTGGGAGGCAAAATTCAGCCTACCATAGCAAATGATATTGCTACTAGCTATGAGGAGTACAAGGTACTTCCCGGTGAGATTAGAGATGTCATTTCCCTCAGCAATTTTATTAATTTGCAAGAAGGTTTTGGGGTGGAGTTCCAAGAAGACCATGTTGAGGTGCATAAAAATTAAAAAAGGGTTTTACTAGTTGCTAATGTTGTTTTCAATTTGCTGAAATCTTCATAACAACCTATGAGAAGCAAATTGAATGTGTTCATGACTTTAGTAAGAATCATGAAGATGTTTTATTGACTTCTAATGTTTGCATGCATCAACAAGATTCACTTGTTGAATGTGAAGAGTTCAAGGTGAAGAAGAATGTTGATCTTAACCAAAAGTTCCGAGTCACAAGGTTGGGGATGTTGAAGATATCTCAACCAAGCTTCATTCAACAAAGGAAGGTGAACAAGTTGAGGACAACCAAAGGTATGAAAGTGTTGTGGATTTGTTGCTTCTTACTAAGTCATTACATATGTGTGGTCATCAGAACAACATAGTGGAAATGGTAATAGGGTGAAGAACACTTTGAGTGGCAAAGGGCACATAGATCTATTCATACAAGTTCCAAATTGTGTGAACATGAGAGTTTGGGATCCAGTATTTGCAAAAGTGACTTGCAATTGCTTGAGGGCAAGCAATTTTGGGAAGGGCGGATTGTAATGTCTCATTTTCAAAATTAATTAATTTTGGATACCTGAAGCCTATTTTTATTATTTTCCGTAGGGCTAGGCTAAATGGAAAAAACAAATTAATTTAAGTAGTCCAAGGATATTTTAATACTTTAATTGGAAAATGACACTTAAATTATATTTTAATCCAAAAAGCATTGTTAGAATAAAATAATAATAGAAGGTTGACTTCTATTATTAGGCTCTTAATTAGATTTAATAAATAAATAAAGGAGGGGGCGCCAAAGTTGAAAAGGGAGCTGCATGCTTTTGTAAATCTTAATTTTAGGATAAGGGTTGAAAAAGTATTATTTAAAGTGTTTAATCCTATTTTTAGGATGGGGCGCCCACTTTGGAGTGTTTGGAGAGTATTAAAAGTAGACTTGGGGTTTCATTGTAACACATCTTGAAATTCATCAATTATGTTCTTTGACTGCAAGTGGCTTTTGCTTTTGCATCTGTAATAGAGGACGAAAACCCTCATTTACATATAGATTTGAGGACAAAAACCCTCACATTTGAGCTTGATAATTCCATTCAGGGGTTACAGAGTAACAATTCAAGGTGTAAGTGTTCCGCCAAGACAACTTCAGTGCTATTGTATTCGAGATCGGTATTGTTTTATCAGATCCGTTGGTAAATAAATAAAAAAAGACTGTTTTTTTCATATTGGTTCTTTGTTTTATTCAGATTATTGTTGTTGTGTAAAAGTTCATTTTTGCAATATTGTTTCTCCTAGGATTTAACAAAATATCTAGATTTGTTTTTTATTAGTGGTAAATGGTTTTGGGAGGGACCATAACCCATAGTACAAAAAAGCCCAAAGGCCAGATAAACATGAGATACAAAGTGGTTTTTTTGATAGGTGGGACCGCACCCCGGCAAAAAGGCCTAATGGCCAAATAAAACATAGAAAAACACAAGAAGAGAACAAACTGCCAAATGGAGCCAAAGAATAGCTAAATTGCAGCCCGACCACCACTACAAAACCGCCAAGAAACAACAAAAAAACACAAAAAAAAAGGAGCCAAGTAACCTTTATTGTAAAGCTTTGTGAAAAACTTTTTGAACTTCCTCCAATGCTTTGAAGAGATTCAGAGCGTATGCTTTGTAGGGTCTTTGCTACTGGAGGAGATAATCTTCTTTGTTACTTTGTCTCCTTTCCAAATATCACTGGAATGTCACTGATTTCACAGATTTGCTTAACCTGAACTTGAAGAAAATCAAGAAGGGCCTTTTGCATGATGAGATGGTTGACTTGTTTGTTGACAATTCTCTCCAGTGTTTCTTCCATGGTCTTGAGCTTCTGACTGAAAACTTCATTCTTTCTTCAATGCCCATTGCAGGGATTTGTTTGTCATTTGTACCCTTGTTGAGAATAAGGGTCACTTCCTCCCCATTGCCTTAATTTTCTCAACTTGTTCTTAAATCGAGCTCTCATATCCCTGTCGGCCGAGGAGTCAAGTTAGTCTTACTAATGGTCAACAAACTTTCAACAACATCCAGATCGTTGCCTTTAAGTTTTTTTTGGCGGTCTTTTTTGGTCTTTTTGGGGTGCACAGGGGAATGAATAGAAGTTATTATTAACCACCATATTATAACAATATTGATGGAGTAGGATAACTCCTTGGTGGAGAGGAAGACCTCTTTTATGAGAATGAACCTCCAAAATAGATCTCTCAAGAGATTGCAAAATGTAATAAGCCAGGCTAACTCTAGGAGCCCTTCTAAAATGATTCAAAAGGACCAAATGGTGAAGAGGCAGAGTAGAAAATCTCCCTTCAAGGGTAACATACATGACTACCATTCTCACTACATCATCGAAGGGGGTTGGGATAGACGAACAAATAATGCCCGCTTTGTTAATCTGCATGGTTTCAACTCCTGAAGAAATTTCCTTTCTTCTGTCCTTATCAAATTTGTTCCTATAAAACTTAATGCCCTCAGTGCCCAAGCCTATGACAAAAGATATCAAATTCTCTGTGATTTGGAATTCTTTACCTTTGAAAGAGAGGACCCTATTTTTCCAATGTTTAGCAAACATTATGGAAATGTGTTTGTCGAAACCCTTAATCCTCTGCATGAAAGTGGTAAAACCATCCACATCCAAAGCTTTCCAAAGCTCCACATTGGCTTGCCAAGTTGGGTCGAAGACTGGCTCAATCCTGCAAGGTGGACCACCCATGGTTTTTAGATAAGAATTGCCAGAAAACAAGGGTTCCACAAGGTGAAAAGGCAGCCCTTAAGCGAAAAAATCAGCACAGAGAACAATGTCAAGATTAATATAAGAAAGACTTGATTATTCCGCAAGGTAATAGCACATTTCAAGCGTGTGGAATAATCATGTTGGCGAGAGGCAATTTGCCCCTTCCGTATGTCTGAGCTAACCATTGGGACAGCTGGCCAAAGTGTCCTTGTTAATGATCTCCTTTGAAGTTTGTGGGATTTCATAATTATTGACCCAATAATTATAGTGATTGCTAATCACACCAAAGTTGGCAAAGGAATCTGCAACCTTATTGCCCTCTCTATAGGTATGGCAAAATTTAACATTAGCAAAATCACCACATATGCTTTTGGCCTCATGTATGAAGTCCTTTATAGTCCAACTAGGGGGTTGTTATCATTAAGGTGGTTAATGATATTAAGAGAGTCACCTTCAACTATGAGCTTAGTGATCTTATGATTTTTAGCTTCTCTTAGACCCCATAAGGCAACAAGAGCCTCCACATAATGATTGGACTGAGTTCCCATAGGCCAGCATATGCAACTATAAGATTGCCAAGATGATTCCTGATAATTCCCCCTCCTCCCGCTGCTCCAGGGGTTGCCTTTAGAGGCTCCATCAAAATTAAGTTTGAACCAATTCTCAGGCGGAGGAATCCATTGAACAAGAGAGCAATTTATAGTGATAGGCCTATCTTGAAGGTTCTTCGTGTCTATGTTCCAGTTGTGCAGAAATCTCTCCTCTTTTTTAGGGAAGCTTTGGTTCTTGGGGGTCTAAAGTTCTTAATGTTTCCTTGATGTCAATGGTGATCTCTTTCAAAAGTCTTTTTCTGTTGTTTTTAGTATTCCTGAAAATGAGGGAGTTTTTCTCGCTTTCCAAATTCTCCAAATGACATGGGGGAAAGTAAGCCTCCAAAGCTTTCTGAGCATGTTATGTTTGAAAGGGGGATACCATTGCTCCTAGGCATGAAAAATGTCATCCGAAAAATCCAATCAACCTCAAATCTGAAAGAATGAGGTCCCAAAGGCTTGAGGCAAAAGGGTAGTGAAGAAAGAGATGGTGAATAGTTTCAGCTTCTTTCCTGCAAAGATAACATCTATTTGGCATGGTAGAACCTTTCTTAACCAAGTTATCAATCCAGCCATAAGTGGTTGATTTTGGGTGTTAGATCTTTATGCCAAATTTTGCTCCAATCAAAAACACAACTAAAGTCCCCTGTAAGAACATGATATCCCGTTTTGACTGTGTAGGAGCCATCAAAAGACTCAACCCAAATGAATTCATCCCTAGCTATCAATGATATCCAAATTTGTTAGAAAATATTTTTTAGGAATATTAAAGTCTCCATATTGGCACCAAATGGTGAAGGCTATCAATGAAGCTCTGGGTACAAAAGCCCAAGTTACAAAAAGTTTAAACCACACTCTTGGCAAAGGAAGTAGAACACATTCAAAGTCAAACCTCTTTGTAGCCAATTAGAGATTCATGGAGGAATTCGAGAGGTTTCCATCATTTCAAATGGATGGAAAAAATCTCTAATAAATGTTGTTGTAGTATATGCCCTAAAAGGACAATGTTCTTAAAAGCCATTGATTTGTGAAGGGCAAGTCAAAGATGCACAATTTATTGTCGACAATTTTTATAGAGGTTATTGAGTCGATAGGCCCCCAGTGTTGTCCAAGTCATCAAGGACAATTCTAAAAATTGTAGAGCGACGGGATTGATTATAGAGGGTAAATACGAGCACATATTTTGGACCCCTTGTGTTGTCCACTCCTTTAATTTGATGTTCTAAAAGATTGGGAAAATCTTGTGGATTTAACAAATTTACAGAGAGGTTGTAATGTCCCTTTTTAGGGGGACTCAAGAAATGACCAAGGAGCTGAGATGTAAAACTTAAAAATCAGATTAGTGAGTTGTTGTAGATGACTGATATCAGCTCTTGCAACCTGCAAATTATGCCCTTCCTAGGGCAGCGACCTCCTTGAAAAGTTAAACCCTTCAAAGGTGGGTTAAACCTTGTTAACACACTTTGATTCTTATGCCAAAAATATTAAAAACCCTCAACAAACACAATCAGCTGTTAGAAATCAGAATTGAGCTTGGAAATAATTAATTTTGGAAACCCTTAACCAACGAACTTCAACAAGCTTGGAAAAATAGTAAATCACCTCCAAAATTCATGAAACTTGAGATCTTGGCTTTTAAAAATATGGAGAATAAGATAATAAATTCAGATTGATCAACTTATCATCAACACATACTAAATAGTTCTCCCAAGTGGGTCGCTCCACTTCAAATAAATAGATTATTGATCCAAAAGAGATAAATCATGCAAGAAAATGATAATTTATTGCTCTCCAAACCAGCTTGCATACATAAATCCTTGTGGGAGGGTTTTTGTCCTCCACAAGCCCTCAATCAAGGGTTTTCGTCCTTGAGAAAGGTAGGAAAGGTGCTTCACAAGCAAACCTTTACCAAGATATGAAAATTCACCAAAACATAATCCCCCAAATGGCCAAGCAACCTCCTTTTATAACCATAAGGGGTGCTTACAATGCAAATGATGGCCGACCCCTTAAGAAAAGTACTTTTAATTTTCTAATTGGTATTTGGAGCCTACATGCTCAAATACTTTTATTTTCTAACTAAATAAGTTCTTCTATTGGAGTGTTAGGCTTCCCAATAGCAATACATGATAATAATAAAAACTATTAAATTATCATCACGACATCAACAGAATCTTCCCTTTCTCCCTTCATTGGACCCATGGGGAGAAGAATGGGTCAAGGTTTTCAAGTGAGGCTAGTCTCTAAAAAGGGACATGACAGAGGCAAATGATATTCAGATGTTTATCACAAACCATCATATATCACAGGCCATATTCAAGAGATTCTCGAGGTTGGAGTTGATGAAGGTTGCAGGGACGTGATTTGCCTCTCACACACTCGTTTTGAGACGACTTGTGAAGGTGAAAGAGGCCTTAAGCAGTATGGTGATCAACAATGTTTGGACAATGTGGAGGCAGGCAAACACAAAAAAATTGCAAAGGTAAAATCATTGGTCCTTGATGATGAGTGGTGGGCCAAGGTTGAGTACTTGCTCAATTTTACAAAGCCCATTCTCTCCATGATCAGATACGTAGATATTGATGCAACATGCATGGGAGAGATATATGATGGAATAGATTCTATGCTTGAACGTATGAGAGAGGTCATACAAACAAAAGAGCAAGATCTAAAAGAGACCTACAATGAGGTCAAGAATGTGGTCATGAAGAGGTGGAATAAAATGACCACCCCATTACATCTCCTTGCTTATGCACTGAACCCAAAGTATTATAGCTCTGAAATACTTGGGCTACCTAACAAGAAACCACCATTCTCTGACTCCGAAGTTGCAAATGGAACTAGGGCAGCATTCAAAGACTTTTCCTAGTCCATCTATAGCCAGTGTGGTCCGCAACAAAATGGGCATGTTTGTAGCTTCAGAAGGCAACATGGGAGAGGTTGAGGCTCTCTTCAACAAGTACACCATGAGCCCAATCAAATGGTGGTGTGTACATGGCCATGATGCCAAGTACCTATGACCTATTGCCATCAAAATTCTTTCACAGGTATAACATTTATTAAAAATTTAAATTTTATTAAGTTAGTAGGATATTTTTGTACATTCTTAGTATGTTACTAATTTGAAATTTCTAACGAACTTTTTGTAATAGGTGGCTAGTAATTCTTCCACAAAGCGGAATTGGAGTACTTATACCTTTATCCACTTAGCTAAATGAAACAAGTTGGCATCTAAAAAAGCTAAGGATTTGGTATATGTGCATTCCAATTTGCACCTCTTGTCACACAAGTTTGAGGACTATATTAGAGGTCCTCACAAACTTTGGGATCTTCTTCCAGAGACCATAGACTTGGATGCCTCCACAACCACTCTTGCCCAACTTTCAATATTTGATGGTGAAGATGACATTCAAGGGAGTTCACAAGGAGTGGAGAGCGGAACTAATGAGAGTGGAGCTAGCGCGAGTGGCATGCAAGAATTTGATTTTGAGGAAAATCTAGATGATATATTCTAGATTTGTTTGTATTCATGTTGACATGATATTCATATATCATATGTATGGCAGCCACATTATCAATGAAATGTAAAATCTTAAGTATATTGAATGTTTTGAACATTGATCCTACTATATTTTTCAAGTTTTGTTTGTATTCATGTTGACATGATATTCGTATATCATATGTATGGCAACCACATGAATCCATGATCAATGAAAATGTAAAATCTTAAGTATATTGAATGTTTTGAACATTGATCCTACTATATTTTTCAAGTTTTGTATTTCTTATGGACTAAAAAATGAGTAAAATGAGTATATGAATAAAATTTATGTGTGTGTACGGACGTATCCAAGAGGTATCACACCCAAGGGTTTTCTAAAATTAATGTATCCATGTATCAAACCTCGAATCCGAACCTGTACCAGTATCCTGGCAACATAGAAGATCACATAACAGAATACAATAACTCAGAAACCAATTCACTTAAGAATTTGGGTTAGGATTATTATCAATCAGACTAAATCACATAAACATATTTGACACAAGCTGAAACAATACATGGCTTTTCAGCATCGAATTTCAGTATGAATTCCAGAACAAATGTCAGAAGTTGGCTCAGAAGAGGTAATAGAACATGTAACACAGTCTAATTCTGCTAAAACATCATTCTTGAAATATCAGATGAGAGACATCATAAACCTACATTTATAGATTCACTCATCAGCTTACAGCTAACTTTATGAGAACCCTATAATCCAAAGAAAGCAGAATCTTTACATACATATTATCCCTGATATGTATATTCACATGATGGGGTGTTTCTTGTTGCAAGAAAGGTCAGGCTTAGATTCTCCAGTATCAATTACAATTTCAAATGGAAATCATCAAGCAGGTTAACAGAAGACACCTCACAGCCCACAGCTTTGCTCCCAAGCATAAAACAACCAGACACAGAAGACAGTGGCTAGACAAAGCAGGATTGAAGGTTGGATCTCTGATACTATAATTTGACAGTACTTCACAGCTTAGGGGCATTCAATTTTTGCAATGAAACAAACCTTAGCTTGGTCAAACAAAGGGACATTTGAACTACAACATTGAACGGACATGCACTATCAAACATGGTCAGTCCTAAGTATCTTCAACCTTTCCATATGTTTGGTACATATATCTAACATACTTCTTGCTCCAGTTTAAGAGTTCTATGGAACATAATATGATAGTCCAAGAATTTTATCTTTTGTGATTTCTATTAATGATTTTTTGTACCATGCTTATAGCATCAAAGATAATGAAGACAATGACTTTCTTTAAGGCCCAATGTCTTTGTTTCTTTATCTCTCACATCATGCTCTTAGCATCACAGATACTGAAAGACAACACCTTTCTTGACGGCTCAATGCCTTTCTCATAGAATCATGGATACAGAGACAACAACTTCCTTGACACCTCAATGCCTTACCATCTACATCTTTCGCATTGTGCTCATCGCATCATAGATACACAAAGACAACTACTTTCTTGACGGCTCAATGCCTTACTCTCTAAATCTTTTGCAGTCGTGCTCATAGCATTGTAGAAACAAAAAGAAAAACTTTTTCTTGATGGCTCAATGCCTTACTCTCTACACCATTCGCATCAATCTCATAACATTCTAGATACATAAAGACAACTCCTTTCTTGACGTTCAATGCCTAATTCTCTACATCTTTCACATCATGCTCATAGCATTGTAGAAACAAAAAGATAAAGTTTTTTCTTGATGGCTCAATGCCTTACTCTCTACATCTTCTGCATCATTCTCATAGCATCAAAGATACACAAAGACAACAATTTTTGATGGCTCTATGCCTTATTCTCTACATCTTTCATACCATACCTATAAAAGGTAAAGTTACAGGTAGTTTTTTAGGTCACTGCCAAGTGAGACGTCACTTTCGTGTATGAGCTTCCACAAGGGGATTGTTTTTCCATTTACTATATATATATACACACAAGATGTACAATCTTACCCCCTTCGGATTCAAAACATGTGAGCTCTTTATGTGGTAGACAAACCATCATCATCTGGCCCCCTCACATTGTGTGACACAAATATATACAACTTCTTGGTGGCTCAATGCTTAATTCTCTACATCCTTCATATCATGCCTATAACACCATAAAATATAAAGACAATAACTTTTTGACATATCTATGCCTTATCTTATATATCTTGCATATCATGCCTACAACAAGACATGTAAAAACAGCATATTCTCAGGGCCGCGTGCCTTGCTAGCTCAACTTCTTTTGTATCACGCTCACGGCTCCATCCGACATAGTGGCATCATGATTTTGACAGCTCAATACCATAACTTCTCAAGTCTCTTTTGCATCGTGTGTCCTCATTATTCTCTCCAGGCAGAAATCTGTTTTAAGACAAATATGAAATAACCTTTGACAATACCTTCCTGATAGTAACCAAACACTCAAAAATCCATCTCGGCCCCTACTAACATGCATCACTATACATAACCATACACTATCTCCCTCTTGTAAGGTTTCATCTCAAGCCAATTCATCCCTGGTGGTCATACCTTGTTATTCCACTACATTTGAGACTCGTTGGCATATTCTGAGGCGTATAGCAATATAACTGCCCTCATTTCCACAGTTTTTTCATAACCTGATCTCATCCATTTTCACCATTACCTTGACTCGATTAACAAAAAAACATCCAACATGCAAGCATGGGAAAACTATTCAACTAGAAAAGGCACATTGTCCATGCTAAGCACAAAACACTAGGCACTTTCCTCGATTACACCAATAATCCATGTGTTACTCAAACATTGCTTCACTTTCGCAACCTCAATATCAAACTCTAGATCAGTACATACACTACACACCATGTTCCATTTGGGGCAAAAACTAACTGCACATTATCAGATGAGTTCAGTTCAAGCCTGATCCATAGGAAAGTTTGTTCTTTTGATATAGACATTGCATTATACACCACTAGTTGTCTCCCAATGCATATACAAGCACCCTTAGGCCCAACTGAGGCATAAGTCCAAATTTTTGCACGCCTTCACTTCAACAATCTACTGCCATCATCTTGATCACACCACAAAATTATGTCTCACCCACAAACTTTTCTCTAGCATGCCTTTTGCAGCAAGTGGCTAAAACAATCACTCATTTAGGCAAAACTAAATTTGTGTCATGTTCTTCATGCTAAGTGGCTAAATAAATCGCACTCATTTAGGCATCGTGCATTCTCGTTAATCTCTCATGATAGAAATCTGTTTTAAGACAACTACCCATTGACAATACCTTCTTGATAGTAACCCAAGACTCGAAAATCCATCTCAACCCCTACTAACATGCATCATTATACACAACCATACATTTTATCCCTCTTGGGAGGTTTCATCTCAAGCCAAATTCATCTCTAAGCATCATACCTTGTTTCCACTTCATCTGAGACAAATTGGGCATACAACAATTTAAGTGCCCTCATTTGCACAATTTCGGCAAAAGCCAATCCCGTTCATTTTCACCATCATCTACAACCCAATAAACAACAAACATCCAACAAGTGAGCTTGGGAAAACTATTCAACCAAAAGAGGCATATTGTTCCATGCTCGGCACTTTCCTTTAATTACACCCATAATCCATGTGCTAACAACATTGCTTCACTCCTGCCACCTCAACACAGAAACTATAGATCAGTACATACGCTGCACGCCATGTTCCATTTGGGGCCAAAGACTAACCGCAGAATATCAATTGAGTTTAGTTCAAGCCTGATTCATATGAATGTCTCTTCTTTCAATATATACAATGCACTATCCACTAATAGCTATCTCCCCAATGCACATACAAGCACCCTTAGGCCCAATTGAGGCATAAGTCCAAATTTTTCATGCACTTAACACTATACTGCCATCACCTTGATCACACCATGAAACTGTCTCTCCCACAAACTTTTCTCTAGCAGGTTTTCCGCACTAAGTAGCTAAATAGATCACTCATTTAGGAAAACTAAAATTTGTCATGTCTTTCATGTTAAGTAATTAAATAAATCATACTAATTAGGTGGCTTGGATTGTTAACTAGATGACACTCAATTATCTAGAGCCTTTCCATTGTGCCTTGTGAGATAAACTAACAAGTATATCATGCACATTAATGCTTACAACTTATAGCAATTAGCTTCATCACCTGCTTTTCTACATGTAGTCTAATGTCTTACATTACACACCATAATAGACTAGCTCTCCTACATTTTCTTATGCAAGCACAATCTTTCAATCACTTGACAAGATAGATCATAAAATTTGCAAGGGGCAACTGGCACAGGCTCACACTTTCAAAGGAAATCCTAATTACGCCACTTCAGATGCATTACAAGCAATAAATGCAAAATTTAGCTTAGTCTCTCCAAACATAATGTATTTGTCTCAAGCCAAATTCATTCGAAATAGCTCCAAATAGAAAATATCCATTAATCAAATCATAGATATAATCAAAATTTCTGCAAAAATGCAATACTGATCATAAATGACTTGTAATGATAAAAAAACTCTTATTTCTTCGCATAATAGGCCTTCCCTAGACATTTTGTTGTGATTATTTGAAACCTAGATATCACTTCAAGCAAGATCAAGACATCATGCAAAGCACAAGGCAAGCACAACTCAAGACCAATGTACCGCTATGCTCAATCCGTGACATGGGAATCTTCATGCCTACTTCCAATGCATGCATACAATCAAACAGACTAATCTCAGCACACCATTTCCTCATTTTCATCACTTAATTTCATTCAGCTTTTACTTTTCTTTGTTTCTTTAAAAACATTTTAACCTGCTTCACAAGTGGACAAGCTAAGTTTCTTGAAGAGACAAATGTACATATCGAGAATAATTACTGACTTGTTTATATTATAGTGGTGGCGGGCTTGCCTCCCGTTGCATGACATATCATGGGTTGGGCAGGGCATGGCTACGATGAGATCACTTCCCAATAACCCTTATCCTTTCCTCGCCTTATATCCCAACATGTCAACCTAGACCCTTTCCTATCTAGTCATGTTCAATGATCTTGATCACAAAAAGATATACACGGGCAGCATTCTAAATGTTTTACAATCTAGATTATGTCATATCAATATGCGAAAGCAATATTAAAAAGATAATAGAAATGGAACAAAAACACGTTATTAATTGGTGCATTCTATACAAGGCATACTCTTGATAGAAATAATGGTTGTCTATCATCCACTAGCCATGTCTATGTTCTAATATAAGGCATTAACTATCTATCTACTTGTGTATACATAATTTTACAAAGCCTTGAATGCTAAAATCAATTATGGAAGATAAAACGATTGGTGTTGCATATATGACTCTCCACCTTCCAACAGTTGTTGAGTCCCATCCCAATGTAGTAGTCAAATCGTGCTTGTTGAGCATATGGGCAGCTCTGGCCCTCTAAGGATGAAGACAATAAAAGTCATCGTACCTTAAAAATTCGTATGGGAGCTCCGACCCTCTAACGACAAAGACAATAAACCATCATCGCTCCAAGGTACCACATGTTGTGAATTGGCCTTAGCAGTTTGGATTGTACATCTTTGAAACCTTGACAGCGCCAATAATAAAGGCTGCTAAGGTTTGGTGCGCATTTGGGTGGCACCACGTTCAATCTTCCTAGAATGTCTTATGCCACTATAAACATGTGTGCAGTAACTGATGAAGATGGATTGATGATCTTGGAAATATCGTGGGCCTCTAGAGGTGGTGCACTACCCTCCATAACATAAAACATAAATTGCCATGATTGCAAGCCGTGAGAATGGGATTGACAATATCAATAGAGTTGTAATTGGTGAATCCACTTGGATCATTCTGCCCACCTTGAAAAGAAATCATCATGATTGCGTTAATTCAGGGAAGCTTGTCTTCTATTCAAGCCTTGATGAGTAAGTTGACTCATTCTAACAACTTTAAATAATGGCATAAAACAATTGTGCATGCATTGTTTCTAATTTTACCACTTGAGGTTGTTCTCAAGAGAAGTTGGATTTATGAATGCAAAATATGCTTAGTGTAATGTCCCCTTTTTAAACTTGAGAGCCTACCAATGGACTTCCTTTATGTGGCAATGAAGCTTGAATGAGCTAGGGAAGGAATTGCATTCCATTTCTTTTTTCTTTTGTTAATTTTAATGTTTCTTTTAGTGTTTTCCTCTATTTAAGCAGGTCGGTTGTGTTTGGAGGTCATAAAAGCAAATTAAAAGACCCAAAGAAGCTTTATGAGGTCGGTCCTTCTATTTTGGCTTTTGGCGCCAAAGGATATAAAGGAAGATCAATGACTTCATTTTCATCATCTATCTTGGCGCATTTTATTCACACTTGATCTTTGGGCTGATTGCTCTTAGTTCATTCCACTTTTGGGCGAAAATCCAATTGTGTAGCTTTTTCCAAGGAAGACAAAACCCTCCATTCTTGGGGTGAAGTGAAGACATCTTGAAGACCTTTTGCAGATTTGGGCATTGGAAGATCAAAGAAGATATCTACAAGTGTTTGCATGCATTTATGAGCCCTTCCTAGTTGGAGCGACTAGGGTTTGATAGCATTTAGGTGGGCACTTTTTGTTGCAAAAGTTGCAAATCTGATTGCATATTCTGAATTGGCATAATTTCTAAAGCCGGAATCTATATTTCTTATGGTTGTTGGGGTTTGGAAACCCTTCATTTCATAATTTTTAATGAGCTGTACTTCTGCTGTTCGTAATTAATTTTCATTTGCATGTGTGATCAGATTTGATGGTACAAAGTGTGCTAAATACTTCCTAAAATACGTATCTGCATTTTGGTTGAGTTTGTTGATGATATTTGAGTAGTTTTTCCTCATTTCCGAACTGCTCTTATAAATTTCAGACTGCTGATTTCAGCGGTCATCAAATTCAGTTTGCTGGTCTAAAGTCTGAAATTAATAAGTTTGGGTTTGTGTGATTTCCTCCATTTTCAATTTCAGTCCCGAAAAGGGAGATTACACTTAGATATATGGCACAATATTTTTAGGAGTTGTGTGGCAGGATTAGAAACTAGAATTATTTCAAGAATCCTATATCTATTACTTTCCTACTAATATGGTAACACTCTTGGGATTGGTTATATATACAATGTGGTGAATATGTATGCATGAATGCCTGAGGCTTACATCACAAACACCAATTGGCACTACATCACAATTTATTTCATCTTAAGAATACATGGCATAGAATAACGGCTTTAATGAGTGATGTGTAAACTTTTAGTGTTGCAGGAACTTAACCATTCCAATTTATAAGGCTGAGGTTGAGGCATGGTTGGCAAATTCAATTGCTCGACAACTAATGCAAAGACAAGATTCTATTTAAATAGATTACCCTTGCACCCACATCTATGAAAGGAATGAGCGTTCTACACCTTGTACTATGAGTGTAGTTGCCACAATGGAAATTGTAACATGTGGCTTTACATCAATGATTTCCATAGAGAGCATGTGCTTTGTTTCTTCTCATGTAAGCAACATCTTCTAAGCAAGGCCTTTCACGTCTGAGTGGATGCTGATTTTATGTTTTTATACCATTTACCTGTCATAAATGACTATGGCTTCTTATCTGAAGACGGTGATTTCTTCGATGCAAAAGATGTGTCTAGGTTGTCCTTCATCTCAGATTCTTCCTCAATGATTATCACATAGCCATAGTCTTTAATTTGGATTGGCTATACAGATGTAGGCAATTGTGGTCTTGAGAACTCTATGCTCCCCAAACTCGAATGAGCCCAATTCTACATACGAGTCATGGAAGGCATTGTACAGTCTTGGACAGATTGCTCGTGTCCTTGGCACAGTTGTTTCCATTGAACATAGCGATCACCATATACAACTTCATGATAATATTCATCCTTGAAAGCATCTAGGAACTGCTACCAAGTCAATTAAGATTCCTTCTCCCACAAACATGCCACCACTTCTTGGCAAGTAAAGAAACTTCTCAAAAGTGCAATCTTGATCTTTTCTTCATCAAAGAATTTATTCATACAAAATATGATTCTAAGTGACCTATCTAGTTATCTAACGCATAAGCATTGATTTTAACCTCAAACACGAGAATGTGTATATTTGCTTAAAACTTAGAGAGGCTCATCTTCAAGAATGTTACCTAAGGGTTGAGCTTATGGAAACTGCCCATTTGAGGACTTAAGCAATCTGGTTGAGTAGGAATGTTTTCTATTTAAGCGCTTTAGTAATACCATATTGGTCATTTTATAGATTGCATCTTGTGATTTAATGATGCAGGTCTAGGTGAGGGGATCCAATAAAGAACAGCCTTTCCCTGCAGCCTAGACTCTAAACCCATCCACGGACACGCACTCTCTCAAACACGACACTCTCAGACTTGGAAACAAAACTCACATTTCATTAAATTCATGACAATATTGCAGAAATTGCACACACACATGCACGCGCATGCACTTACACAATACTTTTCTTTTTCCTTATCGAAAACATACATAAAATGCTACGTGCAGTCGTGCCCTATAAGGACAGCAAGTACCGATTCGGTACATCCTGCACGGGTTCGGGTTCCGTTTGCGGGGATACGAGCGGGGTTCTTCTGCAAGGCTCGAGTACGTCCACGGTGCGTGCACGCCCGTGGACGTGCCGGGCCCTGCAGAAGAACACCGCCCATATCCGGACGTACCCGCCAAGTATACACGGATTTTTTATTTTTTATTTTGTTTTTGATTCAAAAAAGTCAAACCGACTTTTTAAACAATAAATTATTCTTTTAAACCCTAATTTGTGCCCCTAAACTCTATAACAACAAAAACAAGTCATTTACCTCACATTTGCATTCTTGCCTCTTATTTGCATACTTGACTCTCACCTTCAATTTTTCCACTATTTTCAATTGCTTAGGGTTGATTTCAAGTGCCATATAGTTGAAGGAGCTTGCATTATTGGTGTTGGGTGTATTGAGGTAAGTATTTTGTGATTTTTAAAAGTATTTTAGTTTGTATAATTGTATTTAATATTTTATTATTTTTAATTGTTTTTTTTTTTTTTGTTTATTGTTATTGTTTTAAGCTTCATTTTTCTACATTTGATTTCATTTAAATTTTAATTTTAAAGTTTCAACATTTTCTCAAGACTAAATTTGTTTTCATTTTTTTTTTTAAATGCATTGTGCAGTTAAAATGGCTGCGAGTTCTAGTTCTGTGGGTCAAGGTAGTAAAGGTCTCCCTAACAAAAGTGATCCATCCTCCCCCCTTTGGAGGCATGTCAAACAACTAGAACAATTACCAGGTGGAGGGGGCTTTGTTTGGGTTTGCTCTCAATGTAATATGCAATTTAAGAGCTCCTACAGTCGGGTGAAAGCCCATTTGTGTGGGGCTATTGGCCACGGAATTAGAACATGTGGAGGGTTGATGGAAAGGGGTTGCCACGTGCAAAGACCCTTGCATACATCAAAGAGCAAGAGGAAGCAGATGCAGCAATTGCATTAAAATCCAATCATCCTATGGCAAGAAAAAGGAAGATCACATAGCATTAGCAAGCCACCTGTTTCTCCTTTTGTTGATGTTGTGGCCCCAGATCACCCATTTTTGTCTACACCTATTGCAACTGGAGGGGAAGAGGATTCACCTCTTTCTCACAAAAGAACAAAAGATGTAGGCCCATTGGAAAGGGCATTCCAGAATGAAAGCAAGGACATAGCTGACCAAAGTGTTGGGCGCTTTATTTATGCATGTGGTGTCCCATTTAATGTTGTTAGATCACCATACTGGCAAGATATGGTGAGATGTATTAATGAAGCCCCTAAAGGGTACATTAGCCCAGGGTATGAAAAGGTGTGCACCACCTTATTGTCAAAAGAAAGAAAAAAAGTTGAAGATTCATTGTTACCCATCAAGAATCAATGGCTCGAAACAGGAGTGTCCATCGTTTTTGATGATGGAAAGATACAACAAATAGGCCATTGATCAATGTGGTTGTCGTGTGTCCTAAAGGGGCAATGTTTCTCAAGGCTATTGATTGTGAGGGCAAGTGAAGGATGCCCAATTCATTGCCAACATCCTCATAGAATCTATTGAGGCGGTGGGGCCTCAAAATGTTGTCCAAGTTATAACGAACAATGCAAAAAATTGTAGAGTGCACAGGGGTTGATGAGGCAAGGTATGGACACATATTCTGGACACCTTGTGTTGTTCATTCCCTCAACTTAATGTTACAAAAATTGGGCACAAAAATTGTTTGGATCAAACAAGTATATGAGGAGGCAAGTGAGATTCAAATGTTCGTCAGCAACCACCACATGTCCCAAGCCATCTTTCGTAAATTCTCGACATTGCAGCTATTGAAGGTAACCCGTAACATTCTTTTTAATTTTTAAAATAATAATTAATTATTAGTTTTTAAAATTTATTTTTATAAATTCATTAAATTAATTTTATAAGTTTGTAATTTGTAGAATTTTGAATGTTTTAAATTTACTTGTCTTAATTTTATTTCTTTTGATTTCTTATTAGGTTGTTGAGACTCGATTTGCCTCGCACACGCTCGTCTTGAGATGGCTTGTGAAGGTGCGAGAGGCATTGAGTGGCATGGTTATCAGTGACCTTTGGAGTGTATGGAGGCAAGCAAACAGTGAGAGGGCTAGAAATGTGAAATTGTTGATCCTGGATGAAGCATGGTGGGATCGTGTGGATTACTTAGTTTTACTAAGCCCATCGTGAGTATGTTGAGATTTGTTGATATGGATCATCCATGCATGGGTGAGATTTATGATGGAATTGACTCAATGATTGAGTCAATTAAGACCATCATAAATGCCAAAGAGCAAGATCCTACAGAGACCTTCTTCAGGAAGTGCAATCACATCTCATTGAAAGGTGGAACAAAATGACTACTCCATTGCATCTTCTTGCTTTTGCCTTGACTCCAAAATACTATAGTGCGAGAGATCCTTTCTTTGCCTAGGAGGGTCCCACCATATAGGGATGTTGAAGTTAGTGAGGGGTATAAGGCAACATTTGCTAGAATCTTCCCAGATCCAGAAGTAGAAGACATGGTTAGAGGTGAGTTTGTGAATTTCATATCCTCCAGGATCACTCCATTAGCGCTCTTCGTGACAAATACAAGATGGATGCTTATTCGTGGTGGTACCTCCATGGACAAGCATACACCTACCTCATGCCACTTGCAATAAAAGTTTTATCACAAGTAAGATTTTAATTTTTTTAATTTCTTAACTCTTTCTTTTTTACTTTTATAAATTTAAAATTTTAATTTTGCATTGACTTTGCGGCTTGCCTCAATAGGTTGCGAGTTCTTCTTCAGCTAAGAGGAATTGGGGTACATATTCATTTATCCACTCGGTTAACCGCAACAAGTTGGGAGCAAAAAAGGCGGAGGATTTGGTCTTTGTGCATTCTAACCTGCGCCTTCTATCACATAAGAAGGATGAGTACAAGAAAGGGCCAACAAAGTGTTGGGATATAGACCCAGAGACTCCAAACTTGGATGTTCCCATTGCCCAACTTTCATTGCTAGACCCGGACCTAGATAGTACTTTGCGTGAGCTGCAAAGTGGGGCTAGCGGGAGTGGCATTGCTGATAGTTTTGGTTGTACTCCTGATGCTTGTGGTTCTAATGAACCACGTGATGGTAGTGATGCTCTCATTGAAGACATTGGAGAAGATGCAGAGCCATTAGACTATTACTAATTAGAATGTTGATGTATCTTCATTTTTGTGTTTACAATGTTACATAATACATTGTAACATTTTGATTTGAACAATGTACTGCTTATAAGTTCGAACAATGAATTATCAATATGTTTTAACTTTTGTCGCTATTTCACTTATGTATATTTCAAATTTGTTTAATCTATGCATGTGTAAGGCTGGAATTTTGCTTATCTTGTTACTTTTCAAAATATTTTTAATATTTTATATGTATATTGTACTGCCGTACCCAAGTGCCATACCCGGGCCCCCAAAAAAATTGTCGTATTAGCGTGCGTACGGATCCCCTGCACCCGTACCATTCCGCACCGTACTCCACGCATTGCGCTACCTAGATAAAATGTAAACAAAAATACAACACAATCCCTGATGAACTAGATATAGTCTTGGTTCGGTTCGAGAGTGCAACCTCTAAAGCATCGTAACTAGTTTCTTGCAAGCTCTCACTTGCTTCTTTCTTTACTCTACTTTGCTTGTTATTGAATATTTATACTAAAAGCCATCGGTTAGACAGGTTGAAATCGCCTCTGTATGAAAACCGAAAACCGAATGTAACCACCTCTCTATTATAAATATATTTTGTCATGTCCATTCTGGCGGTGTGCGATTCGCTCTTCTTATTTCTCTCTTAGTTTTCTTCTTATTTCTCTTCTTATTAGAGCCCGAAGAAGCCCCCTCAAGCATACGAGAGAGTGAAGCAGTTTGAGGAAGCCCTGATAGGGCACAACATATAGTCGTTTTCATTTTCAATCGCTGAAGAAGACTTGGAGAAAATAAAACTCTGCGCAATCGAAATCCGTACTCATGCATAGTCGCAGACTTTAGATTCAAAGCCACTGCAAGTCGCAATCGCAAATAACAGTTTGTTTTTATGTGTATTGTGAATTTTCAAAGTCATTATTCATATATATATATAATCCAAGTCGCAATGGATATTTTAGTTCGCAACGGATTTTCGAAGCCATTAAAATCACATATAAATATATATATATATATATATACAAATCCAGAAAGTACTGATTTTCGAGGGCATTCGAGGGCAAAAATACTGGTTTTCAAGGGCAATATACAATCGCAAATATTGAATCGTCCTCCAGTCGTGAATAGTGATCCTCCCTGATATGCAAACTCTGCTAGCGCACAGCAAAAGTTTTTTACACAGTCGAGTAAGGAAGAACGACTATTACAAAGACCATCACGGTTTTTATAGTCTTAGTCGTAGACTTTGCAGCCCTATAGTAGCGAATTTACAAATCACTAAGGGCAGAAGTACTTTTTTTTTTCTACTAAGATTCTAGTAGTAAACCAATCGCCTTAGGGCACGAACTTGATCATGGGCCATGGCCAGTGTTTTAAGAACTGGTTGAGCTGGAACCGGAACCATCCATTTGACCGTTCGACTTTTTTTTTGCATGAACCACTTGATAAACCGGATCGGTTGACAGGTTTGGCACCAAACCAGCTGGTTCCATTTTTATGTGTATCACGAATTTTAAAAGTCATTATTCATATATATATACAATCCAAGTCGCAACGGATATTATAGTTTCGCAACGGATTTTCGGTGCCATTAAAATCACACATATATATACAATCGCGATTACTAATTTTCGAGGGCAAAAATACCGGTTTTCAAGGGCAATATACGATCATGCAAATATTGAGTCATCCTCCAGTTGCGAATAGTGATCCTCCCGATATGCAAAACCGTGCTAGCGCACATTAGAGTGAAAGTTTTTTACACAATTGAGTAGGGAAGAATGACTATTACAAAGACCGGTCATGGTTTTTATAGTCTTAGTCGCAGATTTTGCAGCCTTGTAGTAGCGAATTTACAGTCACTAAGGGCAGAAGTATTGTTTTTTCTGCTAAAATTCTAGTAGTGAACCAATCACCTAGGGCACGAACTTCAGTCATGGCCATGAGTGTTTTAAGAACCGCTTAAACCGAAATCGGCCGGTTCGATTGATTCGACTTTTTTCACATGAACTGCTTTGATAAACCGGATCGTCAACTGTTTGGTACGAACAACCGCCGGTTCGGTACCAAACCGGTCAACCGGTCCGGTTCCGACCTGAACCAACCGAGTCATATCCTGTCACAAAAATATGGCGTTGTTTTTTAAAAAATCAATTTTTAATTAAAATTTCTACTTTTCTTAAAACCTAAACCCTAATTTATTACTATATAGGCCCCCTGTTCACCTCACACCTCTTTCGTTGAGCATTTGTGAGCAAAAGCATTTGGAGTATAAGATTGAAGAGTTTAGTTTTGGAGTGAGCTTGGAAGTTGGAGCTTGTTTGCCATTGCTTGTGGGCTCTTTGTGGTGATATTGGCATCCATATAGAGACTTCCTCACTTCTATTTGTGAGCACCTCTCTCATTTGTAAGGATTTGGAGGCTTGGGGCAGCATTGAAGAGTGTTGATTTGGAGTGAGCTTGGGGTTTGTTTGGCATTGCTTGTGGGCTCTTTGTGGTGGTCTTGACATCTACATTTGGAGGGTGCAGCCCATATACAAGCTTGGAGTATTTCTTGACCTCATTTGTGTGCACATTGAAAGGTATGTTAAAGTTTTAAACTTGCCCCTATTTTTAAATCTTATTAAATAGGAAATCTAAAAAAAAAATTATTTGCATTTTCAGATTTCTTTGCATTTGCAATGGCCCCCCAAGTTAAAGACCCTACATGGAACCATGTTGACATAGTTGATAATCAAGTATTTTGTAAATATTGTAAGAAACACATCGGGGGGCATTCATAGGTTGAAACAACACTTGGTTGGTCAAAGACCAAGTTCCCCATGTGATGCACCGGATATTGATGCCATTAGATTGGAAATGATAAACTTGCTTGAGAAACATAAAGAAGAGAAGGCTAGGCAAAAAGAGATGGATGTTGAAATAAGGAGGCAACATGCCATGGCCCAAACAAGTGTTGAAGGCTCTTGCTCTAACCCCTTTGTCCATGTTAGAGACCCCTTTCGGTATATGCCTCCCACATCCACTCATAGTCATGAAAACCAGCCTCAAAAAAAAAAAGAACATCCAAAGCTTTTTTCCATCTTCCACACACCGTTGGTGCCTACATGCCAACAAAAATCAACCCACCATAGATAACCATTGGAAGAAGCAATATAAAGTTGCTTTCAATACATTGCTAGATGGTTGTATGATGCGAGATATCCCTTTCAATGTTGTTTGCTCACCTTATTACCAGCTTATGTTTGATTCCATTGTTGTTAGTAAGGGCTTCAAAGGCCTAGTATGCATGACTTGAGAGGATCTCTTTTGCGAGAAAGAAGTTGCGTCCATAGATGAATATTCAAGAGTTGTAAATTATCATGGGCCAAAACAGATGTCTTGTTATGTCGATGAGTGGAGTGATGGCAAGAACCACACCATAATAAATTTTCTTGCCTCTTGTCCACAAGGAACTATGTTTTTGAAATCAGTTGATGCATCTGATAGGGTGAAAGATGCAAATTTGTTGTTTGAGCTTTTGGATGAGGTTGTTGTAGAGGTGGGGGTGGAAAATGTTGTACAAATCATCACAGATAATGCCTCTAACTATGTTCTTGCTGGTAAGATGTTAGAGACTAAACATAAAACAATATTTTGGACTCCATGTGTTGCACATTGCATAGACCTCATGCTTGAGGATATAGGAAAACAAGATTGGATCAAGAACATTGTAGAGCATGCCAAAAGCATCACAAAATACATCTACAATCACTCATGGGTATTGAACCTAATGAGGAAAAACACTGAAGGCAGAGAACTTGTTAGGCCAGCCATCACGAGATTTGCAACAAACTTCCTCACGTTGCAATCTCTTCTTTCCCAAGCACAAAACTTGAAAAAGATGTTTTCAAGTGATGAATGGAATGCATCAAAGTGGAGCCACAAACAAGATGGGAAAGACACAAAAAAATAAAGTTTTTGACAATTTATTTTGGAAAAAAACAATAGGGGTTGTGAAAATTGTTGAGCCTCTTATTAAGGTGTTGCGGTTGTGTAGACACAAAATCATGCACTTCAGACATTATTTAGTCCCAGTCTCATAGTACTATTTCGAAGGTTTTTGAGTGAAAAAGTACTAATCAACCTGTCTTTTGGCCATCTTACTTTGTTTTCTTTTGTCATTCCTGACCTCTAGCACCCGTATGCCCAGTCGGTGTTTGTCGTTTCGCATTATTTTAGCTTTTATTGGGGCGCCCAGGCTAGTACTAGGGCGCCCCGATCCTTTTTTAACTTTCCCACCTCTTTTTGGGCACTTAGTCATTTTAGCTTCTTGTCTTTTTGGTGGTCGACCATTTCGGGTTAATTACGAAATTAGATCAAGAGAACCCTATAAATATAAAGTTATGAGACCATAATGAGAGACCAAGCACTAGTCACTACTATTATCCACCTAGGGTTGCATCCATCAAAGGCATTTAGAGATCATTTGCATTCATTTAGCTCCATCACAAAGGACAAGGTTGGTTCATCTGCATCACACAAGCATAGGAGGGGATTCTATTATATTCCATCCACCATTCTACTACATTTTTTACATCTAGTTATTGCTTGCTTACTTCACAAAGTGCGATTGGCACAAGAGCACCTAGGGCACATGATTCACACACACACTAGAACTACATTTGGGTCTGGAATGTAGTGCAGCGCTCAGTTAGTAAGCCCATTGTTGTGGCAGCTGAGGTCAGTCCGACCTATTCATTTGCATTCTTTTTTTTAGGGTTTTGATACTTCTTGTGGTTTTTGCAAATCTTTCTTTCATCTTGGATTATCACGACACACTGCGCAGGTCACAAATAACTTGATGCGACACAAAGCAAGGTTTCAAACCACTTACAGCTCTGAAACTCGGGCCCAGACCTTTCGCATGAGATTAGAGCGCCCATACTACGCACTGTGGCGCCCACAAACGCCCAGTCCTTCTCTAAGCGCGCCCAGTCCAGATCTGTCCTTTTTAGGACCTTTGCACAATTGTTCTCGCTTTGATTATTATATTTATTTTGCATGACACAATCCAAATGAGCTTCTTTAATCACCGAGTCACTTCCTCACTCTTCTTGCATATTAGGGTTTTTATTTCCATTAGCTTAGTCGTTTGGGTCATTTTCCATAGTTGTTTATTACATTTATTTACTGTATTTACATGTTGTTCTAGATTAGATTAACTATTATTACTCCACATTTTAGTTAATTTTAGTTAATCGGGTTGGTGAATGGGGAAAAATTAGCCATGGGTTACATTTATGAGGCTATGGATCGAGGCAAAGGAGTAGATAAGGGCAGCATACAAAGACATGGTAGCTAAGATATGGTAGCTCACCTTAAGAAGATCAAACAGAGAAGTCAAATATGGTCTCGACGAGTGCCTAGAGCGCATGGTCCCTGATGAGAGGCAACAACTTCAAGTTCACCAACAGATCAATTTTTCAACAAGGCCACAAATACCTTTGGAAAAACCCTTGCAAAGATCGAAGAGATGTGAACCAACCAGGTAAGAAATTCTAAGTTTTTTGAAGTTCATTTGATTAAACATTATAATGAATAATCATAAATTTTTAGCATAAGACACAATCTAATTTGTTGAATTACGTTTTAAGTTATAAGTTTTACTTTTAATGTTTAACTTTGTTTTTATCGTCGTTGTTTAATAATTAAACATTTACATTTTTATTGCAACACATTAGTGGGATTCATTTAATAGTTAGTGTCCTCAATTGCAAAGTTTGCAATTTGCAATTCGGATCTTAATCCAAACTTGCAATGCTTTTCGATGTGAGCGCAATTGGTCCATCTTTGAGCGGATTCACATGAAGAAGAGAAATTGTTTGGAACAACGGTTAAATGATCTTGTCTTTGTGCAATAAAAGGTAGACATTGAATATATGTTCAAGAAGAAGATTCTTAACATAAGAACAAGATACTTAAGTATTCATTCGAATTATGCCAAATAAGTATGCAAGTTATGGAAAGTTTTGTAAAGAATAAGCAGCCAACTTAAAATGGTTGAACTGCAAATTAAATGTGGAATGAACTTAAAGTTTATGTAGGTGGACAAACGAGGAATTTATCCTTATACAATAATGTTCTTAGAATGTTAATTGTAACTAAAATACAATTAAAGAAATGAGATGTTGTGGGTTCGCCATTCCTTGAGTCTTCTTTTTGTAGTTGGGGCATTGCTAGTATTCGTTCATTGGGAAAAGTGTGGCATCGACATGCCTATGTTGTTTTCATGTGTCTATGTGAGTCGATGACTTATGTGATTATCGTATGCAAGTCGAGTTTTTGTTCTTGGAGCCCTTGTTGTGTCGTGTGTAGTGAGCAATGTAAGTCAAAAAAATTATCCTGGTATTTTACTGTTGTAATTGTGTGTGTAAAATGTGGGCACTACATATGGTATCAGAGCGGAGGTTCATGCTCTCGAACCTTTAGGATGAATTAGAGTTGTGATGATTCTGCATGATGGTGGTGGATATTGGAAGAGTAATGTGATATATGTTGTTATGTGTCGTAATCGTGAAATTGTGAACGCACATGTTGTATGTCACTTAGTGCATATTTGTTGTCATGTTGGTGTGCTGATGATGCGAGTATTCACTCTCTATTTCGTGGATCCAATGAGGAATCCGTGTGTGATGTACCGCCTTGTTGTGTGTGAAAGGAATGATATTGTGAATTGCAGAGTGTTGAAACATTTTGACTTTATGTGATGTGAAGGTGTATTGATGTATTGCATGACAAAATTGATGTAAAGTGAATCACAGTTTATCGTGATGTCATCACCATATTGTGATTCGTTGTGTGCATCGTCGTGTTGTGTTGCAATTGACTATAGGTTGTAAGGCTAGACATTGTGTTCCTCATACGTATAATTCAAGTAATATGTGATGGTTCATGTCGTGATTTAGGGGCATATGGTGAGTATGATCCCTAGTGTACAGTGATTGCACCTCGGGTGCAGGATGTGGTAATGTGATGTATCATAACCCGTGAAAGTAATGATTGTGTTATACCCTGTATATATATACCATACATAAGACATTATGGTCAATGTGCGTGAATCACCATGGTGTTAGTGATGTAATTATGTGTATGTTGTGAACCTTACACTAGACGACCGTAAGGGGATAAACTGTCAAGAGTGTATGTGTGGAGAGAGGAGGCGTGGACCAGGTTTTCATAATCTTGAGCCGAGTACGAGTGAGGAAGTGGAGTCTTATATAGACTAAAAAACCACTTCTATCTGTTTAGTATATTTTGAGCTTGCTCGGTATATCAGGGTGCGCACCACCTTAGGCTCAACTTATGCAACTAGTGTCCCCTGCTTCTTTCCTATTGGATTGTTCATCAATAATCCTATGTGATTTTGACTATGTTGACCCTTGTGGAAGTATGGAGAAATGATTCAGGAAGAGATGAAGACAGTTACATTATTTGATTTACTCAATTCTGGTTACATGTATATTTTTACGAGCTGAGGCTCGATGTCCAAGTGCCAACAACTCAATGAGTACCCCTTTAGTGGCGGTATGAGGCCACATAGTGATTGTAATGTGCTATTTTCTCAATACGTATTTTATTCGTAAATTGATCATTATCTCTTTTAGCTAGAACCAGCTGTTTTTCTTGATTGACATGTTCTTATATTTTGGGCATTTATTCGGTTGTTGCATTAACATTCAAATTTTGCACTAACCATGGCTAATCAGCCATTTGTTTTTCTTAGATTTAAACTTTATTTTCACGTTTAAGATTTTATAGCCTTGCCCAAGGCTTTTGATTTTGCCACTTGGCATTTGAATGGATTGTTATGCTGGTTCTAATGTCGTAATGTGTTGGAATAGGGTCATGGGATTCACCATGGAGTGGTGGAACCTATGGACCCGCTTCGTTGTATGGGGTACGCCCCAAGGAGTTACAGATAACTAGCGGGCTGTTGAACCACGAGTTATTATGTCACTTGGGTTGGGGGTGATGGGGCTCTATGTGCCCAGGGCCATATGGTGACCCGGCCTCATTAAAAGGAGAAAGGAGATGGGCCTCTATGGTTGAGTGACTGTTATTCTTTATGGCACTCTATGGTTGAGTGACCGATATTTTGATGGGGCTCTATGGTTGAGTGACCCGACTTGTTTTTGCACCATGTTTCCTTCTCGATGGGAGGTATATGGAGTTGTTTGAGGTATATGGATTTGTTTTGGGATGCTTCGGATATATATATATGGAGTTGTTTTGTGATGCTTTGGGAGATATATGGAGATTGTTTCGTGATGTCTTGTGATGTGTGGAGTTGGTATAATGAGTTATGTGCACTCTTGTGAGTCTTTTTGACACATTGTTATTATTGAGGCTTGACGCTCCCCTTGGTTCCTATGGACTATTTGATATTGTCTTGGCATTGTGTTAGTACATACCATGGGTTTTTTGGGTCATGTGATACTAGTTGCCTTTGTATCAACATCACGATTCACTTTTTGTTAGTCACTTGTGTGTGTTGGATCTATGCTCAGTATTGTAGGAAATTATTTTCTATGTGGACTACATGTCATTCCATAGTGGAATTAGAAGTCTTGTGATGTGATACAGTCATGAAAGTATGTAGTAAAATGTCTAGTGGGTCATTTGTGTTGTGTTGAGTTTTGTGTGATACCTTGAGGCCAATTACTGTTGGGGACCCACGAACATAAGACAAGTGAAATTTTAAACAATGAATACTAAGAGTTTGAGAAAAAAATACTATAAAAGAAAATACTAATTGAGAAATAAAGTAAAAGAGAACTGCCAATCTTCATAGAACATTAAAATTAAAGATATTGCCAAAATTAGTTTGTTTCCTTGTGGTTGTTTTTACCAACAAGTTGTTTTGTTAAACGACGTGTGTCATTATTGCCTTTCTTGCCTACGTATCCTTTGTGCTTCGGTGTTGTGTCGCATCGAGGATGATGCTCTTATAAGGGGAGGGAGATGTAGTGCCCCAAACCTCTAGCAATCCAGTTGATAGATGTAAAGCCTGACTCCACCGTCTTTGTCAGCTTTTCTTGTCAAATCGGTGCAAATATCAGAGAGTGGAACATCTTACACAGCCTTTCAGGCCTATCACATCACTTTCAAAATAATGCAAACACTTTAATTAGGATCCAATGCGTTAACCACCGTGAAACCCAAGTTAGCAATGTAATTTAACAGTAATTGAATAGTTTCAACAATTTCAAAATCTCCCACACCTGTCTTTTTCCCTTTCTCATTAATGCAAGCTCCGTATTTGGGAATCCAAGGCGTTTCAGACAAGCCATTTGCCTTGTAGAATAATCCAAGCGCTTTATTCAAGATACAGAGGCTCTGACCACGCAAACCATGGCTCATGTTGTAAAGTTAGAAGAAAATGGATACTTGCAGTGATGGCAAAATGGAAGGGACACAGTTTACTCTCAAGACAGATGCGCATTTCACTATGCAATAAAACAAATCTCTAATTGATCACTTTGCATTTGAATGCATCAATCCCGACCTTTGCAAAATACAAGCTCTGGCAGACGTGTATCCAAACTCTGGAAGCTTCGAACCAGTTTTGCGCATCCTCCAGAGGCTGAAGAATGCGTGGGGAAAAAGCTTTTGAGCCTGTGTCAAAAAATGAGCCCCCTCAAACCTGCGTGACATCTAGCAAAGCATAAAAGTTAGAGGGATTATGTCAGATGTTGTAGTCGCAAATGCTTTGGGGGCGCTATTTCAAGTGTTTGATCAAATGAAAGAACAAGACAACTCCTCATGGAATATGTTTTCTGTTGTGCGTGGAAGGACGTGGGTCCCTCATAAGGCAGTCACATTGTTTCACCATGCAACAAACAGGTCTCCAACTTGATGAGTTTACTTTTGCCAGCGTGCTTCCAGCCTGTGCCAAGATGGAAGCTTTGGAGCAGGGTATGAACAATAGAATCTGGTTTTTGTAGGATTTTGTTCTTGCAAGTGTCATAGTTGAATTGTTAAATGAAAATTTGAATATGTTTACGAGTGTGTGGCCATAGAAGACAAACATCAGTATGGTTGAATGGGCATGTCTGTGGGAGTCGAAGATAAAAAAAACTGGTAATAGTTCGATGTTCAATGTGTTGTGTATGTGCAGTTGTGAGCATGGAAAATCAACAAGGCTGTAGTGAATATGTATGTGTATGATGTGGGTATAAGGACAAAAAGATAAATAGTGGTGTGGTTAAATGCGTGTGTGTGTGGGAATAGCAGATAAATGGTGGTATAGTTGAGGGGTTGCTTTTGAGGGCTTGCAGGATATGCACATAATGGTTTTGTTCAAAAGGCTTTAGAAACTTTCAAGTAACTACACTCGCAAGTGTGGAGCCTCCTGTCTGTTACCAACATTCTCTCAGCCCGTGTGCAAGAATGGAGCCTTGTGCAGGACCTAGAAATTGTCGAACATAATGGGCAACGTATTCTGTTGGAGAACTTCAAGTGATCGGGAAGTATGGGTGACGTTGTGGAGGTTAGATCGAGGCTCGTGAACTGGTTGTCGAAGTGCCCAGGTGAGATGTTGAACCGAAGCCTGTGGGTTTGACCGACTCCGTTCCTTCCAGAAATGGTTCATCTTCCCTTACCTCTCATAATTCTCGTGCTTTAGTTCTCATTTGCAACTTAATAGAATTTTTAAAATATTAGGATTTTAATACAGTTATATGTTTATATCAACTCGTTGCAAAAACAATGAAATTGTCGTGTCGTAACTCTCGAAATCAAATAACTCTTTTGCATTAAACCATGAACTTCCACCCTCTTTCTGAGGTGATTTAGAAAACTTCTTACCCCACGAGATCGCTTCAATATTGTTTTATCGACTAGACGAAATTGACTTCCCAGTAATAATGTTGACTATCTCCCTATGTAAATAGTTAATTTTTGCATTTTTCGAAGACTCATTAAGTACCCTTCGTAACCCTGAAAACGAGATGTTAAGCTTCATTCGTGTACCTTGTTATGTGAGGAGTCACCTTGACCTCTGGATTGACCCCAAACGAACATTTGTGATCTTTTTGACGCTCTTATAGGAGCCTTGTTACACTGGTTTACAACAGTAGAACGTTGTTGAATCTAGAAAGTTGGCTTTCGTTTCAAACCGCCATTTGAAACCTGGATAGAGAAATTAATATCCGTCTTCGTAAACCTCTAGTGTTTTTACTAGACAATTGCATGGAACTTTCAGTTTAAGGAAAAACGCTTGTCTGGGTATTTTGACAACGACATTTTGTAGGCCTCTGGTCACAGTTTGACAAGGTCAAACGGGACCAATTAGGACCGGTGGCTTCAAAAACTTGGCGCCGTTCGAAGACTGCTTTCAGTTCTGAGTTTCGTCGACCCTGTTGAACTCTCCTTGTATAGGGAAATTTGTAGGAAGTTCTCATTGCGCGTGCATCCATCGAACGTCAGTTTTGGATGTGGTTTTCTAGCCCTCGAGCTAACTCTTGTTCAATTTGCACTGGGCCAACTACGACCAGTGGCCCCGGAAAACTAGCCGCCAAACGCAAACCGTTCGCTTTTTCCCAATTCCGTCGATTCTTTATGAACTCTGTTATATCTGGGAACACGTAGAAATTTAATCGTGGTATGTGTTATCATCGGAAGACTACTTTTGGAAGCGGTTTCTTAGCCTCCGAGCCCGTTTGAGCATTTTTGTAGCTAGTAAGAAAAGGTAAAAATAGAAAGTTGTGGGACCCTCGTCAGGTTGCCAAACCACCGTAGATACTTTTGACACATGTAAATAATTATTTAAAACTCTATAGTGTAACTTGTGTGAAATAGAAATTTTGACAAAATGGTGTTTTCTCTCTCTTCCCTTCTTTTTCTCTCTCCGAGTTACAAAATGAAATGTAATAATACATGTCTCTAAACCTATTATTTCGATTACAAATTGTAATTATTATCATATGTAAATGGGGAAACCGAAAAAAGATAATTATGTTAGATTAGGTGAATGCCATGCAAAGAAATTATCGTTGATATCATGGTCACGTGGTTTTTTGCAGATGAAAGAATGACAACGAAAAGGCGATGTGTAATTCATTAATTATCATTGTAATTTATATAGTTCATTGTTAAAGGAACAAATGTATAATGTAGTCCCGTGTTTCAGAAGGTTATATTTGATAAATTGTTGTGTATGTAGATGCTTTAGTTTCAAGGACATCTAGGAAATGTGCATTTAATCTTAGGTTCAATTTTGATTCATAGAACACATGGTAAAAAGGGGTCGATATTTATATAAGGTAAATGAATTTGAAGTAATATCTTGTAGTACATATTTAGTGTTCAATAAATGATTAATGAGTCATCTTGTGCATTCATACTTTGTAAATGTAATAAAAGAGAATTAAATCGAAACACTCTACCCTTGTTCAATATCGGGACATAACTTGTTTTTCATGTGCGATACTCCTTACCGTAGAAGACATTGAAAACCATAGGATGAACTTAATCTTTGCACTCGATGGAACGTCCTAATTTAGGCAAATCAGAGCTCAAGAATGGGCTTATCGTCTTAGTCAGTATGTTTAGTGACATTGTCTTAAACCCGTCTGATAGGAGTGACACAGTCAAACTTTTCTTGGAGTGTGTAGAGCTAACTCCTCCTTCGTAGCCTAGCGGACTACCTTGTCATTTAAGGATAGATTTAAAATTAAAGTTCTTCATCGAGTGAAAACCCTGTTGGATCCAGACGACATGGATGGAGGTGGTGACTTAGTTGTTCAAGGTCTTAAACTCTTGTTAATGAACCCCTTAACTCCGCTCGGCCAAACGTGTGACCTTGGTTTCTCTCAACATAACACCTTGGTCCCTTCTGGAAGGTGGTTTAGCATAAATTTGTCCTCTCACTTAAAACTCATTTATAGTCGAGGGATAGACCCTTAGGTGAAGTTGGAATTAATCTAAACCTCAGTTGATTTGGATGTTAACTTGGGTTCGTGTGAAGCTTCAAGTCTTCTAATCTTTTATGCCTTCAAGAGGTTAGTCAAACACTTCGTAACTCCTTGTACAAGACAATGCTAAAAATAAGACCATAATGTGACGTAGAAAATAAAGCATATAAGAGTAAAAACGAGAATTGAGGTTAGGGATACTGCCACTCTTGGAGACCTTATAACTCATTTAAATATCTTTGTGTTTCAAAGAATATGTATTGCATTGTTGTGATCAAACTACGAGAAAACCAAAGATATATAAATATAAAAGGAAGTCATTAAGTTATTGCACTTTAATAACTATGGTAGGGAAATAACTAACCCGTGATCGAGGTATGTTTTCGGTAATAAGCTATCTCGCATCTAAATCTCCGTTAAATCCTAATATCGCTAAATGGACACCAAGTCACATTCACATGAGTTGTAAGAGTAAAAAGGTAGACATTGAATATATGTTCGAGAAGAAGATTCTTAACATAAGAACAAGATACTTAAGTATTTTATATGCATTCGAATTATGCCAAATAAGTATGCAAGTTATGGAAAGTTTTGTAAAGAATAAGCAGCCAACTTAAAATGGTCGAACTGCAAATTAAATGTGGAATGAACTTAAAGTTTCTGTAGGTGGACAAACGAGGAATTTATCCTTGTACAATAATGTTCTTAGAATGTTAATCGTAACTAAAATACAATTAAAGAAATGAGGTGTTGTGGGTTCACCATTCCTTGAGTCTTCTTTTTGTAGTTGGGGCATTGCTAGTATTCGTTCATTGGGAAAAGTGTGGCATCGACATGCCTATGTTGTTTTCATGTGTCTATGTGAGTCGATGACTTATGTGATTGTCGTATGCGAGTTGAGTTTTTGTTCTTGGAGCCCTTGTTGTGTCGTGTGTAGTGAGCAATGTAAGTCGAAAAAAAAAAATTATCCCGGTATTTTACCGTGTTTAATTGTGTGTAAAATGTGGGCACTATAGATGTCATCTAGTTTCTTCTAGAGTTTTGTAACTTGTAGTATCAATGATCATAGCATGTTGTTTTTTGGAGTCTTGGACTATAAAGGTCATTTAGAGCCTCATTATTTATGTATTTTGTTTCGAATCTCATATATGATATATGTATTGTGTATTGGACTTGGAGTTTGTGCCATTTTTCTATAAACACCTTTCTTACATATATACATGAGCAAGCTTTGCATATTTTGTGTGTAATTGTTGGAATCATGGTTTCTAATCTTTCAAATATATTGTTTTCATTAAAAATGTAATTTTTATGTGTTTTTTAGTAAACCGGTTCATAAAGTTTGAACCGGTCCAGTCCAACCCTCGACCGGTTCCGATTTTTAAACATTGGTTTTGGGTTACTCCATCATGCATCAATTATCCTAGTCAAGGCTAGGATAAGACTCTTGGTATTATTTATTATTTTTGTTTTTCTATTTTTTTGGAATATTAAATGGAAAATATATTAAACCTGATTTTGCGGACTCGTAAAAGTTAATAGGCACACATTTCAATATATGGAGCTACAAAATTCTAACCCTTGCAGAATTTCATGATTGTGCTAAGATAATCACAGGTAGTGAAGGTCGACCAACGACGAACTCTTCGCATTGCTTATGACAGACGTCATAAGGAGGCTCTATTACTTCTCAAGTTGCCGATGTCGGACGATTTTATACCCGAGGTTCGGCATTAGGGCTAAGACGCTATGGGCCGCTCTGGGATAAATATCATCATACATCAAAAAGTGATGAAGACTATCCTCGCATCTCGAAGGTTATCTATACTTCACGGTACTTCATTCCCTTGCTTTGGAATGTGTTGAAATTGCATAAATCTTTGACAAGAAGAGGATCTTTGAACTATATTTTTTTAGAACTCCGTTGTTGAAAATGAAGCTCCAATGAACCTCGAAGACTACATGGCGGGTTAGGAGGGAGTTAGACAGTTTTAAAGGTGAATAAGGAGTAGAATAATACTTTTGCATGCATATGACACTTGTTCTCTTGTGTAAGTAGCTAAAAGACAAGCTCTCAAGTTGGATGGGAAAAAGACAAAAAGTAGGTGGCAATTTCATGTCAGATTTGAAGTTTGCAAAGTGTAAAAGAAACCTTTCAGATATGTCAGGTGTGCAGAAAGTTTGAGAAGCTCTCATAATTATTTGTAAATATAAAAATCATCTTTACAAGTTCTTGAAAGGTGTGCACTTATTTAGACATCCAATCATATGTAATAATTGCAAAATATGGTCAGTTTTTGTTTTGATCTCTCCATCTTTATACGAGCTGATTATGAAAAGACAAAGAGTGGAAAATGAAAGATGAAAGGGTGCAAAAGGAGGTTAATTTTTGAAACAAAAAGATGTCTAAGCATGAATGAGTTGTTTGTTGATGAAGAGGGAAAATGTTGATGTGTGAAAAGGTGATGAAAATTATAGGATAATGAAATGAGTTGCAGACTAAAAATTTTGCAAGAGTTGTAGTGATGAAGTAGTAGATGTCCGAGAGGAAAATATGATTTTAAAGAGGCATCTTTGAGGTGAGTACCTGCAGCAGATAAAGAAAGGTGAACTAATAAGAAGAATGAGCTAATCTAGTGGTCACAATTTGGTGTGTGAGACATCCTATTCTGAGTGATCAAAACATTGCAAAAGACTAAGTTGTTGCTTAGCATTAAGGGAGTTGAAGCTTCCTTGTAAGTTGAAGCTTATAGAAGGTCAGTTGACTGAATTTGGGAGTTGAAGCTTCCATGCAAGTTGAAGCTTGCTAAAGATCAAGTTGTAGTTTGATTGAATTTTGGAGTTGCAGCTCCATGTTGAGTTGAAGCTCAACTATGAAATCAATGTAACATTTACATGACATTCTTGTCCTAAGCTAGTTCTTGGTTTCAATGGGTTTTTCTCCCAGTTTGGGTTTCCCACATTAAATCTTGTGTCTTTGTGTATGATTCTTTATAGATTACTTGTGTGTGGTTTTACAATTTCATCATAGCAAGATTAAGGAAATTGAATTGTCTATAAAATTGTATAGACACCGATTTCACCCCCTCTCAGTGTCTGGAATTTCCAACGGCATGTTTATAATTATTATGTATGATGTTGTTTATGATGATGATTTTATTGATGAGATGTTTTTTTGTGTTCAATGAAATATGATGATGGTATTATTTTTGGTTTTTATGATGATGGTGGCATATAGTCTTTTATTTGATTACTTACATGTGTGATGGTTGATACATTAGAGGGATCAATATAGATGATGTGATGGAATTTGGATGATAATTTGTTTTGTTGATGTATGGATGTTGTGGTTGATGATATTTCTAATGATGATGTTGGTGGTGATATGTTTTTATGATGGATAATTATTGTTGTAGGCGTAGGCTGATGATTCATTTTAATGTTAGATAGTGATATGATGATCATGGGATATGGATATGATGATGATGATGATGAGTTTTTAGATTTTTAGGTATTGTTGGATGATTAGGAGGTTTATGATGATGGTATGTGATCAACTAAATTATGAAATTATGCTTCTATTCTAAGTTAATCTAGTGCTATGCAAAGCAGTAAATAACAACCAAATAAATGATGGAAATGACTCAAGCAATCGAGTAAATATAAATGCAAACCCTAAAGTACAAGACAAGTGAGGAAAGAACTCATTTGATTCGCAGATCTGTTTGGATTGTGTCACAAATGAGAATAAACAAAATGTGGCAACGACCACACAAAAAGCTCTAGAAAGCATAGATCTAGAACATCACGCTGGACTACGGCACCAGTGGGCGCCCGGTCTCACGAAATGGTCTGAAACCCTCCTCGGAGGTGTCACTGGATGTTCTCTTGTATGCTCTTCTTGTCGCACTAGCTTCATTGCCAACTACGTCGGATGTCGCCATTTATAATACCTACAATAAGGAATGACCTACAAAACCCAAACAAAGCATCAAAACCCTAAAAAAAAAAAGATGCATATGAAGGGGTCGGATTGTCCTCAGCTGCCAAAATGGTGTACTTACTAACCGAGAGTTGCACTATATTAGACCTAAAAAATATGCTCTTTTCCGTGAAGTTACAAGGTGGATCGTTGTCTGAGCACCTACTTCGAATGAAAGATATGAGGGACTAGTTATCTTCCATCAACAAAAAAGGTGGGCGTTGATGATATGGAGGCTCGGGTCCAACAACTTACCTCGATCACTTAAATTAATTTGTTTCCCTCATTAATTCCCCTTAGCCTACAGGAAATGGAAAGAATGGGCTTTGAGTATCCAAAATCAATTAATTTTGAAAAGGGGGCATTACACCTAATCAAAATCATATACCACACAAAACAGATTTCTCTTGGTCCATTTCAACAAAAATCCGCATTGATTTGTTATTCCCCTATAGTCTAGACGTTGATTATGTTGTTTCTCTAGAGTCTATCTAGACATTGATTATGTTGTTTCTCTACAGTCTAGACATTGATTTTATCAAGCTCACCCAATAGTACAGCAAGTCTATCTTCTTGAACATTAACTTCGTGAACATATCTACTTGGCCCTAGGTCTTGATCATATTGATATCTTCATCTTCAAGCAGGATCCATTTCCCCTGCAGTATGATCTCCCCTTGCAGGAGCAGATGTATTTAAATAGCAGCATAAAATTGTTTAACATATTGTTACACAAGAATGCTCTACTTGACAGCATGATCTTGACTATAAAGAATTTGATGGCATAAAAATGATTACAAATGTAGAAAAACTAGCAAGTGTAGCTGCTCATGATAGTGACATAGTATTTAAAGCAATTTACTTTGACTATGAGAAATGTTTGATTTTCTATTATTCAAATTTGAAACATGATAAGGTGCTAATTAGCTTTATTTTCATCTATTCGAATTTTTATGCATATACAACCATTGTTTTTGTACTTTTTAAAATCAAATTGTCGTGCCCCTTTTTGGAGGCTAAATTCTGAAGACCTTAACCCATTCTTTCCCTATGGGTCTAAGGAGAAAAGCAAGGGGAAATCTGAATTATATTTTTATTATTGATTAGATAGTCATTTTCATTTATTATCATTTATCCTATTGGAAGCCTTTTTGCTCCAATAGAGGAATTTAAGTAGTTTAGTATTAATGGTATTGTGAGCATGTAGGCTCCAATAACCTTTTTAATATTTAAAATGCAATTACTTAAGGGGTCGGCCATGATGTAATGATTGCTTTAAGCACTCCTTATGCCTATTTAAGGAGGTCGCTTGGGCATTAATGAATTATGTTTTGGAGATTATTCTTAATTTGGTGAAAGTTGGCGTACACCCTTTACTTCTCTCTCAAGAACGAAACCCTTGGGTTGAGGATCTCTTCCAAGGACGAAAACCCTTGGTTGGGAAAACTTGTGAAGGACGAAAACCCTTCATAAGGTTTTTGGTATGCAAGTTGGTTTGAAAAGGAATAAAGTATCTTTCTCTTGCAAGTGTTGTCTCTTTGGTGCAAAATATATTTTATTTCAAGTGGAGCGACCTACATTGGTGTGGTAATTTGGTATGTGTGGTGATTCTTTGGCAAATCTGAAATTATCCTCTTGTTCTTTATATTTTATAAAGCCAATATCTTAAGTTTCATGAATTTTGGAGCTTCCAATGTTGAGTTGTGAATTTTTAAAATAACACTGCAGACAAGGGTTTTATTGAAATTCATATCTCCAGATTTAGAGCATTAAAAATCAGTTTTCTTACATGAGATGATTGCTGGTGATATCTAATAATTTAGAGAATTAAATAGAGCTAATTTAAAGGGTTTTGAAGGCATTTAAGTGGGTTGAAAACCCCAAATCAGGTCGCTGCCCTAGGAAGGGTTTGGAAATCAGTTTTTGCAGGGTTTATAACAGTAGTCTCTCAAATCTGATTTGAGAGCTTTTAGCCATTTCCTAAGGTCCCCCAAAAAGGGACATCACACAAATTTTGCACCTATTGTATTTTTTATGCATTTTTCCTTACCTGTAGGCTGTACCTTCTGTATCTTTCACCCTTGTAACTGTCTAATATGAAATTTTTTTGTAATATTTCTTGGTAACATTATTATATTGAATCAAATGCTTTAATATTGTCCTTTTATTCATATTTCTTGGTAATAGTAACTGTTCTGCTTTCTATTGCAGCAAATTATAATTTCTTTGCAAACATCCCTAGACTAGGTACTAAGTTGCAATTATAAATGGGAGCAAAACACAACTAGAATTAAAATGAGTTGAATAGTATAAATTATGCACTTCTCATCTTTTATTATGACTGGGTGTTGGTCAACCGACCTTTCAAGTGTACAGGCTGATTATTTTCAAGATCTAATGTTTTGACAGTCCATAAGATGATAAAGAGAGCTTCTGGAAATAACTGTTTAAGGAGATCTATTTATCAAAAACCCTCCTTACAAGGGTATTTCCAGAAGCTCTCTTTATCAAGTTGATTATTCTCTAGTGGCATGCAGAGAAAAAATGAAAGTATCTTGGCATAAGTCAATAATGATGTTCTTTAAATCCAAAGTGCTAACTGTATCAATGATTTCCTTGTTTCTAATATCCTAAAAACAATAGCATGGAATCACAAAAAAATGAAAAAGTTCTCATAAATCATTGAATACCATGAGTGATACAATAAAAAGATAAGTACCTGTAGTGCAGAAACTTGTGAAGGAAATCCATATATACATAAAATCATTTCCCACGGCCTCTTCCTTTTAGTTTTGTGTGCCCCACACGTTATTTCTCCATTATGCTGTCTTATTCGACGACGAGGATTTACAGTGAATCTAAACAGCTCAACACGCAACATACAGCCATCAACATCTTAAATCATAACAACAGGAAGGAGATCAGCAAATAATGCAATAACTTTGAAAACTTGATGAAAGGTGTGTTATCTCTAGGAATTTAATGTCAGAGCCATGTTTTTGCACATTGAAATGGAAATTACAAGTGGTAAGCCAGTTAATTTAGACCCAAGTAATCACTAAGTTTTTTGAAATACTTAAAGACCTGGGTTAGACTCCAATGAAAAGGTTCAGATCGAGATGAGAAGCCACAGTTACACCTCTAGGCGTCCATGTGGGTAAGTAACCAATAGTTTTGCAAAAGCATTAAACCATAGTTTACAAGAGATTCTACAAGCATGGAAATTATACATACCTGTCAACAAAGTCAGATAAGCCATCTTCGTGATTTAGCAATTAATGCCAATTACATGACATATGAAAGTACTTTTGTGATTGATGTTTGAAGTCTGATCTTATCTAAGGAGAACTGCTTTACACTAAAGAGGAATGGACATCAAGTGAAATTTCTTGAATGGCATTTTGTACTAGTTTCTACCTCTAATGTCAGATGACTGTCCATAGGAGAATGAACCTATACATGACACGTGTGCTACATTATTCAAGTATTTCTGCATTATTGAAGGATGCTCGGGAAAAATTATTTCCAGCAATCACCATAATCTTTTTACCATATCAGTTCCAATTTTTGGCTAAAATTGGTTTAGTGCCTTAACCTCTTACCACTACAATTTTGATCTTAAGGTTGTGTAGATACTGTTTATACAACGAGGCATGCAGCTGGAAATTGAGGGAAAATGAAGGGGTGTTTATGTTCTCTCATCTTGAAATATAATGATATACCATCATAGTTGGAAGCCTATGGGAGGACTTTTAATATGTGAATTCTATGTGTATGGCAATTATATACATGTGTGCATATCAAATATATCATTATGCTATACCATGAAATATCTAGGATTGGTGGGTATTGTAAAACTATCCTATTTAATTCCACGAAAGATGCCAGGGTGAAACAAATAGTTGTCATGATCACTATTGTTCTGTCTTGTTGCTTGAAGACAATATGACAGTTTCTAGGCAAGGCTTTGATTCAATGTTAGAACTTTCGGAAACAAATAATGACACAGCCATACTCAAACCATAACTTTCGGTTGAGTATACTACAAAAGAAGTTCTAGCTCAAAAGAAAGGCTAGTATCTATACCCACCAAATAATAGGGACTTCTACAATGCTCGAGGATAATGAGCTTCAGTTCTAAATATCAGTACCTTGTGTGTCAATTAGGATTTGTGTGGGTCCATAGGACCAGTTTTGTAGGCCCATCAAAAAATTCTATTGTGATCTTTATTTTGAAAATATTTTTAATAATGGTGATGTCTAGTTTTTGTTAAAAATTTATAATCCCCCACATGCAAAAAGATAAAGGAACTAAGGTGGGAAATATGCTCCAGTGTGTAAGAATAGAAAATTTTAGTAGTAATTTTTGCACACATCTATGGAGACTATGACTTGGTCAAGCACAGCAACGATGGTCTGTTTGAGACTTTCTCGGCCTGAGTTGGCGCCCATACATCCTCAACAAATTCCATCTTCCATGTAATGCCTTGAAATAAATATTCAACAGTTCTACATTTCTATTTTAATTCACCTCAAACATTTAGATCGTTCAAGAAAATTCTATGTTTTCAAGTCCTTGAACAAAAAAACATTGTAAGCATTCAAAGCTTTAGATTCAGAATTTATTTTCCAGACCCAAGTTTCTACTTTGTAGCCTTATAACAAGTTTTTCGGTTGGGCGCATAATTCAGTGGTATCAAGACCACTCTCCTAGCCTCGAGGGTGAAGCACTAAAAATGACAGAATTCAGAGAAGTAGATTCTATTATCCCTCAATGATCAATATCTGGACATAATAAATCTTATAATAAATTTCACATTAATACCTCTCTTTTCCATGTTTTTTGTTGAAGATCAAAACGATACCTCTTGGAACTGGAGGAGGTTACATGGAAAGATGGGATTGGTTCAATCAATGAAGATACAAAAGATCTTTCTGATAATGACAGTCTTGATGAATGTGGAGGCGGCAATACACTATAGTGAAGAGTGTGTTCCACCATTGTGCACCGTTCTTTTACAGACTTGGGCAAAGAAAGGAAAAAAGTGTATGGGCAACCTAAACACAAATGACACATGTGTGCTTGTTCCAACACCATATTTGAATGAAATACTATCTATTTATGCAAGACATTGACTACATTACGTTATTGTAGCTGATTAAATAGCCAACTAGACTAGATACAAACTAGGAAGCTTTAGCTATCTCCTATCTAGCCTACTTAAAACAAAATGCTAACCTTGGCATGATAAGATCAATGCCCCAAAGGAAATATTATTTATGCAAGCCGTTGACCACACATTACATTATTGTGGCTTATTAAATAGCCAGCTAGAGTAGATACAAACTAGGAGGCTTTAGCTATCTCCTATCTAGCATGCTTAAAACAATATGCTAACCTTGGCATGATAAGATCAATGCCCCAAAGAAGGCTGCATAGAAAGAAGGGATTGGTTCAATCAATGACGCTGCAAAAGATCCTTCTGATAATGACAGCCTTGATGAATGTGGAGGCAGCAATGCACTATAGCAAAGATCGCGATCCACCATTGTGCACCATTCTTTTACAAATATGGGCAAAGAAAGGAAAAAAAGTGTATGAGCAACCTAAACACAAATGACACATATGCACTTGATCACACCATATTTGAATGAAAGATTATTTATCTATGCAAGCCGTTGATTACATTACTTTATTGTGGCTGATTAAATAGCCAACTAGAGTAGATAAAGACTAGGAAGCTTTAGCTATCTCCCATCTAGCCTACTTACAACAATATGCTAGCCTTGGCATGATATGATAAGATCAATGCCCCAAATATTGCTAACAACTAGCCTAGGATAATAATTATTATCTACCTAAGTAACACAATGTGTTGCTTTATTAGCTAAATACTATAATACCCTTAATTATGTCTAGACATGAACTCAACCAAAGTCTCCAAATGTCCCTTATTATTGCCAATCCATCTCACTGATGTAAATGGGTAATTAACCACTACAACCGCCAAGTAGGAATTGGTGTTGCATACTAGGTTCACTGGATTCTCTCTATTACTCCTTGAAGTGTTGCCTTGTCTTGAATGTGTCGTGTTTCACCTTTTTGTTAGAGTGATCAGCTCCAACAAAAACTCATAATAAATCAGGACTAAACAACATGGTATATCCCCTAAGGATATTCTTGCATCAAGTTGTTGAAGGTCCGATGCCTACTACTTGCCATTGTTGAAAAATTTTAGAAAATATATTGTGCACAGCATTTTTGTGCCCTATCTACATGCCCCTATCACTTACACCAACCTTCATGGAAACCTTCCATTCAGGTTTGACTTTAGTCTTTGTAGATGTGCTTGGTTTCAATGCTTTTGAAAAGAGCGGTAAGAGAAAAATTTACCTACTCGTCACCTTGCACCCTCTTCCTAACCTTGTAGATTTCCCTTCCATTGACTTAGGCAATTCATCTTTTCGTACATCTTTCATTGTGGTGTAATACCACTTCAGCCTCTTGTGTTGACTTCCTTGATCCGGCTGCCAAAGACTAAGAAACACTCGCTTCATCACTAGAGCCCTCCCTAAAACTTGATTCCTCTTATGCTTCCAACTTTGAACCTTGTTCAACTTTAGTACCAAAAATTGTTCCATAAATATCATCAACACGAAGCAATATAATACTATCAATAGATTCACCATTATCATAAAAGATTGGCAATCTCTCATCTACCACAACATTCGTACTTACCACAAGTTCATTTGTAGAGATACCTAGTAATTTGTATGCCTTAGACTACTCACTATAGCAAACAAACATATACACTTTTTTCAATGCAAAAGTAACACATCTAAAAACACAAAATTAAATACATCATGTGTTTTACCGAACCAGGCTTCTTTTGGTGTAACATTTTGCAAGGCTTTTGTTGGACTTTTGTAAGGATATAGACAGTTGTCTTCACAACTTTTGCCCAATACCAATAAGGTACATTACGCCTATGCACCATACATAATGTCATCTCCATGATTGTCAAGTTCCTTCTTTCAACAACTCCATTTCACTGCGGAGTGCAAATAGTAATATAGTGTTTGTCTATACCTTCTTGCTCACAGAATTTCTTGACAGTTTAGAGTTGAACTTGTCTCCATATCCGATCTGAGATATTTTACATGTTTCTTAACCTAACTCTCTACCATAGCTTTCCAAGCAACAAAGTGAGAGAAACAATATGACTTTCTATTCAGAAAATAAACCAACATTTTCCTAGACATGTCGTTGTCTACTATCAAAAAGTAATACTAACCTCCGTATATTGTATGTGTCCTCATTGGAACATACAAATCCACATGTACCAAATCCAATGCTCCTTTGGCTCTCTTGCTACCAATATCGAATGGACGTCGAATTTGTTTACCCATTTGATACCCTATACATACATTTTGACTCTCCCGAATAAACAAAAGTCCATTCACCATGTTACATTTACAAAATGGTAATTGAGGTAACCATATCTCTCATGCCAAAGTTCACTAGTGCTCTATATGCCTGCTAGTGCATGTTCTTTTGTTGTTTTGGGATCCACTAGTTTAAACTTTATACTATCCCTTATTACCAATACCAACCACAATTACTTTCTTATCATGAAGACCAATAACCATACATTTGCTTCCTTTAAACTCTACACAAATGTTAGGATTTGCAATAATTTCACTTCTCGATAGAAGATTATTGTTCATATGAAGCACATACCGAACATTCTTGAGAGTGTAAGTAATAAAATTGTTCAATGCTAAACAAACATCACCATATCCTCTAACAGAGTGAACCCAACCATCACTCAAGGAAACAAATTCATTACAATTATCATCTTCAATGAAATTTACATACCAAACTCTGTGACACATGTAGTGTCATGATGCTCCTAAGTCTAAGTACCATGTTCATGACTCAGTTGATTGGTTTTGAGATGCCATGAATACAAAATCACTTGTTGATTCTTGTTTATCTTCCTCAACAATATTTGCATATCGTGACTTCTTACAATTTGCTAGATCATATTTTCTCTTACAACAATCACTCTTGAAAAGCCCCAGCTTCCTTACAAAATGGCATGTCCAATGTGACTTGTTACCACTTTTGAAATCCTCCTCACTTGACAAAATATTGCCAATGTACATTTTGTCTCTCATGAATAGAGAGAATTCCATTCACCGTGTGAGATTTACATAATGGTAATTGAGGTGGCCATACCTCTCGTCGCCAAAGTTCACTAGTGTTGTCTACCACTGCTAGAGCATGTTCTTTTGTTGTTTTGGGATCCACTAGTTTATGTCTCCTATTACCAATACCAACCACAATTACTTTCTTATCATGAAGGCCAATAACCATACATTTGCTTCTTTTAAACTCTACACAAAGGTTAGGATTTGCAATAATTTAACTTCTAGATAGAAGATTATTGGTCATGTCAAGCACATACCGAACATTCTTTTGTGAGTGTAAGTAATAGAATCGTCCAATGCTATATGAACATCACCATATCCTCTAACAAGTGAACCCAACCATCACTCAAGGAAACAAATTCATTACAATTATCATCTTCAATGAAATTTACATACCAATCTTTGTGACACGTGTAGTGTCCTGATGCTCTTAAGTCTAAGTACCATGTTCACGACTCTGTTGACTGGTTTTGAGATGCCATGAATGCAAAATCACCTGTTGATCCTTGTTCATCGTCCTCAAAAATATTTGCATATTGTGACTTATTACAATTTGCTAGATCACATTGTTTGTTCCAACAATCTCTCTTGAAAAGCCTGGGTTCCTTACAAAAATGGCATTTCCAATGTGACTTGTTACCGCTTTTGAAATCCATCTCACTTGACAAAATGTTGCCAGTGCACCGTCTTCCTCTGCCCTTGAACTTAAATGCACTCTTTGTAAAACCCAGTATTGTTGGGTCTAACCGATCTTGCCTTCTCTCCTTCTGCAATAGAAGTCCTGACAATTGCTCAAACTTCAGCTCTCAAGTCTCTGCAATTAGGTGCAAGGACTCAACGAAAGCATCATACAATGGTGGAAAATTCTACAACACCAATGCAACTAAGTCTTGCTCATCTACAAGCTTTCTCAACTGATTCAATTGCTCACCGATGTCCTTCAGCTGCAACAAAAATCAGAAACAAACCCGCCCTCCTGCATTTTAGCAGAAAATAACAAATATAATAATATAATAATACCCTTCCAGCTTCTAAAGCCTAGTATCTTGCAGTTAAATCTATCCACAACTTAGCTGCTACAGTGGCATTTTTAACATTTGGAATCAAAATGTCAGCAACAAAAAGTTTCAGCAACACCTATGCTTCCTATGTTTTTTTATCATAGTCTTATGGGTCAATACGTTGCATTTTTAACATCTGGAATCAAAATGTCAGCAACAAAAATTTCAGCAACACTTATGCTTCCATATATTTTTTATCATAGTCTTATGGGTCAGTTTCAGGTCTAGTTTCTTGTCCCATTACAATTTTTTCAATGTTCCGATACTCAAATATCATAAGAATCTCATGACTCCACACACTGAAGCTTTTTTACCAGTCATATTTTGCAAATCAGGCAGTAACAAATGTCGTAAACTAGCCATTTTTCCCTGTATTTTCACTAAAACAATTGTTCTAGGAAAATTATGAGGGATTTTATACAATTTCTTTTTCTAAATGGTGTATATCGTTAAACTGGACATGGCATCCAGGTTTCAGCTCCTGACTCCTCACCATTTTCCTGGTACTGAATTAACTATCTTTTTCCAGGCACTTAGGCAAATATTTAAAAAATCTACATTTCAATTTAATCAACTTTGAAAAACATAAAATAACATTTAAATTTGCATGCTCTAGCTTTTAACGAAGTTATAAGACTTCAGCTTAAAATCTATATTCTTTTGCAAATCAATGGCCTGCAAACCTGGGCCATGCCTCTACCAGGCGCCTCTCTCCTCCCTGGGAATCCTCCAGGTAACCAACCGGTCTTCTATGGCTGCTTCTATTCACAACAAATGACAGGAAACAATACCAGACACCAATTTCAACCAGAAGAACGAGGTAAATGGAGTTGCAATGAAATGATTTCAGCAGAAAATATACAGCAGCGCCCAGATATGCATACAAAATCATCTAATGCCTACAGTTCAACAGAAACTCACCAGCAATAATGGTGCCTTCCTCCTGGTTTCACATGCTTCTAACTGCCCACACCTCTACTGCTGCCCACCTGCCCACGCCTCTCTCTCAGCCAGTTGGCACCCCTATCCTCTGCTCCTCACCCCTTCTTTTACCAAACAATAGCGGTTCAAATACCAGCAAGAGGCCACCATTTTAGCGCTCACAACAAAGTGTTTTAGGAATAAATAGTGCTTGATGTTCGTGCCAGATTGAGGCAAAAAAGAATAAAAGACAAACAAGTAACAAAGGTGAGCCCGGCTTCTTTCTACACCCCTCCCTCTCTCTTTTTAGAATTTTTAACTTGCTTCTTTTCTATAGCTACTCCAAGCTCACAGATTGAATCTACACTCACAGCACTTTTCAGAAAGAGACAACCAGATGTTAATAACATTAGCTCCAGCACTTGTAGATCTATATAGAATGGCATCGAGCATATATTAAAAAAAACAGCGCTCTCAGCAAAGAACAAAAACTTCTGCAAATGCTTTCTTCTGCCAAAATCAATTTGCCAATATCTTCCTTTCACCAATTGGCTTACCAAGAAAAGATTCCTCCAAGCAAATTCCCAGCTTGCTTCCAGGCTCTTCACAGCCAAAGCTCTGATACCATATTATTTACTTATGCAAGCTGTTGATTACATTACATTGTTGTGGCTGATTACATAACCAAGTAAAGTAGCTACAAACTAGGAAGCTTTAGCTATCTCCTATCTAGCCTACATACAACAATCTGCTAACCTCAGCATGATAAGATCAATGCCACAAATATGGCTAACAACTAGCCTAGGATAATAATCTACTCAAGTAACAGATAATGTTACTTTATTAGCTAAGTATTCTAAAATGAAATGGAGGCAAAAATGAAGTTTTCATACATGGTTCTTTTGTGTCTGACATAGAAATCATAGTTCCACCATTGAGTGACATTTTCACCACATGTACAGAATTTCCAATGGTTGAAGTTATGGCTAAACTTTGCCAAGAAGCTGAATGGCCAGGTGTAGAACAACAAGAAAACTTTTTCATAGAAAATTCATTTCCAATTACAACAAAGGAACTGGCAGCAATTTCCTTGTGTGCTGAAGCAAAACAGCTGGAGTTCTGCATTAACCTCTAAGGATAAGACTTCTGAAGCACCTCACAGTTTGCAGCTATCAGTTACAAGTTTGACAGTCAGACTTCTATGAATTTGAAGAATGGAAATTAAAGGTATTTCTAGAACCATGGATAAGACTTCCAAAGCACCACACAGTTTGCAGCTATCAGTTACAAGTTTGACAGTCGAATTTCTATGAATTTGAAAAATGGAAATTAAAGTTATTTCTAGAATTTGTCAACTTCACCGTGTGTTACTCGGTGGTACAGTTGAGGAAACATTAGGATCCATCATTCAAGTGGGTGATAATGCAGTACACTCCACATGTTAGGAGGTGAAAGTTGGAATATTGTTCTTTTGCGTAATATCTCCAAAATACACAATAACCAGACAAAATTCAATGAAAACATAGGCTTTGGAGTTGTTCTGCAGCAAAACGGTCGAGCAATTATTAGTTTGGGCTGCACTTGTGATTTATTTTGGATGTCAAAAATTATATGTTTGAATTGCAAAGTACAAGTTTTGAATCTTGATGAAGCATATTTGGCATCTACAGGAAATGGTGTAGCACATATTGGGAGTCGGGACTACAGAAATGAGAGTAAGGAACCAAGGGCACACATTTGAAACTGGTTTAGGCAACCTCCAAGTATTGGAAATGTTTAGGGTGCTTGAAGGTTTGTTAAGGTCGTTTTGTAGTTTTGGCCAAACTGCAAATTGCAGCTTCCATCACTGGAAATGATGGCGTGCCAATTGTGAGCGCTAACTGGGCTTTGGATGCAAGACAAGGTGTACATGTGGATCATTGTTGCTCGTTCTGTAAGGCCTCATCGATTTGATGCAAGAGAAGGTGTACATGTGGATCGCAGTTGGTTGTGTAAGGCTTCATCTATTTGATGTAAAATTATTTGATGGTGCTCAATGGTCAGGAGCAGTAGCTGGATCGATGTTCACTGTACAAGAAGTATTGGAAACAGCTGCACATCCAACCATGTGGTAGCAGCAATTCTATTGAATTTGGCTGAATAGATTTTTGTTAGTCATGGATGTCTGTTTCTTCTAACTGGCAGCATTCTTGGGAAACCATAAGTTTAAAGATTTAACTACTTTGTGTGTGTGTGTGTGTGTGTGTGTGTGTGTGTATATATTATTTGAGCACTCCAGCTTAGAGATTTAGTTATATTGGTGCCAGCTATGTGCTGTTACTATTTGTACCGAGAGAGAAATTATTTTATGAATAAAATTGCTGATTTGCCCAATATTCTTTCTCATGATTTTTGCATATGAATCATGGTGCAATATGTTTCAGTTACCATATCTGGCTGGATCCAAATTTTTGGACAACCTAAATAAATTTGGTCTGGGTCGGCTCTCTTTTCTTTTTTTTTTTTAATCATCAATTTTTTTATAGTATAAAACAATTAATATATTGACATTTTATAGGATTTATGTTCTTTGATATATAAACTATTTATTTTCTTGTCTAGTATTAGCTTATAATTATATTACATTATTATTAATTTTCCATCATATTTTCAAATTATTTTGGCCCTCCTGGATGGTGTCGGGATGTCCGCACTTGGTAACTATGGATTGAACATAGTAAAAAGAACTCTGGGTAAGATTGGAAACACAAAAGTTCAACAAACTAAAAAATCATCTAAAAGCAGTTCAAATCAAGGTGACATGTCCTTCAGAGTGTAATCTTATGAGCAACATTTTTGATTTCGAGAAAACCAAACTACATGGGCAATTTTTTTCTAGCTGCAAATACCCAGAAGACCAAAATGCATAACTATCAAAATCTAAATGCTGGTGATTTGATTAGTGGTGATTTTAGATGACACTTGTCCATTACATTAATCATATTGAGCACCCTATGTTTCTATATATCCCTACATGCAGCTATTAAACTCAGAAGCCCTAAAACACAATACAACCAGCAAGCATACAGGAAGAAAGGAAGGAGATAACATGCAATGCCTGATGTTTAAAGTAACATGCATTCATGCTTGAACCATTGTAGTTTTGTTAGTACTGATATTCATGTGGATCTAAAGCTATGCAGTCCAGATCAGACATTAAATGAAATGTTTAATGAGTTTTTGTAAACCAAATGAGGTTGCCCCACTTTTCTTGTAGATTAATTGAAAATACTTCAACTAGGTTAAATCATGATTATGACAAACGTTGACTACTGTTAAATGCATCTGCACTCAAGGACATTTAAACATTCTCTCTGTCAATGTATGCTTTTTCTAATCCATACAATCAATAATTCCAACAAGTTCCTGCATTATTTGTAACATTATTCAGTCACCTGAGGTTCTTTTATTAAAAATGGAATAACCTCCTGTGAAGAAATTCTACTCTTTAAGTTTATTTTAACTCCACTATAGCTAGTTTGGCTTAATGCTTCAAGTAAAATAAGGACACAAAAAGATCATACCCAATATAAGTGCAACCCTTATAACGAGAACTCAAGGAACAAAGCAAGTAGCAGGCAAAGAATGGTTGTCTCTTGGACTTCTGAGATGCAAGTGGGTCATCCTCCATTGAATCCATGCATGTTTCAGTTGTATTGATCTCCATATCTACGCTGTACAGAATAAGAGTGATGTGAGATTGCAATGTACCCATTCCTTATGAGGATTATGGATTAAAAATTGCAAATAATATTACCGATTCTCTTCTTCAGAATTTACAATTAATACAGGTATCAAAATTTGGTACAAAAACAAACTCGGCAATCAATAAAATACTAGTAACATGCAAATACTGCACCATTAATGCGCATGATGTTGACAGGAAATATCTACCATATCACTATGGCCGTGGAATATGCGTATAAAATACATCAAAGATGAATTTAAGGGTGGAAAAAGCACTATGAGAATATAGAAATGAGATAGGGATTTAAATTAAACATGTAATAATGCTTGCCTGTTTACTAGATTCATTGTATGAACTTCTAATGTTTCCTAAAATATTAGCTTCAGTGTAGATAGAAAATTAAACAAAAGCTTGAGATAAGAAAACTTGTTTTATATTTGAATCACTGGCTACATGTAATGCTTTTATCCGTAGGACCTCAATACCTTTCACTCAAAACTGCAATAAAGGACAAAACAAAATAAAATACAATAGAAAACACCATACATTCTAAAAGTTGCTAGACATGAAAGCAGAGAAACTCATAAGGTTTGGAATTGGTATTAACAAAGAAATACATCTAAGAGATCAGGTTAATCTGCAATAAATATTGCTAAAGGTGAAGGGCATTCTACAAAGTGAGAAACTACAAACTCAGATTTAAAATACTGCATTGTTAGTACTTGTAACTTTATGATATCTGTGCAAATGTCTGGTCTTACAAGCTTTGATCTCAAAACAAACAATATTTGAAGAAATTCTCAAGGCTCCAGCATGTGAGTTATGATAGATTTATGTTGAACTACTCGAACACATGAGAAATTTTGGCCGGAAAACTTTGAACATCAAAGACATTCAAAGCTAACAACTTTCAGTCATTTCAATTATAAACCGTAGATTGTTGACTGTAGAGAACCATAAAGTTCAGAAGGAGAAAAGAATTCACTAATTTAGTAGAGAAACATTTTTGGAGATTTTCGAGACACGTATGCTTTAAAGTTTTTATACACATAGCCATGGTATGTGTCTTGAGGCTTGGAAATATCTCCTTTCTGCACAAAACATCTCTAGCAAGCAGGGGAGGTTGATCATCCTCTATATTTACTCTAAGGCTTAATGACAACTTTTGCTCAAAATAAAAAGTAAATTTTATTAGTTAAAAAATGGAAATAAAATTTCTATTTTTGAGAAACTAGTATGTGTATTAGATATACCATGTGTCCATGCACCTCCATACAGTAATTCTGAAGATCGGGCCCCCATCCCAACAACCATTTGTACCTGCATCTCTTGGAGACTATCATTTACACCCTTCAAGTGAAGCCAAAACTTTGTTTATAAGAGGGATCAACAATTGGTCTACAATCCTCTTTAGAGAACTGAAGCTGAACAAAAAGGGTCACGAGCTCAAAATTGAGAAAAAATTCTGATCTGGTTTCAGGTATAGGGACAATAAATATTCAGTTCTCATCCCCGGATCTTTTATCTTCTGTGACTGCATGTATATATAACTATAGTTGTACCCGTATTCATTTACTCCCTACCCTGATTTCAATGACAAATATCTTCCCGTCCTGTCCCTGCAGTTGCACCCATATTCTTATGCTCGTGTGTCAGATGGCTGGTAATTGAACATTTATGTTGAGCTTGGAATATTTATTTTTGTGGGATTTTTACTCATGTATATTTAAGTTATCTCAAGATGACCACCACAAGTAATCATTAACATAATGACATTGTTTGCTTATGCATTTTTTGTAAGAATCACAAGGCCAAGGGATTCACTTGGGACACAAGAACTCTAAGAATTTGTTAGTGGAGATTTTTGATGGTGAATGGTGAATGTAATCCCCATGAACAACCTTGTTTATTCCATCTCCACTCGTGAGCTTTTGCAATGAATTCAAGGTGTGTGTATGTTAAATGATAAAGAATAGCATATTAAGTACTAAATAAAATGTTCATACATATATAACCCAAGATGGGCTGCCACGTGTACTACATCACAATCTCTCACCTACATTAACTTCAAACTAAATATGTATAGCAACACATATAATTTTGGTGGTTTCATCACCTAATACTAACCATAACACTAATAGTCGATATGGTCATGTTACACTAATTGTGATCACGTATCTGTTTTGATGTCATATTCCCAACACCATCCTCCCTCTACCCACTTTCTCCCTGCCTACCATTAATAAAAAAAAGTATTAAAACATAAAAAAAAAAATATGATGCCAGAAATGCCTAGGAGGGTGGCTTCAATTCTCATCCTCGTAAGCGCTTTATCTTTTCTTGGAACATGTAAATATATAATAGTTGTAGACATTTACTCCCTACCCCGATTTCAATGACAAATATCTTCCCGAAAAACTATGATGCCCTACAAACGCCATATTGGCATTTCACCCCGTAAACGCGTTTGGTGAAACGTAATGAAACATGACCAAGCTTGGAATATTTATTTTCGTGATTTTCTCAACGCTTTTTAAATTTTAAAGCATCAAAAGAAACCAAAAATAACTCATTTAATGAACCTAAACCAATATACCTACCTAGACTTCTTAAAACACTTCCTAAAAGCTATATAATTCATCTTGGGTCCATTCTAAATAACTCTCTCGTTTTTCTCTTGCTAAATTCAGTTTTCATGGAGATGATTGTGAGGAAAATCTGGATGATATATTCTAGAATCTAGATTATTATCATGTATATGTGAATCATTGACTTGTAACCATGTTGAATGATGAGTCATGTCTCTTTAGAAATTCAAATTTAAATGAATACAAAATATTTTGAGTGCTTTATCAATTATCTGTTCATGATCTACTATTATGAAATGAGTAATATATCATATATATATATATATATATATATATATAACGCATAGTTTTGGTGGTTTAATCACGTTACTAACCATAACACTTCATATCCAAGGTTTTTAAAAAATTGTCATTTCCTTTTTGATATTATTCCCAACATCCATCCTCCCTTTCTGTTTCCTACAACATAAAAAAGTAAAAACAACAATGTCCAAAATTTCATGAAGACACCATCATCCACATAGGGTCATATGCTGAACCAGATCACAATTGGTACCCGGTACACACCATATCAAGATCAATAGCTGGTACTCATTGTACCAAAAACAGACACCCTATACACAAGGACTTGATAATGTGGGCAATAATGTTCCTAGTCTAGGCCACACTCATAATAGAGCCTCAAATGCTCAAGACCACAAAAACTACACCACCCAACCTAAAATTCAAGGACCTCGGGAGCCCAATGCCAATGGCTCTTCCCTCCTAAAGATAACCATAATCTACATAAGAAAAACCTTGATTCCAGTTGGAATGCCAAATTAACGAAGTGTCACCAATTTCCTCTTGGAAAGTGAGACTTCCATATAGTTTGCTTCATCAACTTGCCCTAAGACCTCTAGTTTTAGTTGTTTTGGGTGACACACAACATCCCATTTTTTCTGCTCAAAAAATTTTCATCTAGTGTAAATAAATAACTAATAAAAAAAATCCAATACGTGGATGAAGGTATCTGCTGGAAGGAAGAATGAAACTAAATGGAGATGCTTACAGAAATATTAACATAGTGAACATTGCAATTTAAAAGGGAAAAACACAATTACCTTCATACACTAAGTTTTTTCCTATACAAAATGATAAGATATTTGATAGCTTTGATGCAGTATAGTTCTGAAATTATAACTTGTTAATGTTTCAACTTTGTGTAAATATTAATAAATGATGACAAACACCAACTTCCAAGGCATTGCCAGAAACTATGAGCTGATTGCCCTATATTAGATCGAATAAACCAAATAGATAGCTTCATAAGCATGTCAAAACATTTATTAGTAGTCAATGAAACATGGAACATGTGAAGTTTAAAATGTAGTCTTCAAACAAATACGCAGCAGAGCACGTCACCTGGCTTTTGAAACAAAGCATATTGCACCTTCTTGCAATAGTAATGAGCCTTCGTAAATGTCAAGAGAGAAATGCACTCTACCTTTAAATATCGGCATGATAATGTACAGGAATGTGTATGTAAAATTATTCTCCTCCGTATAAATTTTTGTCTGAATATAATTAACGGTGAAGTGTTGGTGACATAAGGATATGCAGGGAAGAGCACACGTAAACAGTGTAACCTAATCAAAATTATAATCTATAATTTCCCAAATTAAGTTTGACACAATGTAAAACAGGAAGCATCTACAGACTAGGCAAATAAAATCGATCCTTGCTATGAGACAAACGAAAACTGTCTGCTGTAACCCTAAGCTCTCTCAGTTAACAGAGAGTTGTAATCTATATCCAGTGGTTAAAAGCATTCTTATGGTACCAGCTCCATCCACTTGTACATTTTAGTGGTGGTGAGCATTTCTCAGGGTTATTTGGACAGATTGTCCTTTTCAGTGATACCACGAGCTTGGCAAAGTTCTCTGGTCCAATCACCCAAGCATATTCGAGGTATTTCATGTTGCTCAATGCTACCCATGGAGGTCGTTATCCTTTGAAATAGCCCACTTGCAGCAAAAATCTTATCAAACTTGGTGTGGTAAGCTCCATGTGTTATGCCAATGGACAACCATGTAACAAGAGTGATGAGAAATTTCCAAAGCTAAACATTTATGTCAGTAAACAGAATGTGGCAAAGAGTATTGATAGACAAAGAAGATATTTACTTAGTGGCAATGCCAGGCTCCAGCAGACAAACTTGGCAATAAGCATCCACAGTAAAGAATAAATTTCCAAGTAAATAAGGGGAATCCAGTTGTGTCTACAACTAAGAATCAATGAATATAAAGTATCCAGTATACAGAAGCTTGCATCCTTAAGAAATAACTAAAATATTAAGAAGAATGGGCCATTTTTCAAAATGCCAAATCAACAAATGCATCTCCATAGACCTCATTCTCAATTATGGAAAACAATTTCAAGACCAAATTTGAGCTACAAATAAAGTTCCATAAAACAAATAAGCTCGAAATAAGAGACAAAATCACTGTATAGGATAAAACCTAAAAGCAACACAAGGAACTGCAGATTGAGCGGAAATCAGAAAAGACCTAACAAAAAGCACAAAAATATAGGTGTAATGTTATTTTCAAGGCTGAAGGAGCAGAAATCCATGGGTGTTGCTTCCCCGTCCTCTCTTCCTCCTAAACCCTAAACCCTAGCCCTAATCTCGTCCACATTTCTAAACTTGATTCTATTAGTAACAAGGGGTCTCAAGTTCGAACCAAAGGCATTTTAAACCGTTGGTAAGAAACATAAAGACCGAGCAAGCATGCTGTAATTAAATACAGAAAAAAGTTATAAATCGAAAGAGATAAAAAAACAAATTGAAGAAATAGACAAGTGTAGAATCAGCAGAAACGCATCATTTAACCTCATTAAAAAAATTGTTGAAAAAATGATGCCAAGAATACATGCAAAATGATATGAATCTTACTCAATTCTTTTGCTTCGGGTGATTAAAATGGTGTTAAAATCACTACAAGCCACTCTTCGTAATGATATTTTTTTTTTAATTTATCCCTACAAACCTATTAGCAATGGGTGACTGTGTATAATTGCCTGCATTTTTTCAGGGAAGAAGAGGAAAATAAGAAGAGTCAAATGTTTTCTCATAACGGAAAGGAAACTCAGCTTTCAAACTGTACTTCGCAGCTACAACTTTCAGTATTCTGAGCAGAATTTAAATTTTTATAATAATAATAATTATTATAACTATTCGCGTTCTACCTATAAGGAAGCCTCCATCGGAAAACATCCGTTTCCCAGCCTCTTTAACGGATTTTGCTGGCAGCAAATTTTTTTGGTCCGATCACTCAAATGTAATCAGAACTTCAAATGATGTGAAGTTTGATGCGGATTCTAAGAGTGTTTGAGGACTGTCGGAAGAGTCGGTAGGAGGTTGTCTGACGTGGCAGTGATAGCTACATTTTGCAAATTCAGAACCGACCTACCCTTGCCACCTACCTAAAGACTTCACCACCAACAAAAACATACATCTGCTACTGACCACCCATGTCAATAGCATTCATTAAAGTAAATATCTTAAAATTGCCACTTAATTAGCTCTTTTGGTATGGATTGATCTTCCTAAGCTGCAAATTAGCTACAGTTATAAGAGGCCTTCGAATTTTTCGTCTCTCCTTCTATCAACACCTTCTCCCTCTCCTCTCTGCTTGCACTCCTCTGCTTCGCTGCTTTTCCATTGCTTCTCATGGTGGAGTTCATGGTAATGGGAATTGGGGTGGCATTCACTCCACTCATAGTGAGGCAACATTCATGGGAGCATTCAGTTTAATGTTGAGAACATTGAAACTCTTGCTTTTATCATGTCCTGAGACCTGTCATAGCCTGCTCACATGGATAGGAAGAATATGCTATGAGTGCACTCATTGGATTCTATACAAGCTCTTAAAGTCAGCCATCTAGCTGCCTGGACTCATCCCCGGCCTTCACTCATATTTATGACGATTTACAGTAAATCGGTCACATCATTTTTATGATAGGTTTATAAATGGCCTCGTAATTATTTTTATTATTTTAATATTAATAAAATTACAGTATATACGGAATGCCTTTACCTATCACTTAGATGATCATGTGCACAAGCAGCTCGAAAATGCTTGCTTATATCAGCAAACCAAGGCATTGTAGAGCCCCACCAAATACCCATGTGCACAGGCTATTTGAATACACTTGGAATTTGAAAGGCTCCGTTTTCAGGATTTTGTTGAGCATGTTCTAGATGACAGCATTCGCTCATGGATTTTCAATCAGGGATCTAAAATTCCTCCTGCTGCCCATTCTTCAATATTGGACTCTAGTAGCTCTCGCTCAATCTTGGCACCAAGATGGTTGAGGAAGACTTTTTTTGAAGCACTATACAACACTGCAGTATTATGTGGGTGGACTAAAACTTGACCTTTTGGGATCCATAGTTAACTTGGCCCGTTTCACTGGCCGCATGCCTATTCTAGACTGCACTCAACGCCTGCTCCCCAATTAATCCAACCCCCTTCCTGATGAGTCCCAAGGTAGCAACTTTCGTAGAGAGTGTTTTTCACGGTCTTGACTTAAAATATGGAAAAAAGACAGTCCATCAAAAATACAATAAATACAGAAAAATATGGTAAATTACATATCTAAAAATATAATAATTTCTGAATATTCACTATATGATAGCTCTTCTTCATCACTACTTACATTTTTATAGTATTCTGCAACATTTTGTCAAACAGTTTGCAGAATCACAGCTGTGTTTAAGGGTTTTAAACAAAACATTTTGTCAAACAGTTGGTAAACAATCTCCATAGTAGTTGTATTCCAAATTTTTTGTCTTCATACAGTTTAACAGCAATACAACTCCTTAATCTGGCTGTTGTCACCTCTTTCCAAATGTTGTTAGGTTGTTGTTTATCTTCCAGGCACTATTGAGCTGTTGAAAACCATGTAAATGCTTCTGAAAAATGAGCAGAAAACCTTCCAACTACCCTTACTCTTAACGCTGCTGAATGCAAAATCTTGAAAATTTTCCATTTAGGCATGTTATGGTGTGGATTAATTAAATAACATATATTATTTCAAATCCCTCATTTCTGGATTTTTTTTTTTTTAAATCTATTAAATATTTTCTTAACCACCAAAATTTCGTGTTTTTGTACGGTGTACAGAAAAAAAGGAAAATCATAGAGATAGAACATTTTGGTAACCTTGTCGCTGACTACGAAATTGGAAATCCTTTATGCCTGTTGGTTGAAAGCGCACTGTTGAGATGGCATAGAGGCATTATGGACACATTCCCGAGAAAACAGACCCGTTGAATTGCCTTTGCCTTTGCCTTTGCCTTTGCTATCGATTCGACTCGACCGTGAGGATTTGAAAAAGTTGGGAGCTTTAGAACAGGGTACGAAAATCCATTTGAAAGTGACTTTTTTCAAATATTTCGCGAGTAGGCGTTTATTTTGAAGAAGGCATTGCTAGAAAGTGTCAAATTCCGGTGGCTTAACTTTATAGGTTGCCGGATTTTAGATATTTTTTAATTGTTGTGATTGAGAAAAAAATGTCCGATCACAACACTCCCCATAGCTCCACAAATTACTTCACAAATATGTGTACATATGGTATTGTAGTTGCAAATACCATGGAACTATACACAGGCATGAGCCCGATCATGTAAGCTTGTTTTATTAGTATTCAACCAATGCGCTTTTTGGATGATGAATAGCATCACACCTATAATTGATCATTACGTTTGTAATGTAGATATTATTGGTCACTAGCTAATTCTAGAAGAAGAAAAGTGACCATACTTTGCATTAAATTTTGGTTGTTTGGGAAACTGAAGTGAGCTTTTGATCCTAGACTATCTTTTGTCTTTTCCTCCCACCTACCTTCACCAAAATCTAATTTTTAAGTTCCATGGTGCAAAGGATGAAGAGACGTTTCCGAAAGTCCAAGATCTCGAAAACCGGAGCACCCGGTCAAAAGTTATGGCCATTCGGGTTTATAAAGTAGCTTTGCTCAGAGAACCGAACTCCCATTGTTTCTCAACTCGATCAAATTGTTTTCCCACACCCCTCTTTGATTTTTCTTGCTTACTTTGCGAGACCTCAAGGTGCCTTTGATTTACTCGAGAAACCGAGCTCATGTTACTTTCTAGCTCTATCGAGCCATTTCCCGCTTAACTCTCCTTTTCCATCTTGCTTGATCGCCAATAAACAACTTCCTATCCATTCCCAAAACATGTAAAATTTAAACATAATTCTAATATTTAGTGTTTTAGACATTTGCATATCATATGTTCTTCTCAATACATCAATCTTGAATCATCTCCATTACTGATATAAAACTAAATAACATTAACAAATATATTACACAACTATCGTGTCAAAATAAAATTACAAACTAGGTTTTAATTGACATCCCTTCGACATACTTTGCAACTCATGTGCAATTGCTAGTTATTATTATTACAAAATATTTACATGAGAACATCTCAATGTACCATTAGACTTTGCTCCAAGGTAGATTTTGAAGATTTAAGGGCAATGGAAATTTTTTTGACAACCCATATTTACGTTGAAGGCGTTCCCCCTATGGGAAAGGCACTTGCGGATGTTTTAACCACCAGTTAAATTTGACGGTTTGACGGCCGTCTGGACGTTTTCGTGTTCTAACAGTTTTTTTGCCTACCTTAAGATTAGGGTTTTTGTCGATCCCGTTACAAAATCAATGTAAAATATATGTTATTAATCGCCACAAGAGGCTTCACCGCTTTAAATCTCGTCTGCAAATTGAGAGGCGTTCGAGGAACGGCAAATCCAAACGAGAGGGATTCTCCTCCGCCACCTGCTAGATGCATTCTCACCATCCTGAAATCCTCGCCACTAATGTCGTTGGCCTAGGTCAATTCGGACAGAGCGGCTCACAAGAGGAAGACAAAATTACAGATGTCTAGTGTTTTGCAGTTCCTTTCAAAATGGTGGAGGGGAGTGGAAAGTGTTTATAGACAGTGATACAGAGCAATATGGTGAAAGTGGAACCTATGCAAGTATTGATTTGGGTATTGCAGACTTTATATGCCTTCCCCTATGTATGAGATATATTTGATTATGCAGGTTTTACTCAATGATTTGTAGGTGCTTCCTTTTCTGGGTATTTGAAATTTTTCTGGTATGTGAATTTTTTTGTGGATATGTGAAATAACCATATGTTTTTAAGGGAAATAACAGAGCCACCTATTTTTTTGGGTTGGCGAACACGTCTTTGGACCAACATTCTCAGGCTTATCAAGTGCACGCTCTATAAAAATCATAAACTGAGTTTTTTATTTTATGAAATATTCAATATACTTGAGAAACAGAAACAAATTTGTTCATTTGATTAGTATTACAAACTCAAATTATTATGTCAAACACGGCGAAAAAGCATGTTGAACAAAACTGAATCTCTAATGCATGTAAAGGTGGAGCCGGACATATCCCAAGTCACAGATGTTCAAAAGGTATATTAGCCATTGAATTGGTTTTGATAACAAACAAGCTTAAAATGCTAGCCTATGAAAAATTGGACTATTGTTTCAAACCATTTTTCTTGCTAAATGGCAACCTGGAAGTTAACTTCAAGCTTTTGGGTTGCAGGGTATTTGTGACGACATGGAACATAGGAGGCATATTTGCTTCAGTTGGTAAGATTTTTGTTTGTTAATTTTCTTTCGAGCTTACTTGGACTAGTGTGGCTATATATATTAACTTGAATAAAGATTGATTAGCTCCGTAATGATCGGCTTGGTTTCTTAATTGCATTTCTTTCAATACAAAATGAACATTGAATAAAGATTGTTTTATTCTAGTAACAATGATAGACAGTTGGTTGCTTGATTGTTATTCTTTCAATGAGAAATGAACACTTTGTTCAACTATAATATGTAGGACTGCTTTGCTAGGTTCCTTTAAATAGTAATTGAAAGAAAACCACAACATACTCGTGGTCTTGAAAGATCAAGACCCAACAACCAGACCTACAAAACATGTAGTTTCTTCTAAAGACAAAAGAGAGTGTCAAAGACAAGAAAACAAATTAGGTCCAGAGGCAGGAGTAAGAAAAAAAATCTGCAGTTTGACGAAGATCCCATATCGTTGAGGACGATTTTAAGGGCCAATCTGAGGATATTGTTGTTGAGAATGGGATGGATCTTCCCAACATGGCCAAACAGGTGTGTATTTTTTCTTGCTTTAGGATTTTAGCCTCATTTTGAATAAATACCCTTTCTTTTTTAATTCTTTGGGAAATCTCAGCTGGGGTAGTGGGTCAATATGAGTGGGCCCGAATCTGAAGATTTTATGCTTGAGTGGGGGAGGCGCGGATTGGTATCCTTGAATCTGGAGGGGGTATTGTCGGTACTCCAAGCACACCCTAGTGCATGGTGGTCTCATTTCCTATAAGCTAACTTGTATTATAAGCATAGGAATTTCTTTCTTTCTTTTTAATATAGTGTATGCTAAAGCTTCATTCTTAATATTTGGTGACATGTATCAGCCTTCAGGCTAAAATACACCTTATAATGGTTACATGGAAACTTAAAATTTTAAACTTCAAACTTACCCCATGTCTGCCCCAATTAGGGAAGGGATTTGAAACTGAACCATGCTCTTTCGAATATTAGAGTAATATTAAATTTTTTATCTTTTTCGTCAACTGGTACATTAAGATTCAAGTTTGAAATACTTATCAACAAATCTTTTGTTTCCTTCATATGCTTATTCATTGCATTGTATTCAAAATTATTATTCACAAGAAGATTCTCTAATGATTCATTGTGGAGAATATATGATTTTGTTAGAGCCATAATATGTCACCCATATAACCTACATCTAGTGATCAATTGTGTCAAGGCTGAAGTACTTACCTATTGGATTGTTTCTTCCTTATACTTTAGTTCAAACTTTAATGCTTCAGAGTCAAAACACTCATCGCGATTTTTCTGTGTAATTCTTTTCTCCGACAAAGAATTTTTCTAATGCTTCGCGAGGTGACAAAATTATTATGTTAATAAGTAAAGTATCCATTCCCGACTTCGACGGTTAATAATGTTAGAGCAAGAATATCTTGTCCATACACTGCATCTATTGAGTTTCTGAAGTAACACACCGTTAGAAATTTTTCATTATAAGTCCTGTGGGGAGCAATCCTGTGGTTACCAAGACTCAGTTTGCAACAAAAAAGTGATCTCTGATAGTGCAAAAACCGGTGGTTACACTCCCAAGAGCCCACCTGTGGAAGGCTTGCAGGGTGGCTATGTTGATTCTAAAGGCATTGGTTTTCATTTGAATGCTCGAATGATGAAGGAAATGGTAGAGAATTTTATGCATAATTGTTGCAAGAATGGTGGCCATTTGGATACATGAAGCAGAGAAACATTTAGCCCAAGGCCAAATTGATGCAGCTAATATTGTATCAAATGTATCAAAGCATAATAGAAAGGGTTTTGGACTGAGTTAAATTTGACGGTTTAACGACCGCCTGGACATTTTCATGTTTTAACAATTTTTTTGCCCTACCTTAAGATTAGGGTTTTGTCGATCCCGTTACAAAATCTATGTAAAATATATGATATTAATCGCCACAAGAGGCTTCAATCTGTGGATCGGTGGTATTTAAATCAGGTTTTTAACAGGTAAAAATAAAGGTAAGGTTTTTGTTTGTTTGTTTCTTTGCTTTCTGGCTGTTGGAATGGTGTTGGTAGCTAAATCTTTGGCTCATATTTTCAATTCATTCTTTTATTTTGGCAAAAATAAGTTGATGTTTTTCATGGTTGGGTTTGGAAATTTTGATGTCTCAATGGTTTGGTTTTGAAAGCTTAAGACTTGGTGTTGTTGTTCATGTTTTTTTGGATCTGTAGTATCGTTTCTACTGTCGACACCTCCTGAGGTTCGTGTTGCACTGCCTCCCAAATCTCGTCATCCTCTATATCCCGACTGACTCGCTGCCACAATGCTCTGCACATCTAGCTTGGTTCCCTCTGTCAAAAGCTCAGTGGCCAGGGAATAACATTTGGATAGTGTTTAGATCCGCTGGTAAAGATTTTCATTGAACAATTTGGATTGATTAGGGCTTGATCTGAAGAAAAAAATGCATTGATTTTTTTAGACCTTAAATATCGTACATAATCACATAATTTTGATTTACAGTCATGACAGAGGTGAAATTCTAGGCCTTCCTGCTTTATTTTCTTTTACTGAAGATGTAAAACAAAACAAAAATGAAAATATCACGTGTTAAATGAAAGATTTTGGAGATTTGATTCATTTTAACTATAAACATATTTGAAATTATGAAAGTTATGTTTCATGTTATGTCCTTGCATATAAAATTACACCCTAGCTTCTCCATTGAATTCTTGTGTGGTATCGCAATATAGCGCCCAATGACCTCATGCGGTTTTGGTAGTAGATACACATTAAAAAATGAAAATATTTTCGTAACATGAGCCTCTAAATTTTCTCCTAGTATTCCCCACACACAAAAGGTGATTTTTCACACACAAACTAACTCTACTAAAAACATCCATGTTTATGGTATCTCTCGAAAGATACTATAGACTTAATAAAATACTCCAAATATTTATCAATTCTTTAGGACTTGCCATAATCATAAAGAAAATGTAATCTATTACATGACACGCAAATTTTTACAAACACATGCACATCATAAAGGTAGACACAAAATAACAAAAAAAAATTGCATGTTAATGACAGAAAGTAATACAATGACTCCTCATGTGAATGCAGTTACAAGTTCATTACAAACATATGTTCAAGATAGAACTTAAACAAAACATAACAATATAGACTCGGGAAATGACTCGCACATTCTACACTTTACTAAATTTTCCTAGCTTAGATGTTTTTGGGTGATGCAATGTCGCAAAAGAACTCATAAACTCTTGCATCACTATGAGCAAGATAAAATAAATATAGCTCAACAAGTAATTGATTTAACAAAATTTTAATTTAAATGCTAAACCCTATATTGCAATGTAGCAATAAATAAATAAGAAATGAAGTACATATTTGGCCTAAGCAATAAGCAAGACAAATGTAAAACCCTAAGTGCAAGCGGGCAAAAAGAAGACTTAATTGATTTACTATAATCCCAAATATGTGCACCTAAAGAACTAATAAAATATAAGTACAGTGTTGCAACAATCCCGAAAAAAAGTAGAAGTGTCACAATAAGTTGTATTAGGGCACCGGACTAGGTTAGGGGCGCTTAGGCATTGTAGACCTCTTTTGGGCATCTATGACTACTTAGAACCTCATAAAATGATCTTCACATGGTTACAAGACATTTTCTAATGTTCTCCTTTGGTCACACGCATGTCATTGTCGATCATCAAACCAATTTGAAACATGCAAAGAGAAAGAACACCTACAAGACACCAAAACACATCAAATCTTAAACTAAAAAATATGCAAATGGGGATTCAGACTAACCCCAATGGTCACCTGATTGAGTGAACTTATGATTTGGGTGCTACACTACATTTAAAAATTCATGTTATTTTGTGTGTGTGTCTCAGTAGAATTTTCCTAGGTGTCTCTTATGTCAAACACACTTGAATAACAAGAAATAACTAGATGTAGAAGATGTAAATAGATGTGTGCATGGAAAAATGAACTTCCTCTCCCATGTGTGTATGCGAAATAATAGTCTCATGTCCCTTGTGTGAAGTTATATGGATGCTTGAATGCTCTTATAATGTTCTTGGATGTAAACTTAGGTGATTATAGTAGATACTTAGTGTTTGGTCCTTTATTATGGTCACATTGTTTCACCTTTTTCTTAGATTGTTTCTTTGAAGTGTTGACGAAACAGATAGGGTAACGGGCATAGGAGGAATACATGTTCAAATGTCGGTTGATGGGTTGTTGTGTGCGTATGACTTCCGAATCCATAGCTGATCGTGAGAGCTTCCTTTTGGCTAGGAGGAACTACCTGTAATGAAAACAAGACCACCAGAAAGAATTAAACAATATGGGCAGTGAACTCCCGCTAACATAAGCTAGATCCGGGAAGTATGATACTTCCTATATGGTGTCAGATCCACTATTTTAAACAATTCAATGTTGTAAACAAAGTAAATCCTATTGTTATTTTGAAATGATTTAGGTATCTCACTTAAAACACAATAAGAAAATAGATCTAATCTAACAGGCTAAGCTAGAATAGAATCCAAAGGTCAAATGATTGGTTTTGGGTCTCTGTAGGTCTGATAAAGGTCTCGGGTAGGTCACAGGTGAATGAGGGTGAGATAAAATTAGGTGGGTAGGTCTCTGTCTCGGCTGTGTGGGCAAACACGAGACCGATGTTGGTTAGGGGTGACTGACGCCAATGGCGGTTAGGTATAACCGTGCCGATTCTTGTGAGACTCTGAAATGTCATCGAATAGGCTTTTGGTCTCCTTTGTGATTGCACAAAGGACTTTGGTTGGTCAAGATGAGGTATTAGGTGATTGGAGTAGGCTTTTGTGAGGTTTTAATGGGTCTATAGAGGTGGAAATATGGAGAAGGTCAATAGGGAGCAAGATAAACAATGGATGATAAAATGATGAATGAAATGAAATAACTAGGAAAGTATGATGTTGTACTTACTTGGATTTCATTCCTGAATTTCTATGCGTGAGGGATGGAGGCGCTAATGATGGGTTTGAAGGTTTTAAGTGATCACCAACGAAGAAAAGCTTCTGCGTGGGATGCGTGCACACTCCTCTTTTCTTGGATAGATCAAATCATGGTTGGGATGGTACATGCGGGAGAGAGGATGCCCAATCTCCTTCCTTAGATGTGAGTTTTCATTGGAATTAGCTCTCTGAAGATGTGTTATCTCTCTGAGATGTGTTCTTGTTTGTCAACTTTCTTGCTTCCAACTTCCAACTTCCAACTTCCAACTTCCAACTTCCAACCTTGAGAATAAGGTTGTTTTGGGTTAAAAGGGGTAACCGATGGCGGTCAGCTTAACCGGCGATGGTTAGGGGTAACCGACGTCGGTCAAGGTGGGATTTCCTAGGTTTACTAAACTAGGGAGATCCTCCTGATTTCCTTGGATCTCGTGTCGTTATCCCGCGGATTAGACTGAGAGCTTCTTGTGAGCATGCGGGAATGTGGTTAGAGGGAATGTAGGCATTGATTTTTAGGGTTTGGGTAAGTCTTAGTTAGTTATGGGAACTTGCTAAGAATAGGTCTTAGGTTGAGTTGGCTTGGTGAGGTGTCTAAGTGAACTATATGTGTAGATATTATTTAAATAATAAATATAGTGAGGATAATGCATTAATTTAATTAAATTAATTAAATTAATATTAGTGGGGTGAAGGGGGTCATGGCTAGGTAAATGTAATAAAGGGTGCTTATATGTCGAGGGACAAAAGGGGAGTGTGACCTAATTTTAGTGGCTACACACATAGCTTTGTATTTATATGATTCCCTTGTTTGAATTTTGTAATTAACCACTAAAAGACTGATCCATAAGAAAGCAAGATGCCTAACTGACTAGAAAAGAGCCAAAAGATGCGAACAAGATACAAAGAGGTTGTAAGTGTAGCAGCAGTTTACACAGAAATAACACACAATAATATTATATTTTTATATTCAATCAATCTTTCCAACACAATATAATACATTCGGATCATATAATATATAATGGGATGCAATTCCTATATCCTAGGAAGTCAGCTCCAACAACATAACAATCTACCTATATCCATGATATTGTTGTAGACTCACAACAATATCACAACTATCAAATAATACAACCATATATGTGAATAATTACTCACGTAATTATTCTCATTAAAATATCTATAATAATGGAGCACTATAATTCCTAACATTTCCCCCCTTAGTGCGAACATGGGGAAAAACAATCACACTTCCTTCTATAGCGTGCCGCCACGCCTGTGCTCACGATCTGGATGGTTTTCCAAGATAGCTAACAACCTCAACATGGATGGTTTTATAGGAAAGCCAACAACCTCAACATGGATGGTTTTACAGGACAGCCAACAACCTCAACAAGGATGGTTTTATAGGACAACCAACAACCTCAACAGGATGGTTTTACAGGACAACCAACAACCTCAATATCATGATACTACTTTTCCTTGTGCTTTCATCTATCCACTATGCTTTTCCTTCAGGGAATTATGTAGGAAACACTACTCACTGATAAAAATATGAAAAGAGAAAATGGAACATTGAGACCATGTTCCCCCCCTCAATGTGAACATTTCACTTATTCAAGCCATAACAGGAACACTGAAAAAGAATCATGCTACACACAACTGAAATCAACTACAACTCTGAAAATAAAAACAAACTCACACACACTATCACCACAACTTTGTGCGGCCCCGTCGTTGGTGACTAATGAGAGGTCACTAAATGACCTCCACCTTTCCTAGCCTCCATCCTCCAGTAGATGCATTCTTTTAGTAGAGAAAGTCTTCTTCACTATCTTGAGTAGCAACTTCTCTGTCATGTGAATGGTTGGATCCTCGCTTCCCAATCACTTTCTTCTTCTCTATTTTCAGAAATGAAAGCTTTATTATTCAATTTACCATCCAACAGATCCCTAGCTCGTTGTTTACAAAACATTATTCCATGTCCAGACACATTACAATAGTGACAAAGAAGCCTTTTCTTTGGATCCTGGGAGGTTGAACCTTGCTTGAAAGAATGATTGTATCTCTTTTTAAAATATTTACCATGTGTTCCATATAACGCTTTTTCTTTTGTTTCAATTTTATTTGTTCTATTTTCATCCTCTATCAAAGAAGAAATCAAGTCTTCTAGACTTGGATTGATTTTGCTCAAAGTGAAGACCATATTAGAATAGCTAGGAGGCATGCTATTAAGTAAAACTACTTTTGCATCATCGTCAGGAACATCTACTTTGATTCCAGCTAATTGATTTAATACAGAATGAAACTTACTTATATGTTCCACCATGCTGTCACCTTCCTCCATTTTGAGTCCAAACAACTTTTGTTTTAGTGCTACTGCTGCACTTCCTGCTTGTGATCCAAATAGTTTGTTTAGTGTTGTCCAAATTATATTTGAGGATTTTGATAAATCTATATGATGCAAATATGCATCAGATAACCCCAATCCAATGATTGCTATAGCTTTTCAAGCTATGATGTCCCATATTGTCACTTCATCTGCATCTCTTGGTTTCTTTGCTTTGCCATCCACAATCTCCCACAAATCTTTGTTGATTAATAACAACTGAGTTTTCACCTGGCATGTGTAAAAATCTCTGCCTTCAAATTTTTCAATTCAATTCAACTTAGCCATGTTAAAAAAATGGACGTCGGTTTCAACCGAAAATGCGTCCGGAAGACAATATGACAACTGGACTAAAAATTTAAAAAGTAATAAACTGAGATTAGTTTTTAAATGAAAACGACTATAACAATGATAATAACAATAACATTAAAAAAAATGTTTTGACTCTTTTTTTTTTAAATGGAGACAAAGACTCAATACTATATGGACATGTTGACATTGATCAAGTGACGACTTGACAAAAAGACATACACTTTATCTTTTGTTTAACTTTGAGTTGACAAATTTCACCATATCAAGGTTGGAATTCGTTGTTGACTACTGCGTGTACATAAAAAACCAATCAACCTCTGAACAACAACTATGATCTAAAAATGAATTCCTTGGAGCGTATATCAAGGAAACAATAGTGGGTTGAACGCAGATCGGTGCATGAAGTATGTGGCCACGTGGACAAAAAATTTGAATTTCTTAACCATTGAGAGACCTAGGCAGGTTATCGTGATGCATGTCAAGCTAATTAATGATGTAAATACCTTGAAAACACCTTCGCATGCATGTGTATATGAATCTCGTTCCCTACATAGTCGAATTGGTTGTTGCGCATATGTTCCCACCTCAAATATACTGATATATTGTATTTATGTGTTGTATTTATATCAGAACGTGCATAACGAACAACAAGAGATGGCACAGATCTGATGGTCCCAAATCCTGAAAGCCTTTACCGTCCATAATGATATCGAGATTCAAGTTGACAACGATCGATTTGCATGAGCAGAAAATGTGGAAAGAAAGGCACATTTCAATGCATAAACACTCCCTTTAATTTAATCTCAGCCCGATGTAAATGGAACAAACTGAAGACTGAGTCGACTGTGCTTCTGATTATAGGCAACAATGTATATACATGAATTCTTCCACGAGTTGTTTCACCTCAATATAGCTATGCCGATGAATGAATTTGATCCCCCCAAAAAAAAAAACACAAATATACGAGCCTCCTTCAGGTCACGGATTGAAATCTCCTCACCACGCATGCCTTGAAACTAATTGATATGAATTCATATGCAGGTGTGGATCGATGCACAAAGAGAGAGAAAATGAATGGATGAGTAGTGTTAGAGACACAGATCAGCCCCAAACAATTCTCAAAATCCCATGTTGCTCGATGCCAAATGTAAGTGCAGCAACAGGTTTACACAGGAAATAACACACAATAATATTATATTTTCTATATTCAATCAATCTTTCCCACACAATACAATACATTCGGATCATACAATATATAATGAGATGCAATTCCTATATTCTAGGAAGTTGCTCCAACAACATAACAATCTACCTATATCTGTGATATTGTTGTAACTCACAACAATATCACAACTATCAAATAATACAACCATATATGTGAATAATTACTCACGTAATTATTCTCTTTACAATATCTATAATAATGGAGCACTATAATTCCTAGGTCGGGCGCTCGGGAGGATAGGGGCACCTGGGCATTGACATCCTAGATGGGCACCGGTGTCCGAATCACAAAAGTTGACTTGTATCAAAATTTAGATTGGGAAATAGGGTGTGTAAGACCAAGAAGGAAACCATAAAGAAAGCAAAGAGGCTAAAGATAGTGGTCAATTAGTACTTTTCTCGCTTAGGAATCATATGAATAGTGGTATGTGATCATGACCTAGAAATGTACCTAAAGTGTGTGATTTAGTGTCTACATTTTCCCCCACTTTATGTTGTTGAGTGAATACTTAATAACATACATTAGATAAGAGACATGCACCTGATAACCATGTAGATCACTATCAAAAAAATTTCCTAGGAGACAAGAAAATTCTTGAAATGAATAATACGAATCATGGAAGCTAAAGAAGAGGAAGTGATCCTAGGGGTGAATAACATATGTGTATATGTAACATTTTACCTGTTGTTGATTTCGATTGATGCTTGATGATGTGAGTGTTTCTTCCCATAAGGACAAACCTGCAAAAGAGTATTCAAAGTCATGTATGTGATAAAATTGATCCCAATATGTAAAAATATTGAAAAAGTGTGTAAAATGTGAAAAGGAACATGTGCCCCTAATCCATGATGAGTGAAAAGTGTAGAATGAGTCCCGATAATGTTGTAGAAGAAATTTTTTTGGCGATCTCATGCCAAGAACGATTTTTTGGGGAGATCTCACGCCAACTGCGCCAAGTGTGAGTTTTTTGGGTGATCTCGTGTCATGGTAGAAGTGTAGCGAGAAAGGTCTAGTGTTATTCTTCAACCTTTGACTATTTCCTAAAATGTAAACACCACTGCAAATGGTGTGTTCAAATTCAATCTGATGCAAAAATAGAGAACAAGGTGAAAACATGCATTTTGATTTCTTGGAGTATTTTGCATGTACTAAGAAAACTACCGTGTAGATTGATGTCAACTTTGGTGATCTGAGAAAAATGTGTAACTTCCCCACAGTCGTAGGCACCTAGGAAGGTTCATGGGTGCCCAAATGCTCATGTTCATATCTAGGCACTAATGTCCATGTTGTGTTGAAGGCCCAAGTCGAGATTTTGGGTTATTTCTAAGACCGTATATTGTGTTGTACCTATATTGAAATGTCTTGTCTTGACCGTGAATTGTTGTATGGGGTGATTAATTCACTTTATATATGCCCCCTCGTTTGGGGTGCATGTGACATGAGAGGAGTATGTAGCCCAAAGGAGGACCAGACATTGATATGAAAATGTATCCCTCACGGGGTGGGAGGGAATGTGCTTGGTAGAAACCAAGGCACACACAAACAAAGTGGCTAGAAACATGTGTTAGTGCAATCAAGCTAAATATGCAAATTAAAGACAATGTATAATCTAGCAAGCAAGAAGACAATGTAGACCATGAAAAGTGAATTTAAAACATGGTACATCGCTCACAATGTTGCAAGACAATCGAGAGGAAGTGTCCAAAACACATAAGCAAAGGTGAACAAGAAAGACATCAGAAAAAACCCGCAAACAATTTCAAATAGTGGCAAATAATGAAGACAATAACAAACAATGTAGTAGACAACCATGCTTTGGCAAATATACCTGCAAGATAAATTTTGCACATGAAGAACCCGTTAGCATGTTAGAAAGATAGAAAGTATGTCAAAACATGTATGATATGATATAGTAGTGTGCTAGCATAAGTATAGGAAGTAGTATAAAACGAAACAATAGCACTTGATATGTGTGCAAAGTAGATGCCCCGGGAGCCAGGACTTGTAAGAGGTACAATGCCAAGCATCCATGCTGCGTGTAATGATCTATGTAAAAGTTGCATTCACAACTAGAAGGAAAGTGATCATGCATGTGTATATAACAAGATAATGACATATAAAATATTTGTCTAGCATGTGTAACAAAGTGTACATGTAAGCATAAGTAAGCAAGAATAAATGTGACCAAGATATCCAATATGTTGTGAATGTGGATGGAATGTAATGTAGAGTGAGTGTGATAGGAGCAGCGTGCCCCTCGTAAATGTTAATGAGTATGTATGAGATGAGGTTCATTTATACAAGACCCCTCAACAGTCAAGAATGAACCATAAAATAAGAGTGCATCATCGAGAAATGGTTTGAATTGTGCACTATAAATATATGATTGAAAAAGGGTAAAGTGTAGAGAGTGCGTAAGTCGGTGAGGTTCATGAATATAGTATATCCTCAACAGTCAGTGTGAACCTTAGCACAAGAGTGTGTCATAGGGTAATGAATGTGGTTTATGTATAGTATCACTTAAGATGTATAACCTTGAGTGGGTTATTAAGTGGATTACTTAGGGGAGTGAAAGGAGATAGATGCCACCCTCACACTTTCCACCGATGATGTAAGGACCAAGCTAGTTGGGATTGAATTTTTCTTTGAGGGAGCTTCAGCGTTTATGTTTTTCTTATTTTCTTTTAACACAAGATCACCCACATTGAATTTTGAGGATGAGTTTTACAATTTTATTCTTGGGTAATGTGGGTTTGATATGTGCAAAGATGTTCAAGAGCTTGGGTAAAATTAGATTCAAGCATTTCAAGTTCATGTAAGTGTTTTTCACTATATTCATTGCCTTTAAGTATGCCTTGAATGAAAAACATAATGATGGTATCTCAAGTTCTAGCGAATGATGACCTTGGTACCGTAGACTAGCGAGAATGGGGTGGCATTAGTTGGCATATACACACTAGTGCGGTAATCCCAGAGAGCATATAGGAGCTGATTATGTCATTCGTCACTGCTAGTGTCAACAATTTTACATAATATTTTAATGATCATTTTATTTGTTGCCTTGGCTTGGCCATTGCCTTGTGGGTAATAAGGAGTAGAGAGTGATTGATTTATTTTGAGTTTTGCACAAGACTTTTTAACCTCCTTATTTTTGAAAGAAGACTCATTATCAGTGATAATGGAAGAGGGAATGCCAAAATGTGTAATGATATGAGTAGTGATAAAACCAAAACTGTCGAACCGAGAAGTGCGCAATGGTGTTGCTTTCACCCACTTAGTAAAATATTCAATGGTAGTAATAATAAACTTGTGGCCATCATCTGATTCAGGATTTATTATGCCAATAAGAGAAAACCCCATAAAGAAAAGGGTCACGTTGGAGCAATCATATGGAGATCACATGTAGGTGTATGTTGAATATTTCCATGCTTTTGCATTTATCGCAGTTGTTTAGTGTATTCTAGCGATCTTGCTTCATGGTAGACCAATAATAGCCTTGACGTAAGAGCTTATACAATATACCTTTTCTAAAGAAGTGGCCACATCATAGACTACCATGTATCGAGAGATAGTGATGGGGATGTCGGTGGGTCAAAAACATTGTAGCAAATGGCCATCAAAGAATCATTTAAATAAATCCACCCCTACGATGACATAACATGTGGCCTTACATCGAAAAATGACAAGCTTCATGAGGTTGAAGACTATCTGATAAAGAATGTAAATTGGAGTGAACCAAATTTGTAAGATCGCCTGTAAAATGCTTCTTCTAGTATGCTCTATATTCCATCCACTACATCACTCCATGGTGGTTAGTAAAAGGGACATGGCCATTTTTAGAATTGTTCTTGTTTGTTATCCACCACCTAAAAGGTTTCCTCCTTCATCACACTATGACATGGTTGGGTTGTGCCAACCCATCATGATAATTTTATTAGGTTGGATTTAACCATTTCTTTATGTGTAATAGCGTTTTTAGACTTATATTTGTATTCATGTGATAACTATGTAATCATTGGTAAATAATGTTTGGATATGACTCTATAAGTAGGCTAGTTCCCGAGTGAATGTAAATGCTATAGACATAAAAATGATGCAAACATATGTTGGGATCCCTTAGCTAAAGTTGATGTCTTTCTTAGCTTTCGGTGGGTTGGAAAATTGGAAGATCATGATTCATATGTGTTTGGGTTTTTATTCTCATGTTTAGCTTGATGATCCCTTTACAATCTTTGTTTAAATTAGTTATCAATAATGTGAAACCACTTTTATAATGTTGAACTAATTTTTACAATTTAATGTTTTTTAGAATGTGATATTTTTCCAACTGCTTCTTTTAATAGGTTGTAAAATTTATTTAACATAATATATTTATAGTGAAACTTTGTTGCTAACAAAATTTCTTGACTCGTAACACGCCTAATACATCTTAATGATATAAATGAGATACCAATTAAATTCTATAAAAAAATAATATTAACTTATATAATTTTTTATTATTTTAAAAACATAATGATTAAAATACTCATATCTAGATTAAAAGTAAAATAATTTGAAAAATTAAACCTAATTTCTCAAAAGTAAAACAACACCCAACCTTCTCTCTACCTCATCTCAGTAAAATGATAAATATGAGGTAAATCTAAAAAGAAGAAAAACAAAAATATATTTAAAATATAAAAATTAACATTTTTTCATTTATGTGTTATGTTTTAAAACAAAAATTAAAATTAATAAAAGCCACAAAATACGCTTTATAAATTAATGCCAAATAGTTTTCATAAAGCAATAAGGAAAGTGCCAAGAAGACTTTTTTATGCAAAAAAAAATCATTAGGAACTTCGACACCGATCAAAGGGGTTTCGCCATAAATAAAGTTTATAACTTTGGTAGGCTATTTAGGTTCTCCCAATTTAAAATACTTGTTCCTTTTTATAGGTAAAATAGATAAAACATTAGCTAGAGATTGAGTTTTATATTAGCAATTTGTAATGTGGATTTTGTAAAAAAAAAAAAGAATCTTTGTTATTAGTAATCTCTTATAAAGGGATGTCATAACTACAACTTGCACTGCTCGTAAAAACACGCATTGACTATGTTTGTAAAATGCAACCAACAATTGGTCAATATCATCAGTTCACTTTTTTGGCATATTTTTAGCCAATGGCGAAATAGGAGTTTTGAAATAGGGTATGAACATCCACCAAATTATAATGGAGATTGTAAGCTCCCTCGTAGATATGTATTGAAAATGTAGAAGTATGCACAAGGTATGTAAATTGTTCAATAAAATGTCTTGAAAAGAGGTGGCCTCATGAACTGGCAATTATTGTAGGATACAGACAATATGGGTTTGTTGAAAAGGCCTTGGAAACTTTCATCTAAATGTAATTGGAAGTTTTACATCTAGACTCCATAACCTTTTTTAGCATCCTCCCAACTTTGTGTTTAAATGGTAGATTTAAAGAAGGGCATTGACACCCATCATAGTATAATGAAAAGTTGATATTTGTAGATGTAGTTGCGGGAACACTATTAGACATTTATGCAAAATTTTGAAACATAAACAAGCCACGTGAATTGTAAAAAAATGCTTTAAAAAGATGTGGTGTGATAGACTACAAAAATATAGGATATACACAAAATAGATTGTCTAAAAAAGCCTTCGAAAATTTCAAGCAAAAGCATTTGACATGTATAAATTCGGACTCCGCAACATTTTGTGAATATACTCCCAATGTGTGCCAAATGAGAGCATTAGAGTGGGTATGGACATGCATCAAACCATAATGGAAAGTGGATTTTTGTCATGTGTGAGTGTAAATATGATAGCAAATTCAAAGAATGAAATCAACTTTACAAAGGAAAAGATAATGTCACGCAACATCAACAATAAAAAAATTCCTATTATGACTTGATTGATGTTCATACCATGCTGCAAATCTCTTTTTCTTCCATGGCCTACAAGTATGTTGAATATCTATTTATTATATTTGGTGAAATAATGATTAATTTTAATATTATTTTTATTTCAATGTCAAATGAAAATCTCCCACATTAATGCAAACTGAGAGGATACTGGAAAGGAGTTATTTATACCTTCCAAATGCAACCACTTACAATTTTACAAGGCCTTTTCAACAACCCCATTTTTAGAATATGATGGAAAAGGTGAATTAATTGGGATGGTCATTTGTTTGTTACATTTGGTGAAACAATCTCAATGGCTTTTGAGGATGACCATGTCTTTTGTAAGTCTGCAATTATGATATGCCATGAAAAGATATCATGTTTCATCATTTGGTGAAACACTTGAAACTTACAAAGAAAGATATGAATTAGTAATTATTTATAGTTAGAAACACGTAAAAAAATGTAAATGGATGTCAATGTTAAACATGTGTTGGATTCATGAGCACAAAGCCTCCCTCTCTAAAAATGATGTCCAAGTAATTTCATTAATGGCTATCAAACCTTTATCATAAAAAGATGTTGAAATATGATACATGTATAGTTAAATAACTCTATAAAAAATGCCCTAGGTAACTTGACTTGGAAGTTGTGATCATTGAGAACATGAATGTCATTACTGTCTAAAGCATCCTCTTGGTTTTCTTAAAATCTGAATTTTCAAGCACAAATTCTTATTTTCCTGCACATTATTTTTGGAAAACCAAGAGGATGCTTATAGATTTTGTAGACATATCTGTCAGGGCACTTACAACGTGAACATCTGTTGAAAGTCCCTTTTTCATAATGCCTCATGTCTAAGAACTCGATTGATTTCAAAAAAATAATTTTGTGTACATTTTGGCAATGGTTGTGGAGTATGGCTTTACACCTAGTGATTGCAATTTTTGGAAAGGGTCCAAGGCCTTTTCAATAAACCCATTTGGTGCATATCATGCAATCTATAAACACATGAGCATGAAGATGCAAAAATGTGTAAAAGATAAAAATACATCAATTCCTATTGATAATGGTGAGACAGATTCATGAAAGTAATGGTCAAGGGGATATCCACCTAATTCCACCCACTCATAATCTTTAGTAAAAAGAAGCAATTTTTTTTGGGTCTGATCACTCCCACGTAATTAGAACTTCAAATGATGTCACGTTTGATGTGGATTCTAAGAGTGTTAGAGGACTATGCGAAGACCGACCTCACCACCAACAAAAACATACATTTAATGATGTAATTGTGGACATTTTATATTATATACTAAATTTGACATTCCTTTGACCATCACATAAAAGATTTTTTTGACTTTGACAAGTCAATCAAAGAATAGTAATATCTTGACTATACGACAAAGTTTAGGGCATAAGATTTTGTCACCAACTAATAAGAAATATGAAGAGAATCGAATGGGCTATGGTCCAATTGTGTGTATGATGGTGAAAAATATGTTTCGTAGCCATCCACCAAGATTTCGATCCCAAGATATCAATAAATAAAGGATGATATTAAAATCATTCCTCAAAAGAAATTTTAAACAAAATTCTCTTAATCCAACATACCAACCAAGCTTTAAAAAAAAATTGATTTTTTTAAAAAATTATTAATCAACCTAAAATAAGTGAAATCTATAAAATCCAAGATATTTAGTTTATTAAATATTTGGACTTACAAATACAAATGAAATATAGACTTTGCTAATGAAATATTTAAAAGGTAAGTAATAATAAAATTTTCTCAAATGTCCTACAATTCTTTGCCTTCTCTAGAGAGACTTGTAGCGTGGGTGACATCAAAAGTTCACGGCAGTTGTTATCGGGACCACATATTACCGTTGGCTTTGAAGATGACATTAGGAAATTTGTGATTGTCATTGGGATCACATACTAACGTTGGCCTAGTCATTGAAGATGACACCTTGAAAGTTTTCGACAACTATCATCGGGACCACATATTACCATTGGCCCAGTCATTGAAGGCCGACAGGTGGAATACAAACATAATGGCTACTCAAATGAAGTTTTTTTCCAAAGCATTGTGGTGTCACAACTCATGAGAGATATTTTTGGGTGGTCCGAGTTATTTGTGTTATTTTACTGTACCCTTTTTTGGGGTTTTGTTCTTGGTTTTGTTCATGCATGGTCATGCTCTCTTTTTCTTTTTCTATGTTTGTGATTTGAAAATTTGAGTTTGCCTTCCAATGTATTATTTTTGTGTGTCTTTTAATTTTATGTGCCCATTTTTCCTCTCTCCATTTTAGTTTTTATTTCTATGTGTGCTTTTCTATGGGTGCTTTTAGCCTTTGTATTTGATTATCATGTAACTTTGCAACATTTTTTGTTCTATACAAGTTTTGCTTTGGAGGAGACCATGTCCGAATAAAACAGAGCGGGGAGGAGATAAAGGAAGCTCTTATACCTCAATAAGCCTTACTAAGTTGGTATACTTTATACAATTTCTATATTTGTTATGGTTTTCCTTAATTTATTAGACGAGATGTTTTTAAGTTTTTATTTAAGATGTTTGTACTTACTTACAATTTTTATACTTGTTTGATGAGTTGCTTCTCTGGAAAAAAATTCGGAACCAAAGGTTTTTAAGTTTTTATTTAAGATTTTGAGCTTGCTTGCTTACAGCTTTTATACTTTCTTTACATTAGTTGCTTCTCTTGTGTTTTTCATTTCTTTTAATTTTTGGTTGGTAACTCGCTTTTTTTTTTACTATAGGTAAATAGTTTTTTGAAAGGGACTATACCCTTGTATACAAAAAGGGGGCCTAGAAGCCAGAATAGGAGTGAAAAACATTATAAGAAGGATCAAGATCCAGATAAGACATAAAAAACTAGTGTAACCAAAGAGCAGTTACCCCAAAACATCCAACCAGTTCAAAAACTGCAAAAGAGCAGAAAAAAATAACAACAAAACAACAAAAACCATGACAGAAGTCAGCAAGAACAACGCAGATCCATAATTACTTCTTGGCAGCTTTGGCAATTTTGGATTTGATATTCGCCAGGAGGTGAACATAGCCAATGCCGTCATGTGAGCAGGGTCAGTAGTATCCAGCTTTGTTGAATGGTTTGTTTGCTTTCTTTTTCATTCCCCAAAGAGTAGCTGGTATGCCACTGAGATTAGAGACGCAGTGAACGTGCTGCTCAATAAACTCCTCAATTGCATTAAAAATAGCCATATTATAATCATGGCGAGTCTTGGTTTTGCCAAGTCTGTTGTCCAGGGAGTAAAGTTTTTTGTAGATATCTTCCATCTGATTGTTGTCAATATCAGCCTCCTCCTCCTTCATTCTCTTACCTTTTTGCTTAGACAATTGTTTTACTTCCTCTTTCAGCAGCAACATGTCAGTTTCTAATGCTTCCAGCCTTTTAGTGGAGCTCTCAGCGTGTGTCTCCTGAGAACCCGTACTACTAATGTGTAGGAGATTATGGGCAACCTCCAAGTCCTGAGGCACATTCCCCGAAACAGGGGTTTCCAGGTTCAGCCTTTTAGATGATCTAGTTCTAGGCCTGTTCGAGGTGGAGGTGAAAGGGGTGGGGGCAGAGGTGGGGGGATGATAGGGGAGCCGAGAAGGAAGGTAGAGGGGAAGCAGCCATGGTGATGGGTATAGAGGGAGTGGTATCCGCAGCGGTGGTGGGAAAAGAAGGAACAAAGATGGGGGAGGTAGGGATGCCGGGAAGCTTGAGGAGACACAGTTTATGCAACAAGAAAATGAGCCCTTGATGCAACGGGACCGCACGAGCATGTTTTGAACTCCAAGATGGAGCGCTCAAGAGAGTTAAGTAAATAATGAGGGAAACATACCGTGTAATTTCTGCGGAAGTGGTTGAGAAACACAAGATGCTTTAAGGGCACTGTGACAAATCTCCCCTCTAGAGAAATGTATCTCACCATCATACGGGTGACCTCGTCAAAAGGCGGAGGGATAGAGCTGACTTGCAGACCCACCATGACAAAAACTAGTTTCTCATTGCCCTCCACAAATTTCCTCTCCTCAGCCGGCCTGTCAATCCTTTTATTGAAAAATCGGTACCCATCCATTCCAAGGCCAGTAGCTTCGGTGATTAACTCTTCATTGATCAAAACTTTCTGTCCTCCATATTCAACTTTGTAGTCTTTCCAGTCCTTTGTGAACTAAATGGAGATGCTTTGGTCGTGACCCTGTATCTTCTCAATGAAATTAGTGATGCCTCCCTGGTTGAGAAGATTCCAAAGCTCTTCATTATTTTTCCACTCCGGGTCCACGCTGGGCTCGATCGGCATGGGGCTCCTCCCATTTTCACCGGCTTAAGTGATTGACAGTGTAAGCTTCAAAATCCCTTTGAGAAATTTGATAGAACCCATAGTTTCCAACCCGCCTTTCTCTATTTTTTCTCACGCTATGGGAATAATGCATAGTATAACCGTTGTTGTCGTGGCACTTCCCACGAATGCCTACATTATTGCTGCTCTAACCCTGTGAGTTCCACATGCGCGAGCATCAGTCTCCTTTGAAATCCACTCCAGATCATCATCAGCCTTACCACGGACTTGAGAATCCGTAAAAAACTATTTAATAGTTGTTATAGGCATAATATTTCCCGCATGTGTGGCTTTAATCTTAAGATAAAACCACTTTAAATCATCATTATACTTTGTATAACCTTGAATGCCCATCAATATTTGTTTAAGCATTGTTTTAAACTTATCTGTGCGTGTGAAAGTCTTATTCATAAAGACCCCCTCCCAATGCTCATTAATTTTATCCCAAATTTGTATGCCCATAAGTATCCGCTTGTATGTTGTTTTGAATCTTCTCAGGAATGTGATCACTATTATCCCAAATAATGTGATTAACATTTATGCCATAGTTAGCCAATGCATCTACCACCTTGTTACCCTCCGGTAGGTATGCTTGATCTAAATATTATTGAAGGTTTGGAAATACTTATGGACTCCAAGATGAAGTCTTTGATGTTCCAACTTGGGCGAACACTGATTAAGATGATTGATTATATTGAGTGAGTCTCCTTCCAGAATGAGATTTTGGATATTATGAGTCTGAGCAATTCTAAGGCCCCATAAAGCAGATAATGCTTCAGCAAAATGATTAGTTTGTATTCCCATTTTACCAGCATAAGCAGCCACCAAACTACCTTTATGATCCCTGATCACTCCTCCCCCCGCTGCAATTCTAGGGTTACCCTTAGAGGCCCCATCAAAGTTCAACTTATACCAGTTAAGATCTGGAGGATGCCAGTGTATCAAAGATCTATCAATATTGTTACCTGAATTATTTCGGATACTATCAGCTCCAATCTGCCATTGGGACAAGATATGCTCTTCATTTACTGGGTAACTCTTGTTCTTGGGGGTTTAAATTTAGCAATATTCTCTTTAATAGCATTAGAAATTTTCCCAATGTTGAGCTTATAATTCTGTTTACTATTTCTAAAGATAATGTCATTTCTATCTTTCCATATCCTCCAAATAATATGAGGCATTACCAAATTCCAGAGCCTTCTCACAACACAATGTTTGTAGGGTGGGCTCCATTGTGTCCAGAGCTGACTGAAATCCCTCGAACCACCCAGGAAGCTTTAAAATTAGAAAGGGAAAAACTCCACATTTTGGTAGCATACTCACAATGGATGAGCAAATGACTGATATCCTCAGAGTCTTTTTTACACAAATGACACCTATTAGGCATTATAAAACCTTTTCTTATCAGGTTGTCAGTGGTAAGAATTCTGCCCCTGAGAGCAAGCCAAAAGAAAAAGTTAATTTTAGGTGTTAGCTCCTTCATCCAAATTCTATTCCAATTAAACTCAGTTTGATTATTGTCAAAGAAAGTATTATAGCCAGTTTTAACAGAGTAGTTCCCATCAATAGAACTGCTCCAGACCAACTCATCCTTAACTTTGAGCTGACTTAAGGGGATAAGGTCCAACTGATCTTGCAGGGAGGAAATAATCTGGGTCAGATCGTCTCTATCCACAGTGAGTTTTTTCCATTTCTTCTTGTTGCCCATTCTTACAATATAATCCTTGATTCTAGTGCCATACTTGCTTTCAATGATGTCTTTGACTTGCTCCAAATCTGTCCATGAGGCTGCCATTAAACCAATTATCTTCCCAGAATTTTATATCACAACCATCTCCCACTTTCCACTTACTTCCTTGTTTTATGAAATTTCTGCTCTTCACTAAGTTATTCCAAAAGATGGAACCATAAGGAAGATGCTCATCTTGAAGAAAAGAAGAAACAACTTGTTGATTAAGGTATTTAGCCTTAATTAAATCTATCCAGGGTTGCTTCTCAGTTAGCATTCTCCAGCCCATTTTCACAATAAGAGCCTCATTCATTTTCTTGATGTCTTTTATGCCCAGGCCTCCTATAGATTTTGGAGTACAAACCTTATCCCAAGCAACTAAATGGTATTTAAACTTCTCCTCCATGCCCTGCCATAAGAAGTTTTTTTGAATCCTCTCAATTTTTTCTCTGAAGGTAGCAGGGATCTTATAAAGAGACATTATATAGATAGGCAGGTTTTGAAGAGTGCTTTTAATGAGCAGGCATTTACCAGCACTAGAAAGAATGGCTCCTTTCCATCCAGCCATTTTTTTTTAAATCTCTCCAACAAATCATTCCACACCTTGGTAGAAACTTTTTTAGTGCCCAGAGGGAGTCCTAAGTAAGTGGCTGGAAGTGCACTTATTTTACATCCCAGAATTTTTGCAATTTTCAGTTGTCTTTCCTCAGGCGTATTGAAGAAGAAAATGGAGCTTTTGTCATAATTGATCTCTTGCCCAGAAGCAGCTTCATAGAGTTGTAGAATAGCTTTGATAGCCTTAGCTTCAAGGACGGATGCCATTAAGAGAAGAATTGTATCATCCACAAATTGCTGATGAGAAGTTGCGTGGCTAATGGAAGTGGGCTTTGATCCTATCAGAAGACCGTCAATAATTGCTTGACCAATTGTTCTACTAAGACTATCTGCCATAAGAATGAAGAGCAGGGGGGATATTGGGTCCCCTTGTCTTAGTCCTCTGCTACTTGTGAAGAATCCCACCGGCTCACCGTTAACCACTACTGAGAATCTGACCGTAGTGATGCAAGCCTTAATAATTTTTCTGAATTTAGCAGGGAAGCCAAATTTAATTAAAACTTTGTCTAAAAAAGCCCAAGAGACCTTATCAAAGGCTTTATTCATATCAAGCTTAAGGACCATATTCACTTTTTTGTTATTTTCCATAGAGTGTATGGTTTCATGCACCATAATCACTCCATCTTGGATAATCCTGCCTTTAATGAATCCACTCTGCTGCCTTGAGATTAAATCATTCATAATAAATTGAAGCCTGGTAGCAATGATTTTGGTAAAAATTCTATAGATAGCATTCACAAGGCTGATAGGTCTGAAATATTTGAAGTCCTTAGCATCCATTTTTTTGGAGCAAGCACAATGTGGGTGTTATTCATCTCTTTCAAAAGGTCTCCAGTTCTATAGAATTCATTCACCGCTCTGAGAAGATCATCCGAGCATATTTCCCAAAATTTCTGAAAAAAATTAATAGAAAATCCATCCGGCCCAGAGCCTTGTCACCTTCTAAAGTAAACACAACTTTTTGTAGTTCTTCAAGTGTGACAGCTTTAGTGATATCTTTAAATCTCTGTTCCTCAATTTTGTTTTGGGGAATAGCCTCCAACATGAAAGAAATTGCCTCATCAGTAATGATACTCCTCTCATTAAGAAGTTTTTTATAAAAATTGAGAGCTTCCTCTTTAATGTTGTTGGGATCTTTTATAACAGTGCCATTACTTTTAGCCACTTCCATAATCCTATTACAAGCTTTGTGCTTCAAAGTGGTCATATGAAAAAACTTTGTATTTCTATCTCCTTCTTTTAGCCAGATAGCCCTAGATTTTAGTCTCCATAAGGATTCTTCTCTACTGCAAATCGTATGTAGCTCTGCAAGAATGTTCTTTTCCTCAGTTTGGTCTTCAAAAGATCTCCCCATTGTATTCATTTTGATTTCCAGATCTTGGAGCTTCTGTTTTAACTTCTTTTTTTTTTCAAACACATTACCAAAAACTCTTTTATTCCAAGTTTTAACTTGTTTTTAACATTTTTGAGCTTCTGAATCAATCTATATTGAGCAGTGCCTTCACCATTCCAAACCCACCATTCTTTAATTTTGTCATAAATGTCATCATGCTCCATCCACATCTTTTCAAATTTGAATGAGCTTCTGATGGGCTTAGTCCAATTGAGAAGATTTAAGGCAATCGGATTGTGATCCGATCCAATTCTGGGAAGTGAAGAGAGATGGAAGTCCTGATTGAGAATCCAACTAGCAGAAATCAGGGCTCTATCTAGTCTAACTTGGATAAGATCTTTTCCCAACCTTCTGTTGTTCCAAGTGTATTTATTTCCATGGAGATCCACATCCAAGAGATTGAGATCAGCAACAAAATCAGAAAATCCTCCATACCATGGAAAAGTTGGAGATTCCTCCATATTTTTCACCTGGGTTTAGAGGAGAATTAAAATCCCCATGATAAGCCAGTTGGCTGTAGTATGTTGGGTTCTAAAGATCTTAAGATCAGTCCAGAGTTTACGTCTCCCACTAACCGTATTAGGGGCATAGATATTAGAAAGGATCCATTCACTATTGTTCTCAATAGCATGAAATTTAATAGCAAGATGATTAGTGCTAGCATTAAGAATCATACCAGTGCAGTGTCTTTTATCCCAAAGAGTAGCCAGACCTCCAGAGGCTCCCTGAGAGTCCACCGCAGCCATGTCAGAGTTTTCCCAAAAAAATTTTTACTAGTTTCAAGGATCTTAGCTTTCATCTTAGTTTCCTGCAAAATCAAAATACTAGGACTACTAGATTCCCGTAACTCCTTAATGATTCTCTATTTGGAGTTTCCATTTAGACCTCGGATGTTCCAAGAGATAATCTTCATTAAATAGGAATGGGAGCTGGTATTGCCTGATGGCTCAATTGACGTTGAGTTCCATCTGCAATGTCTCTCTCTGTTCTCTTGGATCTAAGAGCCTTCTTTGAGGGTCTTCCTCTTTTAGAACTACTTCCAAAATCTACCAGTCTTCTAGCAGAAGATCTAGTAGTTCTAGATGTTGAAGTTTCCCAATTGTCAAGTTTCTTTTTCTTTTCACTATATAGTGACTCTGGGATCATTTCAAATCCTTTCATTCTCTCTTTTTTTTTTTGAAATGACCTCTCTGAATCCAGAAGTTAGTTCCTCATCTTCTTTAACTGGCGTTACTTCTCCCTCCTCTTTCTCTTTCTGTTTACTGTCAATCAAGTGCATATCTTCGATCATTGTTGAAGCAAGGAGGCAGATCTGCAGATTTGTTGCTGAAATAAGAGTTTCCTCTTGTGTTTGATATTTTACTTACGTCCCTTGGAGTGTGTAATGCTTCTTCTGAACTCATGTTGTTCTTTTCCAACACTTCCTCAATGAAGTCTAGAGAATTATCTATCTCAACTTCCTTAGTGTCATTTGGGCTCTTAGCTAGATCCTTGGGACTGATATTCACCTTTACAGTTCCTTCTTGTTCATCCACCTCCGAGTCACCTTTACTGGATTTTGCATTTCTAAGTCTTCTTTATTTCTGATTGGTGCTCCATGCAACGTTCATTTGGGGTTTTAGGATGCCAGACCAGGTGTTTCCTTATTGAAGTTCTGAACCCCCTTTTTTTCCTTTTTATTGTAGTTCAGCTCAGGTTGGTTAGGGGCTTTTTCTTCTCTCTGGCTTTCACTGTCTAGCACCCTGCTTTCCTTTGTCATTTCTAAATCACCCTCATGTTGTTCTTTCTTTTTGAGTTTATCTTCCTCTGTGGAGATCTCCTTATTAGGACATTTTTTGGTAAAATGTCCTATACGATGACATTGCTTGCATCTTAAATGGAAGGTTTCAAATTCAATTTTTGGGTCCACATTCCATACTTAGATTTTAATATGATGTGCTCCGGTAACTCCTGCTCCATTTTCAAGAGATGCAGAATCGAGAAAAAGCAAGTCTGGATCTGTTTCTCATGGGTCCGTCCAGCCCGATCGAGCACCTATGGATTTAGCAATGTTTAGCAAGATTTCATCATCCCAGAATTGCAACGGTAGCCTAGGGAGTCTACACCAGATTGGAATGGTGTTAATATTTTCAAGTGTTCGGGTCAAACCCTGGATACCATTTTTTCAAAAATAGGCCCATATTTCCCAGCCACCACGGTCCTCCCAGAAGCACCGATTCCAAATCAGTCTACTAATTAAATTTTTCCAAAAAAACCCCGTGGCATGATGGTAATACTCAGATCCCCCTTAGGTTTCCACTTTCTAATAGCCCATTTTCTAATAAAATCAATATTAGGTCTGGAGCCTAGAAACTTACCAACAAGAGAGATTCACTTTGTCCAAAGCCCTATTCACGCATCCATCTGGGACCATTAGACAGGTAGCACCTTCATTGTCCTTTTCCCACATGAACTGTCCTCTTCTGACCAATTGTGGACCCACTTTACTGTTAGGGTTTTGAAGAATCTTGTTCCAAGCCAAAGGTGTGGATCCCAACGTGTCCACCTTTTCCATTCACAACTTTTCATCCGTCTGATTCTTGTCAGTAAGTAACCTCTCTTCAACTATTATTGGCCTAGAACGTAGACACTTTGCAGCCAAAACAACGGAAACCACATTGGTATCGCATTTCCGCCGCTATCTCCATCACTTGCCGAGAACAACTACCTACATTAAATTCACTATTTTACATGTAATTAAATGTTTAAACATAGTGTGATACTATGAAATGATTTTACAGAAGAGAAAATATTAGGCCTCTCCATCGGATGAAATTCACTATGATAAATATGAACTAATTTATGTTGCTCTTTGTGACATGTTCATGTTTTATTTTTATTTATGGCCATCCTTTTCTTGCCATATTATTTTAGTAACTCTCGGTGAGAAAGGGATTGTTCCTTGAAAAGGGTTCAATGCCTATTATATTTCTATTGACAGTTTATGTTCACATCCCGAACATGTGTGTTTTGAGTCCTTTTACTACTACTAGCTGAGAAGGCATAGAAATTGAAAACTAGGAGCACGTAGACTTAAGAGATGAAAATTTTCATTTCGTAAGAACAAAGGAAACAAATAGTGTTAAAACATTCCTTCCTATATATAAATCTTCAAAACAGAGTAGATAAAAATTGTTTTCCATGTTTTAGATGAACATTCCTTCCTAGATACAAATCTTCTTAATCTTCTTGGTGTCGAGCACTTTTGAATTAATTGTCTATGGGTGCTAAATTTTGCTCCATCCATCTACAATGGCTTTTAATCTTCCCCTGTTTTGAATCTCTATTCTCAAATTTCTCCTAAACAAGGAAAGTGTTGTGTTTACAAAGCAAATGATATCTAATATGAGTTCCTTAAATTTTCATAATGAGAGCTAGTCCACTTGTAATCCAGTTCCTTAAACAAGGAAAGTGTTGTGTTTATAAGGAAGATGGAATTTAATACAAGTTCCTCATCAATATGTTCTATGTTCTTCAAATGCATAGATTCGGCGCCTATCACTACTCATATATCAACATAGATGCTTCGAAATTTGTATTGGAAATAATTTCTACGTTAATAAAGTTGCTTTATTAAAGTTGTTTTATTATCACTTTAGAAAAGTGGGGATTTAGAGTCATTATTTCTAATTTATTAAAGTGAATTTATTAAAGGTGCTTTATTAAAGCATGATTTATAATCACTTTACAAAAGTGAGTATATTCAATAATGGTTGGACATTTGTAATTTCATTATTGTATTCTTTCTCTACATGTTTCTAAGTCCTCTATATATTTGAGGCACTTTTAATTTTTTTGTTCAAGTAATAAAAGTGAAGCTCAAGCTTCTTTTCTCCTCTTGGGCGTTCTATTCTCCAATATTTTTTTCTTATTCTATTTTGTTTGCTTCATACTTGTTCTTCAATCACCTGATTCAACACCCTATCACTACTCGTATATCAACATAGATGCTTCAAACTTTGTATTGGAAATAATTTCTACTTTAATAAAGTTACTTTATTAAAGTTTACTTTATTAAAGTTGTTTTATTATCACTTTAGAAAAAGTGGGGATTTAGAGTCATTATTTCTACTTTATTAAAGCATGATGTAGAATCACTTTACAAAAGTGAGTATATTCAATAATGGTTGGACATTTGTAATTTCATTATTCACCGGTAGGCGTCCACTTTGAAGATGCCCTTGTTGGAAAGTGTCAAATTCCGGTGGCTCTAATATTTACTGTCTTGCCGGATTTTAGATATTTTAAAGGTTGCCGGATTTTAGATATTTTTCTACAGTCCTAGATATTTACTATCCTAGATATTTGATTTTGATTTTATTCTTCATAAAGTAAATTCTATAGTTTACTATTTGGAAAATAATATTGGTCATATATCTTGTTCAAAGTTTTTGAGATTCAAAATTTTTCTGATTTTGATTTTATTCTTCATAAAGTAAATTCTATAGTTTACTTTTTGGAAAATAATATTGGTCATATATCTTGTTCAAAGTTTTTGAGATTTGAAAGTTTTAATAGATAAATGTCCGTTGTTTGACCAAATGATGAAACATGATTTAGTTTGGCAACTATCATAATTGTGTCTTACAAAAATATGGACAATAGCAAAATAAGAGCTTTGCAACAGCATATAGACATCCAGGCAATATCAACGCGAAATACAACTCAAATAAACTAAATATTGCTATATCTCCTTAATTTGCAACTCATTTTACAATTACTAGTTGTATTCTTTCTCTACATGTTTCTAAGTCTTCTATATATGTGAGGCACTTGTAATTTTTTTTATTAGTAACAAGAAGTGAAGCTCAAGCTTCTTCTCTCCTCTTAGGCGTTCTATTCTCCAATATTTTTTTCTTATTCTATTTTGTTTGCTTCATACTTGTTCTTGATTCGCACCGAGATTCAACGCCTATCACTACTCATATATCAACATAGATGCTTCGAACTTTGTATTGGAAATCATTTCTACTTTAATAAAGTTGTTTTATTATCACTTTAGAAAAAGTGGGGATTTAGAGTTATTATTTCTCTTTGTATTAAAGTGACTTTATTCAAGCATGATTTAGAATCACTTTACAAAAAGTGAGTATATTCAATAATGGTTGGACATTTGTAATTTCATTATTGTATTCTTTCTCTACATATTTCTAAGTCCTCTATATATGTGAGGCACTTGTAATTTTTTTGTGTTAGTAACAAGAAGTGAAGCTCAAGCTTCTTCTTTCCTCTTAGGTGTTTTATTCTCCATTTTTTTCTTATTCTATTTTATTTGCTTCATAATTGTTCTTCAAATTGCACAAATTCAACGCCATATCACTACTCATATATCAACATAGATGCTTTGAACTTTATATTGGAAATAATTTCTACTTTAATAAAGTTTTTTTATTATTGATAAATAGTTTTTTGAAAGGGACTATACCCTTGTGTACAAAAGAGGGCCTAGAAGCCAGAATAGGAATGAGGACCAAAACAAAAAGGATCAAGATCCATTTGAGACATAGAAACCCCAAGCAGTCCAAGAGCAGTTACCCCAATGAAACAAACCAGAATGAACACTGTTGAAGAGCAACCAAAAACAACAAAAAATACAGAGCAGCACAAAGAAGAGTATCCACAATTACTTCGTGGCGGCTTTGTCGATTCTGGTTTTGATATTCTGCCAAGAGGTGAACATAGCCAAAGTCGTCATGTGGGTAGAGTCAGTAACATCTAGCTGTTCAATGGTCCTTTTGCTTTCCTCTTCCGTACCCCAAAGAGTTGCTGGAATTCCACTGAGATTAGAGACACTGCGGACATGCTGCTCAATAAACTCTTCAATTGCATTAAAAATAGCCATATTATGATCATGGCGAGTCTTGGTCTTCCCTAAATGGTTATCTAAGGAGTTTAACTTTTTGTATATGTCTTCAACCTGTTTATTATCAATGACAACCTCCTCCTCCTTCTTCCTCTTACCTTTTTGCTTTGTCAAGTTTTTTACCTCTTCTTTCAACAGCATCATGTCGGCTTCTAAGGCTTCCAGCCTTGTTTTGGAGCTCTCAATGCGTGCCTCCTATGAACTAGTACTACTAATATGCAGGAGGTTATGGGCAATTTCTAACTCCTGAGGAACATTCCCCACAACAGGGGTATCAAGGTTCAGCCTTCTAGAAGACCTAGTAATAGGTCTGGACAAAGTGGAAGCGAAGGGGGTGGGAGCAGAGGTGGGGGGATGATAGAGGGAGCCGAGAAGGTAGGCAGAGGGGTGACAGATGGCGGTGGCGGGGGCAGAAGGTGAAGAAATGGGGCTAGTGGCAGCTGCGCTGGGCAGAGGAGGAACAGAGACAGGGGAGGAAGGGATACCAGGAGACCTAAGAAGACAAAGCTTATGCAACAAGAAGATGAGACCCTGATGCAGCGGAACCACACGTGTATGCTTTTGAAACTCCAAAATGGAGCACTCAAGAGAGTTAAGCAGATAGTGAGGGAAGCATACCGTGAAACTCCTGCGGAAGTGATTGAGGAATACAAGATGCTTAGAGGGCACAATGACGAATCTCCCCTCCAAAGAAATGTAACGCACCATCATGCGGGTGACCTCGTCAAAAGGTGGCTATAGGCCCACTGTGACAAAGATCAGCTTCTCATTACCCTCAACAAACTTCCTCTCCTCAGCACCTCTATCAATCCTTTTATTAAAAAATGGTACCCATCCATGCCAAGGCCAGTAGCCTCGGCTATTAACTCCTCAGTGATTGAAATCTTCTACCCTCCATAATCCACAATGCGATCCTTCCAATCCTTCACAAAATGAATGGAAATACTTTGGTCATGGCCCTGAATCTTCTCAATAAAATTAGTGATGCCTCCCTGTCTGAGAAGATTCCAAAGATCTTCATTACTTTTCCATTCGATCCACGTTGGGCTCTATCTGGCAAGGGGCTCCTCCCATAATCACCGTGCCTAAGTGTTTGCAAATAAAATTTTCAAAATCCTTATGTGGAGGTCTATAGCAGTCATAGATGCCAGTCCGTCTTTCACTATTAATTTCTACACGATGAGAATGATCACTAGGATAGCCGTTGCTGTTCCCACGAATAGCTGAGTAACTACTGTTATGTACCTGGGAAAATCTACATGTGTGAACTTTAATCCTTTTAGAAGCCCACTCCAGCTCATCATCATCCTTAGTACTGACTTGGAAATCCGTAAAGTCCTATTTAAAAGCTATTGAGAGCTCAATATTTCCCACATGCGCGTCTATATTCTTCATATATATCCACTTTAAGGTCTCATTATACTTCATATAACCTTGATTGCCCGTCAAGATTTGCTTGAGTGTTGTTTTAAAATCAGCACGTGTGGGAGTTTTATTATTGCAGTTCCACTCCCAATGCTCATATCTCATACCCCGAATATGCATGCTCATAAGTATCCGCTTGTATGTTGCTTTGAAGTTGTTCAGGCATGTTATCTTTATTATCCCAAATCATGTGATTAACATTTATGCCATAATTAGCCAATGCATCTGCCACCTTGTTACCCTCCCGGTAAGTATGCTTGATCTGAATGTTATTGAAGGTTTGGAAAATACTTATGGATTCCAAGATGAAATCCTTGATGTTCCAACTTGGAGGAGAACACTGATTTAGATGATTGATAATATTAAGCGAGTCCCCTTCAAGAATAAGGTTTTGGATATTATGAGTCTGAGCAATTCTAAGACCCCATAAAGCAGATAATGCTTCAGCAAAATGATTAGTTTGAATTCCCATTTTTCCAGCATACGCAGCAATCAAACTGCCTTTATGATCCCGGATCACTCCACCCCCCGCTGCAATTCCAGGGTTACCCTTAGAGGCCCCATCAAAATTCAACTTATACCAGTTAAGATCAGGAGGATGCCAATGAATCAAAGATCTATCAATACTATTACCGAATTATTCCGGATATTGTTAGCTCCAATCTTCCAATGGGACAAGATATGTTCTTCATTTTCTGGATAACTCTTGTTCTTGGGGGGTTTAAATCTAGCAATATTTTCTTTAATATCATTAGAAATTTTACCAATACTGAGCTTAAAATTCTGTGTTTTATTTCTAAAGATAATATCATTTCTATCTTTCCATATCCTCCAAATAATATGAGGAATAACCAGATTCCAGAGCCTTCTAACAACACAATGTTTATAGGGTGGGCTCCATTGGGTCCAGAGCTGACTGAAATCCTTCGGAATCACCCAAAAAGCTTTAAAATTAGAGAGGACAACACTCCATATTCTGGTAGCATAATCACAATGGATAAACAAATGACTGATATCCTCAGAGTCTTTTTTACAAAGATGACATCTATTAGGCATTATGAAACCCTTTCTTATCAGGTTGTCAGTGGTAAGAATTCTGCCTCTGAGAGCCAGCCAAAAGAAAAAATATTATTTTAGGTGTTAACTCAGTCATCCAAATTCTACTCCATTTAAACTCAGTTTGACTATTGTCGAAGAAAGTATTATACCCAGTTTTGACAGAGTAGTCCCCATCAATAGAATTACTCCAGACCAATTCATCCTTAACATCCAGCTGACTTAAGGGAATAAGATCTAACTGATCTTGAAGGGAGGAAATATTTTGGATCAGATCATCTCTCTCCACAGAAAGTTTTTTCCATTTCTTATTGTTGCCATTTCTCTCAATATAATCCTTAATTCTAGTGCCATACTTGTTTTCAAGACTGTCTTTGACCATCCCAAATCTGTCCATAAGGCTGCCATTAAACCAGTTATCCTCCCAGAATTTTATATCACAGCCATCTCCCACTTTCCATTTACTGCCTTGTTTAATGAAATCTCTGCTCTTTACTAAATTATTCCAAAAAATGGAACCATAGGGAAGGTGCTCATCATGAAGAAAAGAAAAGACAGCTTGTTGATTAAGGTATTTAGCCTTAATTAAATCTATCCATGGTTGCTTCTCAGAAAGCATTCTCCATCCCATTTTCACAATGAGAGCCTCATTCATTTTCTTGATGTCTTTTATGCCCAGTCCTCCTATAGATTTAGGAGTACAAACCTTATCCCAAGCAACTAAATGAAATTTAAACTTCTCCTCCATGCCCTGCCATAAGAAATTTTTCTGAATCCTCTCAATTCTTTCTCTGAAGGTAGAAGGGATCTTATAAAGAGACATGATATAGATAGGCAGATTTTGAAGAGTGCTTTTTATGAGTAGGCACTTACCAACACTAGATAAAATGGCTCCTTTCCAACCAGCCATTTTTTTGAAATCTCACCAATAGATCATCCCACACCTTGTTAGAGACTTTTTTAGTGCCGAGAGGGAGCCCTAAATAAGTGGCTGGAAGCACACTTATTTTACAGCCCAAAATTTTAGCAATTTTAAGTTGTCTTTCCTCAGGAGTGTTGAAGAAGAAAATGGAGCTTTTATCATAATTGATCTCTTGCCCAGATGCAGACTCGTAAAGTTGCAGAATAGCCTTGATAGCCTTAGCTTCAATGATAGAAGCCAATAAAAGGAGGATTGTATCATCCGCGAATTGTTGATGAGAAGCAACTTGACTGATGGAAGTGGGCTTTGAGCCTTTCAAAATACCGTCAATGACTAGCTTTACCAATAGTTCTACTAAGACTGTCTGCCATAAGAATGAAGAGCAGGGGGAGATGGGGTCCCCTTGTCTTAGTCCTCTACTACTTGTGAAAAAGCCCACTGGCTCCCCATTAACCACCACAGAGAATCTGTAGAGATACAAGCCTTAATGATTTTCCTGAATTTGGCGGAAAACCAAATTTAATTAAGATTTTGTCAAGAAAAACCCAAGAGACCTTGTCAAAGGCTTTATTCATATCGAGCTTAATCACCATATTCACTTTTTTATTATTCTCCATAGAATGTATGGTCTCATGAACCATAATCACTCCATCTTGGATAATCCTACCTTTAATGAATCCACTCTGCTTGCCTTGAAATTAAATCATTCATAATGCATTGAAGCCTGGTAGCAATGATTTTGGTAAAAATTCTGTAGATAGCATTCACAAGGCTGATGGGTCTGAAATCTTTGAAGTCTTTCACATCCATTTTTTTGGGGCCAACACAATGTGGGTGTTATTCAACTCTTTCAAAAGAACTCCAGTTCGAAAGAATTCATTCACCACTCTGAGAATATCATCCAAACAAATTTCCCAAAATTTCTGAAAAAAGTTGATGGAGAAACCATCTGGGCCTGGAGCCTTGTCGCCTTCTAGAGTAAACACAGCTTTTTGCAGCTCTTGAAGCGTGACAACTTTAGTGATATCTTTATATCTCTACTCCTCAATTTTGTCTTGGGGAATAGCCTCCAGCATGAAAGAATTTTCCTCAGCATTAAAGATATTCCTCTCATTAAGAAGTTTTTAATAAAATTTAGAGCTTGTTATTTGATGCTATTTGGATCTTTTATAATATTTCCGTTACTTTTAGCCACTTCCATGATCCTATTACAAGCTCTGTCTTTCAAAGTGGTCATATGAAAAACTTCGTATTCCTTATTCAAAGTGGTCATAATAAAGTTGCTTTATTAAAGTTGTTTTATTATCACTTTAGAAAAAGTGGGGATTTAGAGTCATTATTTCTACTTTATTAAAGTGACTTTATTAAAGTTGCTTTATTAAAGCATGATTTAGAATCACTTTACAAAAAGTGAGTATATTCAATAATGGTTGGACATTTGTAATTTCATTATTGTATTCTTTCTCTACATGTTTCTAAGTCCTCTATATATGTGAGGCACTTGTAATTTTTTTTGTAAGTAACAAGAAGTGAAGCTCAAGCTTCTTCCCTCCTCTTGGGTGTTCTATTCTCCAATTTTGTTTTCTCGATTCTATTTTGTTTGCTTCATACTTGTTCTTGATTACTGCATTCAACACCCTATCACTACTCATATATTAACATAGATGCTTGAACTTTGTATTGGAAATAATTTCTAATTTAATATAGTTGCTTTATTAAAGTTGTTTTATTATCGCTTTAGAAAAAGTGGAGATTTAGAGTCATTATTTCTACTTTATTAAAGTGACTTTATTAAAGGTTCTTTATTAAAGCATGATTTAGAACCACTTTACAAAAAGTGGGTATATTCAATAATGGTTGGACATTTGTAATTTCATTATTGTATTATTTCTCTACATGTTTCTAAGTCCTCTATATATGTGAGGCACTTGTAATTTTTTTGTAAGTAACAAGAAGTGAAGCTCAAGCTTCTTCTCTCCTCTTGGGTGTTCTATTCTCCAATATTTTTTTAATTCTATTTTTTTTGCTCATACTTGTTCTATTTTATTCAAGTTGTAGCTTGATTCTACAAAGTGGTATCAGAGATGGGAAGATCAATTTGAAGTAAAGTATGGAGATCTCAGGAGCAGTGAGAACCGAATCTCTAAGATAATCAATTTGAGTGGCTTTTGGTTATTTTTCTAGTATGTGGATTTTGGTGTTGAATTGGAAGTTGTTTTGTGGATTTCAAGAACTTTACATAAAATTTGAAAGAGGCTATTGGCATACTCTCTTGAGTTAATATTTTGTGAAATTGTGTTTTCTTTTGACAACCATGGCTTCCACATCTGGTGCATCCTTGTCAAGTTTACAAACCCCATTTTCACAGTAAAAATTATGAATATTGGTCATTAACCATGAAATCCCTGTTTAGATCACAAGATGTGTGGGAAATTGTAGAGAATAGGTATGTGGAGCCAGCTTGATCAAGCAACTTACAATGCTCTCTCACAAGCTGAGAAGGATCTCTTGAGGGAGCAGAGGAAAAAGGATGGAAAATCCCTCTTCTACATACATCAAGCTATGCATGAAAGTATTCTTCCTAGAGTGGCAACAACCAAGCAAGCAAAAGGAGGCATGAGATACCCTTCAGGTAGTTTATCAAGGTATGGACAAAGTTAAAACGCGCCAACTACGATTACTTAGAAGATATTTTAAAACTATGTCAATGAAAGAATCATATTCTGTAGAATCATTTTTCACACATATAGTTGGGTTAGTAAATCAGATAAAATATCATGGAGAGATTATTGAAGACAATAAGGTTGAGAAAATACTTAGGATTCACCCTATAAAATTTGACCTCGTAGTTGTGGTCATAGAAGAAACCAAAGATCTAAACCAGTTTTACGTTGATGAGTTACATGCATCTCTAATCAATCATGAGAATAGGTTGAATAGGTCACAAACCTCACTGGAGCATGCATTTTCATCCCAAGATTTTGTAAGTCATGGAAGAGGAAGAGGTAGATTCAATCCTAGCAGCAGAGGAAGAATTTATCTTACAAGTGGATGCAGTAATAGTCTAGAAAACCCAACTGGAAGAGGTCAATATCAGAACACTAGTAGTCAAAGAGTTGATAAGTCTCATATTCAATGCCACTATTGTAAAAATTTTGAGCATTATGCACATGAGTGCAGGAAAAAGCAATTTGATCAAAACAAATACAAACAGAATCATTCAGTGAGCACCCCAACAAGGCCCATGTTTATTGTGTGTACTAATATTCCTGAAAAATTAACTACAAATTCCCCTATTGAATGTAATGTTATCCAAGAAATCCCTTGTGATATCTGTACTTAGATTCTGGTTGTAGCAATCATATGACATGCAATATGGATTTGTTTTCCAATTTGGATGAGTCAATACAAACTAATGTTACTCTTGGAAATAACAACAAAGTTATTGTTTTGGGCAAAGGTATTGTTGGTATTCTATCTAAAAGGGTGGAACAAATGGTAATTAATGATTTTTATTATGTTACTGTTCTAAAACAAAATCTAATGAGTATTGCTCAATTAGTCCGTATGGCTATAAAGTTTATCTTGAAAACAATGAATGTGTTATTTTTGATATATTTCCTAGTGAATAGTTGATTGCTAAAGTACAGATGACTAGAAATCGAATGTTTCCTTTGAAGATAAGACCGGTTATGAGAAGAAAAACATCTCAAGATGTTCAAGGGACTAGTTTGGCATAGTTCGGAGGAGCCATGCAGTTCAGATCTCGAAGAAATCTCTAGAGTGGCCTTAAAAGAAAATTAGCCTATCTCCAAGGCACATTCTAAAGGTATGTCCAAAGTAGCAGAGGTAAGAATTGAAAAACTAGAAACAAAATTTCAGTCAGTTGTTAAAGATGAATCATGGCTTTGGCATTTTAGATTTGGGCATTTGAATTTTGGAGCATTAAATTTGTTGCATAAAAGGAATATGGTGAAAGGTTTGTTGTTAATTGAAAAACCAGAAAGAGTCTCATGAAGGTTACATTTCGGAAAACAACATAGAGAGAGATTTCCTATAGGCAAATCAATAAGAGCAAAAACACCACTTGAAATTGTGCATTCATATTTATGTGGACCAATGCGAGACACCTAGAATAGGAGGTTGCACATATTTCTTGACTTTCATTGATGATTTCACAAGAAAGACATGGGTATATTTTTGAGACATAAGTCTCGATGCTTTTGCATACTTTCAACATTTAAAGCTCTTGTGGAAAAACAAAGTAGTTATTACATCAAGGTTCTTAGAACTCGACAGAGGTGGTGAGTATATTTCAAATGCATTTTTCAATTTTTGCAAACAACATGGAATTCACAAGCAATTCATTCTAGATATACACCACAAAAAAATGGTATCGCAAAAAGAAAGAATCAAACCATTATGGAAATGTCTCAAAGTATGTTGAAAGCAAAGCATCTTCCAAATGAATACTAGGTTGAGGTAGTAGCAACGAATGTCTACATCATTAATAGGTGCCCAACGAAGAGTGTCGAAACAAGATTCCTCAAGAAGCATGGACACATAGAAAGCACAATGTTTCACACTTCAAAGTATTCGATTGTGTGGCATATGCACATGTACTGATGATCGAGGAATAAATTAGACAAAAAGGTGAGAAATGCATTTTTGTTGGTTATTCAGAAGATACAAAATCATACAAGTTGTTTAATCCTATTACAAATAAAGTCATAATCAATAGAGATGTTCAGTTTGTTCAAGATGAGTCATGGGATGGTAGCATAGAAAATACAATGAGTATAGCAAAAACCTCTCCACATGATTACATGGTGGATGAAAAAATTATAACATATGAGGAGCAACACAAGTCAGTAGCTCAAGCTATACCTCAATTTGTAGGTAGGAGATCTTCAAGACTTCAGTCCTTAACAAGTTTACAACAGACATCACAAAGGACACCAACATCAACTTCTTCAACAGAGATACCTGGAGCAATTCCATCTACCTCACCGGATGATAGTACTTCACCAAATCCAATGCAACAGAAAACAAGGAGCCTAAGTGAAATATATGGTAATGAGTATAATGTCGATACTTCAAATGCATTCTCTGTTTTTGCATTGTTTTCTCAAGTAGATGATCCATCATCATTTGAAGAGGCTGTAAATGATGAGATTTGGGTACAAGATATGAATGAAGAAATTGATTCTATTGAAAAGAATCAAACTTGGGATTTGACTAACTTGCTTGAAGGCAAGGATGTAATTAGTGTGAAATGGATCTACAAAAAAAACATAGTGTTGATGGAAAAATTCAAAAGCACAAGGAAAGGTTAGTTGCTAGAGAGGTTTCACTCAACATGGCCAAATGGATGTTAGAGTCTAGATTATGAATGAAACTTTTTCTCCAAGGTCTATTGAATAAGGCCCTCTATGGACTTAGACACCGGTAAGGACTTATTTTTTCTCTAGCCATATCTTCTCAAAACAAATGGCATGTATATCAAATGGATGTTAAGTCTATATTTTTGAATGGTTTCCTTGATGAGAAGTGTATGTGGACCAGCCACAAGGATATAAAATTCCAAAGGTCATGAAGACAAGGTCTACAAGTTGAATAAGGCCCTCTATGGACTCAAGCAAGCTCCTAAAGCTTTAGTTCTATTTCACTCAACATCTGGACTAGATTACATTCCTACCTAATCCATGTATATCAAATGGTTTCTAAAATGGTTTCCTTGATGAGAAGTGTATGTGGACCAGCCACAAGGATATAAAATTCCAGAGCCCACTTTATATATCATTGGTATAGAGGAATTGCTTCCTACCTAATCCGAATGAATGAACAAGGTAAAATTCTGATCATATGCTTGTATGTGGATGATTTAATTTTCACTGGTGATCTTTCCATAGATTCTTTTAAGGCTGCTATGAAAATTGAATTTGAGATGACAAATTTAGGCCTCATGAGATACTTTATGGGCATTGAAGTCCAACAATATGAAGATGGCATATTTATTTCACAAAAAAATATGCTAATGATATCTTGAAAATATTTAATATGTTAAAATGCAAGGCAACTCCAACACCAGTGGAAATAGGGTTAAAGTTGAGTAAAGAGGATGGCAGATCAGTTGTTGATGTGACACTATTAAAGAGGCTTGTTGGTAGCCTCATGTATTTGATAGCCACAAGGCCTGACATCATGTATGGTGTAAGTTTGATTTCAAGGTTCATGGAGTCTCCCAAAGACTCACATTGGAAAACAGGTAAAAGAATTCTGAGGTATGTCAGTGGAACAAGGAACTATGGAATATTTTATTCCAATTCAGAAGAATTCAAACTTTTTGGATACATTGATAGTGATTGTGCAGAAGTATAGATAACAGGAAAAACACTTCAGATTATGCTTTTCATTTTGAATAGTGTGGTTTCTTGGGCATCAAAGAAGCAACCCATTTTTACTCTTTCATCAGTCGAAGATGAATATGTTGCAGCCACAGTGCAACTTGTCAAGTCTGTGTGGATGAGAAGGATATTGTCAAGTTTGAAGCATTCTCGTAAAGAAGCCACCAAAATTTTCTGTGACAACAATTTTGCGATTGCTCTCTCCAAAAATAACGTCGTTCACAAAATAAGCAAGCACATAGATACTCGGTATCACTTCATAAGAGAGTTGGTTAATAACAAAGAGATATTTTTGGAATACTATGTAGATCATAAGATCGATTGCAAATATATTTACTAAGGCCTTAGCTAAGGATACCTTTGGATATCTTAGACATAATCTAGGCATAGTTAGTGGTAGAAATTAAGGGGAGTATTGGAAATAATTTTTGCTTTAATAAAAGTGATTTTATTAAAGTTGCTTTATTATTACTTTAGAAAAAGTGGGGATTTAAAGTCATTATTTCTACTTTATTAAAGACTTTATTAAAGGTTCTTTATTAAAGCATGATCTAGAATCACTTTACAAAAAGTGAGTATATTCAATAATGGTTGGACATTTGTAATTTCATTATTGTGTTCTTTCTCTAGATGTTTCTAAGTCCTCTATATATGTGACGTACTTTAATTTGTTTTGTAAGTAACAAGAAGTGAAGCTCAAGCTTATTCTCTCCTCTTGGGTGTTCTATTCTCCAATATTTTTTTCTTATTCTATTTTATGCTCTATTTTGTTTGCTTCATATTTGTTCTATTTTATTCAAGTTGTAGCTTGATTCTATACTTTGTAGCTCTATTATACTTCAATGTTTTTCGTTACTAGATTGTGTCTCCAAATCTTTGATGGTTTCAAACACCATTGATACCTTCAATATTTGTGATCGCAACTCCGTGTCTATTTTTTCAATCATCTTTCTACGTAGCTCTTCTTCACTTGGAATCTAACTGCTCATATAAGTATCTCCTTCATTAACCTGAATTAGTTCACTTATTGCATACTCTGAATTTGGCTCAGATTTACCGTTGATGTTCCTTGTTTCACACCACCTTGCTTTTTCTTTCTAGATTTATTTGCATACACTCATCTACTCTTGTGTCTCTCCCCGCTCAACACCTCAAATTTGCACACTTTCACCTTGTGGCTTCATCCAGCTCGAATACCTCCCAAGTATTTGCATGATTTGATTTTAGGGATTTAGTGATTATATATGGAGCACCCTATATTTTTCTGATGTTAGCATATCTGCATAGTCATTATATGGTAGAGAATAAGGTTGCATCTGCCGAGCTTCCTAATCCGGTTGGGATAGAGTGTTTTTCCTATCACTTTGTTTGATGTAGTAAACATGGCATGCTTTTAGTAGTAAAATAGAGGTGTTGGGAATCCACATTATAATTTATTGTTTGATCTTAGCGAGTGATTAGACAATTACTCATTTTATTAGAAATTTGTGTATACCATATGAAAAAATTCTTTTGTTGTCTTATCCTCTATTTATACACTCATAATTCTTTTGGTGTCTTATCCTCTATTTGGAATATCATAATAAGTAAAAAGAGATATCTTAATTGACAAGTTCTATGTAATAACACTTCTTTATATTTTATTCAAACTCAGAAAATATAAGAGCTGCTAATATACATGTAAAAAATACCTTAATCTATTTACACCAAAATGGAAAACAAGCCACAAAATAATTTAACGTAGAAAATTCACTGAAACAGAGTAAATTTTAGGAATCCACCTTATTTTCTACTCACAGAATCAGTACTTTTTACCCACTTACTCCCACCTAATTCTGTTTGAATTCCAGTTTTCTGTTTTGTACACTAATTAATCATTTTGTTTGAATTTATGTTTTCCACCAAATATTACTGGAATGTTTATATTTGAGCACACAGAAAGCATCAACTATGTTATTTCGAATCTTGCTTTATGTGGTTTTCTATTTTTATTCTAATTAATCATTTTGTTCTAATTAATGCTTAGCACACGAAGGGCATCACTGGATTAACTGTGTTATTTTTAATCTTACTTTATGATAAGTATTGAATTTTATTTAGTTTGGTTGATAATTTCTCACTACTTTTAAAGTAGTAACCGTTAGGTTTTTTAGTGCCTTGCCCATACATAACAATGGCCAATCCACTTAAATGTTAAACAACACCAATTTTTCTCAAAAAATTGAAAGTATAGGTGATGTTAATATATTACATTTGCATCCAAACCAAAAACAAACCACAAAGTAAAGAAAAAAAGCTGAAGCCGCATAATAGTCTTAATAGTAAGTAGATGTAAATTGATACTTGAAAAGCCCTAGAAATTGACAATCACCTCTTCATATATTGTATTATATCAATGAAACATCAATCAAGTGACAATTAAAAATTAAATAAAAATTGGTGCCTCACTCTCTTCTCTTTTTTTTAAGACTATTGTTTCTTAATTTTCTTTTATCTTACACTTTAATTTGAAGGAAGCATTTAAAATCAAATATCATTTTAAAAAAACATGTTGTGAATAACTTTATTTTGTTATATTTTAACAAAAAAGTAATTATAAGTAAGACCCAAACAATAAACACATTCTTTTAAAATAAAATTTAGTTTGGAATGAATATTCATACAAAATGCTTGTCCTCCTCATTTGAGTTCATTTGAGGTTGCCAAAAGATGGTAGGACATTAGTGAAAATGTCAATTTAAGTAATTTATGAGTGAGTAGAGGTTTGATACCATTTAATTTGATATTTAAAATAAAATTAAAAAGAAAAATAATGGTGAGTAAAGGTTAAATACCATTTAATTTTATATTTAAAATAAAATTAAAAAGAAAATAATGGTGGAGACTTTCAAAAGAAAAACAATGGTTGAGACTTATTTGTTGTGTTTCCTTTGTATTATGGTGGTCATTATCTTCTTCCTTGGTATGTCCTCCTCATTTTAGTTCATTTGAGGTTGTCAAAAGACAATAGAGTCATTATTGAAAATTTCAATTTAAGTAATTTATGAGTGAGTAAAGGTTTGATACCATTTAATTTGATATTTAAAATAAAATTAAAAAGAAAAATAATGGTAATGGTTAAATACCATTTAATTTGGTATTTAAAATAAAATTAAAAAGAATAATAATGGTGGAGATTTTCAAAAGAAAAACAATGGTAGAGACTTATTTGTTGTGTTTTCTTTGTATTATGGTGGTCATTATATTTTTCCTTGGTTTGTTTGTCTTTTGTATTTTTGGTATTTGCATTCTAAAATACATGCTCTATCTCGATTTTTTATTTTATGTGTTTGATTATGCTCTAAACTCTTAAAGTGAAGAGAACACAAAACTCTTTTAACTTAAGTAATTTATGAGTGAGAAAAGGTTTGATACCATTTAATTTGATATTTAAAATAAAATTAAAAAAAAATAATGGTAAAGGTTAAATACCATTTAATTTGATATTTAAAATAAAATTAAAAAGAAAAATAATGGTGGAGACTTTCAAAAGAAAATAATGGTAGAGACTTATTTGTTGTGTTTTCTTTGTATTATGGTGGTCATTATGTTTTTCCTTGGTTTGTTTGTCTTTTGTATTTTTGGTATTTGCATTAAAAATACATGCTCTATCCGATTTTTTATTTTATGTGTTTGATTATGCCTCTAAACTCTTAAAGTGAAGAGAACACAAAACTCTTTTTAACTTAAATAATTTATGAGAGAGTAAAGGTTTGATACCATTTAATTTGATATTTAAAATAAAATTAAAAAGAAAAATAATGGTGGAGACTTTCAAAAGACAAACAATGATAGAGACTTATTTGTTGTGTTTTCTTTGTATTATGGTGGTCATTATGTTTTTCCTTGGTTTGTTTGTCTTTTGTATTTTTGGTATTTGCATTCTTAAATACATGCTCTATCTGATTTTTTATTTTATGTGTTTGATTATGCCTCTAATCTCTTAAAGTGAAGAGAACACAAAACTCTTTTAACTTATTTTAGTTAGCATTAGAATTCACCTTGAATGGTGAAGACTTATTTGTTGTGTTTTCTTTGTAGTATGGTGGTCATTATCTTTTCCTTGGTCTCTTTATCTTTTGTATTTTTGGTAGAGACTTATTTGTTGTGTTTTCTTTGTATTATGGTGGTCATTATCTTTTCCTTGGTCTGTTGGTCTTTTATATTTTTGGTTTTTGCATTCTAAAATACATGCTCTGTCTGAATTTTTTTTTTTGTGTTTGATTATGCCTCTAAACTCTTAAAGTGAAGAAAACAAAAACTCTTTTAACTTATTTTAGTTAGCATTAGAATTCACCTTGAATGGTGGAGACTTATTTGTTGTGTTTTCCTTGTAGTATGGTGGTCATTATCTTTTCCCAGGTCTCTTTATCTTTTGTATTTTTGGTATTTGCATTCTAAAATACATGTTATGTCTGATATTTTTAAATCTAAAATACATGTTATGTTTGATTTTTTATTTTTTGCGTATTTATCTTTTGGATTTATGTGTTTGATTATGCCTCAAGTCTTAAAGTGAAGAGAGCACAAAACCCTTTTAACTTATTTTAGTTAGCATTAGAATCCACCTTGAAAAATAATAGCTTTTGATATACGATACTTTTTACCCCTCATTCACATTGCCACGATATTTATTCTCGCTACAAAAATATCTCTGTGCATTTGATTTTCTTGAGTTTTATCTATATCTTAAGAGAAAATGAGTAAAGGAGAGTAGCATGTTGTGAGAATGGATCTCGGGGTGTGGTACTATAATCGAGTGCAAAAAATTATTTGTATCAATGTCATCAAAAATCATGTTGTCACGAACCCTACCAAATGCACAATGGTTAACCCAACAGTGCATAGTGACATGAAATTATGGTTGTTCAAGGTTGGTTCTAGACTCGGAGAAGAAGAGCAATTTTCTATGGAAGAAATATCCTTACTAGAAGAATGCTTTGGTTATAGTTCATGCATATTTCATTGATTCTCGGAGGCAACCTACAAAGAATGTTGGTGCTAAGGAAAGAAAAAATTGTTGTTGATATTGCCTATATTGTCCACACAAATTGAGGTGGAATATTTGATGTCTCTTTTGACTATTGTAGGTGACATCTATTTTGGGTGGTGAGGATTTTGAACAATCGATTCTTAAATCATTTCACTCAAGACTTTGAAAACTACTTTTGAGATAAAGAAAGAGGACTATAAAATTGATTCATTGTATGAAGGTAATGAATTATATTGTTATCCATATTTCACCCCCGGGCAAAATATTGGATCGGCCACGACCCCGCATGGAAAGGATAAGAGGAAATAGGTTTAAATCTTGTAAATAGTTGCAAAGGGACTCTACAATGGAATGGTGGGGCTTGCAAAAGTTTAAATGACCTTGTGCGAGAAGAAAGAGAAGAAACGGCTCTGTTGCACGAATTTGTGTGTTAAATCTATTTGATAGACTCGGTAGGCTCTAAAATAAAAAAGGAAGGGTTAGGGGAAGGAGGCCGAGTAGTGTCAGAAGAACCAGAGGCTCGAGAAGAAGAAGCGGTGAAGATTCGAAGTCTTCGGCTCAAAACAGTTCAAAAAGAGTCCAAAAATCGACTAAGTATGGAGGAGACAACGGAGAGAGCCACGTGTCAGCATGACACTTCTCCAAAGTTCAAATCCAAAAGGAGAGGCTCGAACAAGCACCAGCACCGGCTCGCCAAAGTGTCCTGTGTCAAGAGATATGCCCCGCCAAGCAAAAGACTTAACCAAAAGTCACCAAATAGGCTGCAACTCCACCCAAGGGAAAAGGTCAGCGTTTGAGCCCGAGTCAAAGCCAAAGCGGTGGCCAAGGGGGTTTTTGACTTTTGCATTTTTTTGTAGAAAAAGGAAAAGGATAAATTACGGACCTCATGAACCCAATTTTTGCCCTAATCTGATTACCACATGTCTCATATGTAAAAGGACCCATTTTGAAACTCAAGACCCATTTGCACGGACTCGATAAAAAACTTCAAGGGGCATATCTTTCACTTAGGGCTCAAATATTGCAAATCTTACACTGCGTTGAAGCATCTCGACGTCCTCTATGCCATGGAAAGATAAAAATCATTTTTTCAGGCCCTAGTAGGTGAAAAATGGAGAAAACATCTTTAGGCCTTTAATGCAAGATCTTCTTGCTCTTCAACTACCAGATCTGATTTGATTCGATCCATTGGGAACCAAAAGTGACATATTGTGGGTGGATTTGTAGAAGGCATTGATATTCAATGGTTGAAATTTCAAAGTGGGATTCGATGCGTATCTCATGGTGGTTGGAGTAGGATTCGATTTTTCCCTCTTCTCTCTCTCTTATTCTTTCTATATATTGTAACACTTCTCATTTTGGAAAAGGAGAGACATTCTGGGCATAGAGAAACTCTATCAAATTTGTTTCTCGACGCCATTTTTGAGTAAATCCCACACCCGGAAAATATATTTGTGCCTCTATTCTAGAAATGTAATGGTCTCAGGCACCTTCTAGGCAATAAAAACGTGTTTTTGTGGTGTTCTTCAACCCTTCGTTTGCATTGTTTTGTTGTTCCTTTGTGCCTCTCCCTTCCAGATTTGTTTTTATGTGCATGTATTTCGCATTTGCAAAAAGTATGTTGTGTTTCATGGAGTTTAATGGCGAATTTGAAGATTTGGGTCGTGTTACTTCATCCGACCTCCCTCATTTCCATTTTTTCTGCTTCTTTCTCCTTAACAATATATCGCTTCCTTTCTTGGTATATCACTACTTTAGTGTAGACTTTATTTTTCCCTCTTTCTCTCTCCTTGGTTCCTTGGAATGGTTAGATTAGGTTAGATTTAGTTTTCCTTCTTCACCGGAGTAGCTCATAAGGTAGTTTAGGAATAGGAACCAACCTTTAATATGGAGAGCTTTCCCATTTTGCAAGGTCCCACACCTTGGGAAAGTTCAATGTTATGTAATCACACCAAATGAACCTGCCTTAGAAAAGCAGATTTTTAGAACTCATTTGGGGGTGCTGTTATTTTGCACTAACATCTACTATGTGATTACAAGAGCTAGGTTTGAGGATTTCATATGGATCCTGTTGGGAAGTGTTTGAGGGATACCAAGATGGACAACTTCATCATTCATGAAGTTATGAATTTGTTCCTACATTGCAACATAAGCAATAATCTTCATCAGGGTAAGAAGCTCTTACAGAGCTCCTTACCATTGAAGGAGGTTCAACTCTGAAGAAGGAAACGAGAAAGTGTAAGAATTGGTTATGCTTGATTCAAGTTAGGACTCGAAACAACTAGAGGGGTAATGACCCTTATAATTACATGGAATTTTTCATGAATTCCAACAATCAACTGAGGGTGTTGATTCAAGTTATTAAAGGTGAAATGAAAAGAACTAAGGATAATAACTTATTGGGTAAATTTGAACTTTCTGGCATTCCCCATGTTCTAAAGGGTATTATGTCTTCTTTGATATTGATGTTAATGGTATCCTTAATCTCTCTGCACGAGAAGAAGATTATTATCACTAATAGTAAGGGTAGGATGAATTAGAAAATAAATGAAAGGCAGAGATGGAGGATTGAAGAAAAATGTTGAAACTAAGAACTACTTTGAGAAGATACCATCAGAGATAAAAAAAATATTGTAGGAAAATTGGATCCAGCTTGACAAGACGAAGACTAGGAACAAATTGGCTGAGAAGGAAAGAGTTTGAAGACAATTTGAAAGAAGATGTTGGATTTCCTATGAGAAGGGAATAAATTTTGTTATTCAGAAATGCTTAGATGCATGGAAATCAATGGTGTTAATTATATATAAAGCATGAGTTCCTCAACTAATCACAAAGGGATATGGGGATCTTATCATGGTTTGTTATGCTTCTTCGGTTAAATGATGTTTTGGGAATTTTGTAGAATGACAATTTGATGTTTGGCGTAGGAAATCAATGGAGTTAATTGTATATAGCATGAGTGCCTCAACTAATCACAAAGGGATGAGATGATCTTATCATGGTTTTTTATGCTTCTCATAATAGATCAAGATATTTTATGTGGAATTTCCCAAAACAATCAATGGCATGAGGAAGGTTACAGGTGGACTACCCCATTATTTCTTGTGTGCCCAAATCCTAGATAGAATTCTAGGGCTCTATATATGGGGTTGGTGTTCTATCTATATATCTATCCCTATCTATATATAGATGTGCACCATATATAGGGTAGATATAGAATATATAGATATGGTGATCGACTTCATGTTTCACCCCACCCCTCTCGCCTATATAATCACTAATCATGGTGAACATATGCCGAGATAGAACTATAGGGCATCCTATTAAGTACATCACATAGGTTTGAATTATTTCTTTTGTTTTTCGGTATAGTATGGCCATGCTTTATTATTTTAATGTGTCCGCTTTCTTCCACTCTCTTTTCTTTATGCGTGTGATTTTTCTGCCTTTTTTTTTATCTCTCGTATTTTTATCTTGAAATTATATTTGTGATTTTTGTTTAATATCTACGTGTGGGTCTTTGTTGTGTATTTTCAAATAATTTTATAGTTTTTCTTTGAATTTCTATTTATGCTTGTTTGGTTAACATCTTTAGTCTCGCTTTATAAGCTCTGTGTCTCTAAGTTCTGTCATCACCAATCCGGCACTATGATAATTCTTCACCAGAACTCCTCGTATTATGATTATTTACTAATGCACAACCTTTAGTTTGGTGGATGTAATCTGAAACACAACAACAACATAACACAAGAATACCATCGACTATATAAGACAAAATGATGACAATCAAATATCAAAGTAAATTATAATATTAACATGAAATTGTTACAATCTCACCCATGAGGTACTTCAAGTGTTATTGACTTCACTTGCCTTTCACCAAGACTATGGGAGAAACTTTACAATTACACCTCTTAATGGCTTCTTCAACACACCTTTAAACCGATGACTTCCTTTACACACTTCATACAATATTTCTCACTACTTCCTTCTATGCTAAATGAGGGTGGTGGCCTCTTCATTTATAGACTTCTAGGCTTATCCATCTTATCTCTAAGATAAGATAAGAAATCCACTCGACGAATCATATTCCATACCTTAACTCTTATCTCGTACATGTAAGCTTATCTTTTAAGATAAGATAAACCTTATCATTTCACATGGGTTCCACATTTTTAGACTTTTTACAAATAAAATATACAAAATATTTATGACCTCACTCCTTGTCCTTATTACCAATATAATATTTCTAATTCCTAATCACGTAGACCCTACTTCTCTTCTTACCCCAACTTTGACATTTTAACATTATTTGGACCACTTACGACAACTATTTACTTTTTACCACAACATTCCTATTGTACTTTTGACTATTGCCGTATTTATACATTATTGGCGGCGTATTTAGACCTAAGCAAAGACCGTTTTCTATCGGACGCTACTACTAATTATACTTAACAACATCATATTCCTAATACATACATTAATGAAATATAAATTACGGAGGAAAATTTTAGTGTCGACATCTTCCCCCTTCCTAGCTTCTACTCCGTCCTCGCAGTAGACTCTTCTAGTGCTTGGAAAATCTTCAACTTGTTGTGGTTGACCCATTTCGTAATGGGAGTGCCATCCAATTCCTCCAAATCAGTGACGCATACAATTTTCATGCACTGCATTAGATTTTGTAGGGCCCCATCCATTTTGGAAGAAATTTTCTCTGTCTTCTTCTTTTTGTATCTGGAATCATATACTAGAACCAAGTCATTCACATGAAATGGAGACCACCGGATCTTTTGATCAAAGTATTCCTTCTGCTTCATTTTCTTCTTATAGCTTGTATCCTTAGCTATTTCCCTCATTTCCTCTAGAAATGAAGATGTACCAACCTTTCTTTTATCTTGAATCACTTTCATCCATTCTTTCATTTTTCATTACTCGACCGTGGGAATATCAAACTCAATAGAAGAACTGGATCAATGCCATAAGCCAACTTAAATGGGGAGTATCGTGTTGCTTGACTTTGATGTTGCCCTATATGCCCACAATGTCGTGCATGAATCCTTTTATCCCATTTATGTACTGCAAGTGCATCTTTTGCTAGAATTTGACACAACACAATTTATTCGCTCCACCTGTCCATTTGTGCTTGGCTTCAGTATGTTGTTGCCTTCCTATGCTTAATAGAAAACTTATTGACTAGGGCTTCTACCACCTCATTAATGAAGTGGCTTCCTTGATCTCATTACAATTTCTAATGGACAACCAAATTTGGTGACAATGCGTCATATATGAACCTTGCCACTTCATCCATGGAAGTTGTTTTCAATGGCCTAGCTTCAACCCACTTGGTTAAATAACTGCAGGCAACTACAATACACTTATTTTGGCGTGAGGTAGTTGGAAGTGGACCTCTGACAATGTCTATTCCCCACTTTTCAAAGGGACCAAGTGGAAGAATAGGACATAATGGAGCTGATGAAGTCTTATGGTTACCATGTGTTTAAGAATATCACATGTCTTACAATAATTATAACAATCTTTAAAAAGAGTGGGCTAGTGATAACTGCATCCAAGATCCTTCTGGCATGTAAGTTGTCCAAAGAAGTGCCCTCCACATGTACCATTGTGGAATTCTTCTAGAGCTTCCTCCCTTGATCACATCCAACCGCCTCTTGATCGTCCATCGTGTCCTATTCAAATAATACTCCATGCGAGAATAGAATATGGACGATCGGCTTGAGTAATCTTTCTCTTAATCTTTGCATTGGCACCATTAGAAACTTGAATTCATTCGATAATTCCAAATATCTATTTATTCACTAGGGATTGTGTCAAGGGATAACAATGCTGCATCGGGAAATCATCATCATCACAAGATGATCCTAAACCATCATAGGCTCGAGAGAGTGCATCTGCATTGACATGCTTCTTTCCCGCCTATCTATAATATCAAATTCAAATTCTTGTAGCAAAATTATCCATCTTGCTTATCCTCCCGATGGGTTAGGCTTATTGACAATATATTTTAGAGCCTCGATGATCTGTTACAACTATAAATTTCTGCCCTAGAAGTAATTTCTAAAATTCTTTACAAAGAAAATGATAGCTAGAGCCTCTTTTCATTACAATATAATTTACCTCAAAGATGCTCATTTGTATGCCTCCCAAAGTAAATTGGATGTTCATTCCCATTTTCATCCTTTTAGCTCAAAAGTACTTCCTAGTCTTTTATCCGAGGCATCGGTGTACACAATGAATGGCTTGCTCCAATCTGGATTCTTTAAAACAGTGAAGACACTGTGGCTTCCTTCGATTGTCTAAAAGTTTCATGTGCCTTATTTCCCGGTTCATAAGTAACATCCTTCTTCAAGAACTGGGTTAGTGGTCATGCAATCTTTGAGAAATTCTTGATGAACCTTCTATAGTGACCCACATGGCCTAAAAATGATCTCAACTTACTTCTATTCATAGGAAATGGTAAATCTTTGAATTTTGAAACTTTATCGATCGACAATACCATCTCTGGATACAACATGCCCTAACAAAACACCTTTAACATCCAAAGACACACTTTGTAGGGTTTAGTGAGGCTTGTGCTTCATCTAACCTTTGAAATGTTGTCTCCATCTCACAGTGCGGTGGTCCAACTTGCTCCCATAGATGCAAAAATCATCCAAAATACTCGATGAAGGTCCCAATATAGGGTTCGAACACCCTATTCATCAAACGCTGGAATGTTCTGGAGCATTACACAACCCAAAGGCATAACTCTATAAGCAAACGTTCCCCAAGGAGTGGTGAATGTGGTCTTCACCGATCTTTCTCTGCTATAAACTTGGTCAGAGCCGCTTATCCATCAAAGAAACTATAGCACTCTGGCCGCCTACTTCGCCCAAGATCCGATCTCAAAATGGAAGAGGGTAATGATCCTTCTTTGTTGCCTTATTGAGCTTCCCGTAATCAACACAAATGCGTAGCTTCCCATTCTTTTTTATTGAGATCACAATGGAGAAACCCATTCTCGAATTCTCCACAAAGAATATGAATCCCGCATCAAGCAACTTATCTATTTCTTCTTTTACAATTGGAAAATTAGGATTCATTATATATGGAATTTGCTTTATGGGCTTAGCACCATCTACCACTCAATAAATGTTCTACCCAACTTACTTGACGGAGTTCCTTGTAATCAAAAGTGAATATGTGTATGTACCTTCGAAAGAGTCGGAGGTAGGATTCCTTCTCACTCTCTATCACAAAGATCACCAATCTTTATTTGTTGGAGACGATCATCAACTTCTTCTTCGATAATTTTATGGGGTCATGAGTTGGTGTAGACTGGAAGGATATCCATGATCAAACATCAACCTCACTTTCTTCATCTTCGTGTCCACTTCACCGGTACTAGAGTAATCGAGAGGATGTCCAATCATCAATTTCATCACTTGAATCGACAGTTTCTACCTTATGATGCCGAGGATCACGTTTATTTTCACTCTCTCTCTACCACGTCCATGTGTCATGAAGCCTTCATTAAAGGTAGTTTCTTGCATGAAATCTCCTTAGCCATGGTCTTCCCAACAAAGATTGGGTAAGCAACAATACCATCTTTCATCCCCTGAAAGTGTACCACACATACAACACCCATAATGATATTGCCACATTTGAAACTACACCTTCTCGGTTTAGTTTTTCCCTTATTTAATGACCTTAACATAAGTGTTGAAGGGCGATCAATTTTAAACCCAACATATTCATTACTGAGACTCGGTCATTACATTAACTGCAACACCTTCATCAACTAAGACATCATGAATTGAAATACCATTACATAATACCTCGGCTTGTGGAGCATAGGATTCGCCTCTACCTCTAAAACAGGGACCTCAACCTCCTTCCTTCGTCGAGCATCGAGTCCACTTGCAGCTCCCGCCTCTTCTCGAAGACATAGCCAAGAGTTGACCATATGTAATATTTGCAGCCTTTTGGATAGATCTTCCAAGATGGAGTATGGTCCTTGCCCCCGTGTGAAATCGTAAAAATCCCGCACACCCAACTTTCTTCTCCTATGTTTCTTACTAGTTTCTCCTTTCATCTTCTTCTCGATCATTTCCATCTTGATTATCTTTTTCTTTCTTTCTTTTTATTACAAACACATCTACTTCATTATTTCTTCTCTTATCTACTACATCAAAAGAATTCACAGTGTTTTCCTTTATCATTATCTCCTTTACCGATGTAGAGCTCTATTTGGACAATTATACTTATAATGACCCTTTTTATAATAACCATAACATACAACTTCGAAATATTTCTTTTTGGACCTCTATTTCCTCCCGAGAACTAAATTCTTTTCCTTGAAGAAGATTAGTAGTTAACTCACCCATCTTTTTAGCAGATCTTCATACTCAGATGTACTAGGAGAAATATTTGTGCTCACCGAGTGGTTGTGGATTCTAGACCAAAGGTGCTTTAGTGTAGGCTCTACTTTAGCAACAATTTCTTTGGGCTCCTCTTCCATGCTTTCTTCTTTCCTTCTTGCAATCTCCTTTGCTTGTTCAATGGTAGCTGGGTGGTCATACTTCACTCGTTGTCAATCTCTGGCTTCATCGCAAGAATGAAGTGCTTACATAGGAGATTATCCATGCCATTCATCAACCCATCCACTAATCCTTCCTTCCGGATCCGGGCATCGCGCTTTCTCCTTAGCTCTAGAACACGAGCATGATAATCCCTTATCTTCTCCTTCTCTCCTTGGGATAGCTTTGTGATTTCGATCATGAGATCTGCGTATTTACATCGTTGTTCACCAAATTATTCAAGAAAACTTTCAGTTAATAAATCCCATAAATTTTTCACATTATCACCTAGTGTTTCAAACCACCTAAGTGCTGAACCATCCAAAAAGGTAGGAAAAAATTCAGTCCATTGTTCCCTTCTTATGAGGCCATTACAAATACAAGATTGTTTAAACTCTTGAATGAAAGAAGAAGCATCTTCATTAGATTGAGCTGAAAAAACAGGAATCTTTCCCATTTTCAAAAGTAACCACCGTGAAATACCAACCCACAAGTATAATCAACAAGACTTATGTGCACAAATAATTGGAATCACTATACTAGAAAGTGACTTTACACCTTTCTACAGTAAAATGGAAATGACCACGGTAAACTATGGTAAAACTTGACTTCTTTGTCATGGTAAAAGCCGACTTTCTTGTGGTAAACACCATTCACAAAAAAAGTGAAGTTACAGCGAATAAATACTATTCACGGTAAAAAGTGACTTTCTTGTGGTAAATACTATTCACAAAGAAAAATGACTTTACCATGATAACTTTATTCACGGCAAAAATGACTTTACCATGGTAACTACTATGCACATTAAAAACAAGGTTACCCTCTAATTGATTTTTGACTAAGTGGGAATATCTCTCCGACAATCCACCACGAGGAATGGTCCCAAAGAACGGAACCAAAATGTCATCACCAATCCGGCACTATGATAATTCTTCACCGGAACTCCTCGTATGATTATTTACTAATGCACAACCTTTAGTTTGGTGGATGTAATCTGAAACACAACAACAACATAACACAAGAATACCATCGACTATGATAAGATGAATGATGAAAATATGAAATATCAAAGTAAATTATAATATTAAGATGAAATTGTTACAATCTCACCCATGATGTACTTCAAGTGTTATTGACATTATTGCCTTTCACCAAGACTATGGGAGAAACTTTACAATTACACCTCTTAATGGCTTCTTCACACACCTTTAAGCGATGACTTCCTTTACACACTTCATACAATATTTCTCACTACTTCCTTCTATGCTAAAATGAGGGTGGTGGTCTCTTTATTTATAGACTTCTAGGCTTATCCATCTTATCTCTAAGATAGGATAAGAAATCTATTTTGACGAATCATATTCCATACCTTAACTCTTATCTCGTACATGTAAGCTTATCTTTTAAGATAAGATAAACCTTATCATTTCACATGGGTTCCACATTTTTAGACTTTTTACAAATAAAATATACAAAATATTTATGACCTCACTCCTTGTCCTTATTACCAATATAATATTTCTAATTCCTAATCACGTAGACCCTACTTCTCTTCTTACCCCAACTTTGACATTTTAACATTCTTTGGACCACTTACGACAACTATTTACTTTTTACCACAACATTCATATTGTACTTTTGACCATTGATGTACTATACATTATTAGGCGGCGTATTAGCAATGCGTTATCTTCTATCAAACGCTACTACTAATTATACTTAACAACATCCTATTCCTAATACATACATTAATGAAATATAAATTACGGAGGAAAATTTTAGTGTTGTGACAATTCCCGCTTCCCACTCTCCCGTGATCTCGCACATCCCTACCTTCACTGCTCCCACTTCCATCCTGAACACCTCTTCCAAACCCAAGACTAAGAACCCAAAACTTCCCAAAATTGACATCCCTCACTCTACCCGGGTTCTTAGAAGCACTAAAGAGTTGGAAGTTGCGCATAATTTGCTGCATATTAGTAATGTTGGCCAGGATACGGCCTTGCAACAAGAGGGGAATAATATTCCTCATAGGTTGGATTCTCTGGAAAATGAGATGATGAAGTTAAAGAAGGACCTGTAACACATTGCCAAATAGAAGGGCAAAAGAAAGGTGATGATGATACTGATAATGGGAATGATCAGATTGTAGACATCTACAAGAAATTGAACTCTTTAGACAATAGATTGGGGAGAGCCAAAGACAGGCACGATCATAACATGGCTATCTTCAATGCCATTAGTGACTTTTTGGAACAACATGTTCGCAACATTTCCATGCTTAATGCGGGTCCTTGAAACTATCTGGGGGACTGAAAAGGAGAGAAGTTAGACCATATCGAAGTTGAATGCAAGTGACCCCACGCACATCACCACTTTGCGTTGTTCACTTCGCTACAAACAATCAAATCTAGGATCGACAGAGCTTCCAAGAAATAATCTCCCTCGGGCTGGAGGGCTTCATTCTAGACGTTGCTATATTTCGGTCTTTTCGCTATTTTTCTATGTTGTTTTGTTGTCTTGTTGCAGTTTCTGTTCTATTTAGCTTTCTACTAGTAACTATCTTTTGGTTACTGTTGGACATAATGCTTTATCTATATTTGATCCTCTTTTGTTGTCCCTCTATAGCTCTATTTGGTTGTTGAGCCCTTATTGTAATAGGGTATAGTCCCTTCAAAACTATTTACCAATAATTAAAAAAACATCTTTAGTCTCGGATGTAAATAATTTCACATGATTTGTTCTTCTTATTCTTAGAAAGAAAAATAATAAAAAAATATAACTAAAAACAAAGCAAGTTACATTTAAATTTTAGCAAGTTAAATTTGATAATTTAACGTATAATTAATTTTTCAAATATAATTTATTAATCTTGTGCGAAATAAAAGAAAAAGAAGAAAACAAATAAAAACCAAAACAAAACAAAAACATAACAATATAAACACAATCATTTTCAAAAGTTTTTTTGAAAAATTGCTAAAATTGCTAAAATAAAGTCAAGATGAAAGAATATAACAAATCCAACAACAAATAGCTAAAACACAACAATATAATATAAGAGATTATTTTTTTCAATTTTTTTCAAAAATATTGCAAAAATAAAATTAGAAGAAACGAATGTAACAAATCCAACAAATCATAAATGATGCATCCTATAATTTAATTACAAATAATATGTAAATTATAAAAAACCTATTTTTTTATATTTAATTTCTTATTTTAATATTCAATTTAGTAGTTTTAATGGATTTTTAATATTTAATTTAATGGAGCAGTTTAACGAGTTTCAAAGAGAATATAATCTAAATCTTTAAATTCTTATTTCAAATTATAAAAATATTGCTTTTTATATTTAATTTTCAATTTTAATATTTGATTTAATAATTTGAAAGAATTTTTAATATTTAATTTAAGGAGCAGCGTATCTAAATCTTTATTTCAATCATCTTAATCATGTTCCCATTTGTTCACATGTTAATAATAGGTTTTATACAATTTGATACTTAAACAAAAAAGGTGAGATGGTTAATAATTGTGTAGAATAGATTGTGTGGAGTTGGGGTTCACATGTTTTTATTTATATGAAATTTATTAATTTATTTATTTGTGTGTATTGTTCATAATTTATTTATCTTTTATAATGATTTGGTGTTTAAGAGGGGATTAACAAAAAAATGGTTAGGTGAAGTAAGAGTGGATGGTTATGGACACACATATTTTGTTATGTTATTTTTAGTAATTATATAGTATGATTAACGTTGATAAATAACATAGTATTACAAATAGATGACACAAAATTTAATTTTTAGTATTTTGATATGTTTTTAGTATTTTGATAATTAATTTTATTTAATTTTACTTTCTTATTTTTTTATTAAGTTATGAAAAATGGAACATTGGATACTATCTATTTTTTTATTTTCTTAATAATTTTCATCAATTTAACTTTCTATTTTATTCTTTATGAAGTTGGTGTAAAATGGTGTAAAAATAGGTAAATGGTATAAAAATAGGTGCATATATGATATATATATATATATATATATTGACTTAATTTTTAGATTAAAATAAGAAATTTAAAAATCATAATGGAAAAGTTATCTATAAAAATTATTTATTATTTAGTCATTTAATTATATGTTTGTAGTTATGGTTGTTGGAAAATTTATTTTTATTATTAGAAGATTAATAGGAGGATATAAGTATGTGAGTTTAATAGTTACTAAAAGGTGAGTGGTTAGTGTGAAGTTTGGAATTAGATTATATTTATAAAGTAGTAAAGTTGTGTAGTGTTTGAGGTATCACTGGTGATAGTGTGAACATTAAAATGAAGGATCGGGTGGGGGTTGGATTTGGGTGATAATGAAATTGAAAGAGAAATAATGGAAATGATGAGATATTATTGTGAAGGTTTCACTATAGTGATTGAGAGGAAGGAGGAGGTTGGAAGTGATATAGAAATGATAAGAGAGATGAGTGGTAGAGGTGTGAGGGTGATAGTGTGGATGTTGGATTGAAGGGATCATGTGGGAGGTGTAGAGATTGGATTTGGGTGAGGGTGTTGGAAATAAGGGATGAAGTGGGAGATGTGGAGGTTGGATTTAGGTGATGATGGAAGTGAAAGAGAGATGATGGAAATGATGAGAGAGGAGTGATGTGAAGGTTATAATTTGGGTGATAAGGGAAATGATAATGGAAATGATTTGGAGAGAGGATTAGTAGAGTTGTGTAGTTTCGAGGTATCACTAGGGATAGTGTGAACATCAAAATGAAGGGATGAAGTGGGAGAATGGATTTGGGTGATAATTTAAATGATGGAAATGATGAGAGATTAGTGTAAAGGTTTTACTATAGTAATTGAGATGAATGAGGAGGTTCAAGTGATATAGAAATTATAAGAGAGATGAGTAGTAGAGGTGTGAGGGGTGATAGTGTGGATGTTGTATTGAAGGGATCATGTGGGAGGTGTAGAGGTTGGATTTGGGTGAGGGTGTGAAAGAATGGATGAAGTGGGAGATGTGGAGGTTGGATTTAGGTGAAGATGGAAATGAAAGAGAGATGATGGAAATGATGAGTGAGGAGTAGTGTGAAGGTTGGAATTTGGGTGATAAGGGAGGTGATGATGGAAATTATTTGTAAAGAGGATTAGTAGAGTTGTACAGTGTTCGAGGTATCACTGGGATAGTGTGAACTTCAAAATGAAGGGATGAAGTGGAAGAATGGATTTGGGTGATAATGAAATTGATGGAAATGATGAGAGATTAGTGTAAAGGTTTTACTATAGTGATTGATAGGAATGATGGAGGAGGTTGGAATTGATAGGAGTACAAAGGAGGAAGTGATCTACAAATGATAAGAGAGATGAGTAGTAGATGTGTGTAGTGGTAGAGGTATGAGGGATGATAGTGTGGATGTTAGAATGAAGGGATCAAGTAGGAGGCGTGGGTGTTAGAATGAAGGGATGAAGTGGGAGGGAGGTGATGTTGGAAGTAAAGAGAGATGATGAAAGTGATGAGAGAGTAGTGGGAAGGTTTCAATGTAGGGATTAAGAAGAAGTGTGGAGGGTAGAGTTAGGTGAAAATGGAAATCAAGGAGATCATGGAAATGATGAGAGAGGAATGGTAGAGAGTTGTGAGAAACTCTTAATTTAGGGATGGACATGAAGGAGGATAGCGTAGGTTGGAGTTGTGTGAAATTGGAAATGAAAAGGAAACAATAGTTAGGAGAGAGGAGTGAATGATGGTATTGTGCATATTGGAATGTAGTGATGAAGAGGGAGTAGGGTAGCTATAGTGAAAAATGGAGATGATGATGGAATTTATGAGAAAGTATTGGGAATGTTTCAATGTAGGGATTGAGAGGAAGTGTGGAGGTTTGATTAGGTGAAAATGGAAATCAATGGAGATCATGGAAATGATGAGAGAGTAATGATAGAGAGTTGTGTAAAACTCTTAATTTAGGGATGGACATGAAGGAGGATTGTGTGAAAATGGAAATGAAATGGAAACAATAATTATGAGATAGGATTGAATGATTATATTGTGCACATTGGAATGTAGTGATGAAGAGGGAGTAGGGTAACTATAGTGAAAAATGGAGTTGGGTGAACTGATAAGTGGAAAGGAGATGGAAAATATGAGAGATGAGTGTTATAGGTATGTATGCTAGTGTGGAGATTAGATTTGGAAATCAAATGGGAAAGTGGGTGGGAGAGGGAGGGAATGGAGGGAGGAGGGGAGGAGAGAGGGAAGACATGGGATGGGAAGGATAAGGCAGGGGTAGAGGGAGAGTGGGAGAGAAGGGAAATGAGAGGGAAATGATGGGAGGGGGATAAGAAGAGAAAGGAGATGGAGAGAGAAAAGGGAAATGAGAGGGAAGGGAGAGAAGGGAAAGAGAGGAAAATGAGAGAGAAGGAGAAGGAGAGATGAGTAGGGGTATTGAGGGAGAGAGGGAGAGAGGGGAGAGAGGGGAGAGAGGGAAGGGGGGAGGAGAGAGAAGGGAGAGGGAAATGTTGGGAGGGGGATAAGAAAATAAGGGAGAGGGAGAAGGGAGAGGGAGATAGAAAGGGAAGGGAGAGAACAACAGGATATGGAAAGGAGGGGCTAAGGAGAATGAGATATGAGTAGGGGTATTGAGAGAGAGAGAGAGAGAGAGAGAGAAGGGATATGGACAAGGCAAAGTGGTAGAGGGAAAGGAGAGACAAAGAGAGAGAAATGAGAGGAAGAGAAGGGAGAGAGGGGAGGAAAGGAGAGGGAAATAAGGCGAGGGGGACATGAAGAGAAGGGAAAGGGAGAGGGAGAGAGAGAAGGAGGAGGAGAGAGGGAGAGAGGAGATAGAAGGAGGGAGAGGGAAAGAAGGGAGGGAGAGAGGGAAATGAGGGCAAGGGGACAAGAAGGGAGGGAGAGAAGGGAGAGAAAGGAAATGAGAGGGAGATGGGAGAGGGAGAGGAAAAGGATAGAGAAGGGAGGGGAGAGGGAGAGAAGGGAGAGAGGAAAGGAAGAGAAGGAAGGGGTAGAGGGAGAGAAATGAGAGAGAAATAAGGGAAGGAGAGGGAAAGGAGGGGGTAGGGAGAAGGATATGAATAGGGGAGGGAGATGAAAAGGAGGGATATAGGGAGAGGGAGAGAAGGGAAAGAGAGGGAAAGGACAGAGAAGGGGGAGAGAGAGAGGGAGAGTGACAAGGGAAGAGAGATAAGGGAGGGGAAAGGGATAAGGGAGGGGGTGAGAAAGGTAGGAGAGAAAATATGGGGCATGGAGAATGAGAGTAAGAAGATAGAGAAGAGAGAGAAGGAAGAGAGAGGGAAAGGAGAGAAAAGGAGAAAGGGAAAGAGGGACAAGAGAGAAGGAAGGGGTAGAGGGAGAGAAAGGAGAGAGAGAAAGGAATGAGAGGGAAAGGAAGGGGTAGGGAGAATGATATGAATAGGGGAGGGAGAGGGAAAGGAGGGGTATAGGGAGAGGGAGAGGAGGGAAAGAGAGGGAATGGATAGAGAAGGGGGTAAGAGAGACAAGGGAGGGGCAAGAAAGGTGGGAGAGAAAATATGGGGCATGGAGAATGAGAGGAAGAGAGAGAAAAGAGAAGGGAAAGAGGGAAAGGAGAGAGAAGAGGAAGAGAGAGGGAGTGGACAGAGAAGGGGGTGAGAAAGAAGGAAAGAGAGAAAAGGGAGGGGAGAGGGATAGGGGAGGGGAAAGAAAGGTGGGAGATAAAATATGGGGCATGGAGAATGAGAGGAAGAGGTTAGAGAAGGGATAGAATGAAGAGAGAGGGAAATGAGAGGGAAGGGAGAGAAGGGAAAGACAGAAAAGAGAGAAGGAAGGGGTAGAGGGAGAGAAAGGAGAGAGATAAGGGAAGGAGAGGGAAAGGAGGGGGTAGGAGATGGATATTAATAGGGGAGGAGAGAGGAGATAAGGGAAAGAGAGGGAATGGAAAAAGAAGGGGGTAAGAGAGAAGGAAAGAGATACAAGGTAGGGGTAAGAAAGGTGGGAGAGAAAATATGGAGCATGGAGAATAAGAGGAAGAGATAGAAAGGAGAAGGGAAAGAGGAAAGGAGAGAGAAGGGAAAGAGAGGTAATGGACAAAGAAGAAGGGGGTGTGTGTGTGAGAGAGAGAGAGGGGGTAGATAGATGGAGTAGGAGAGACAAATGGGGGTTGAGGGGTAAGAGAGAGTATGAGAGATGAGTGGGGAAAGAGGGAGGGAGGACGAGCGAGAGAGGGAGAAGAGGGAGAAGGAAGTGGCAGAGGGAGAGGGGGGTGAGGGAGATAGAGATGGAGTAGAGGGAGAGAGGAGGAGCGGAGGTAGAGGGAAAGAGGTAGTAAGAGAGACGAGGTGGGTCGAGTGCGCATAGCTTAAATGACCTTCATCTATTACGTACGTGATATGATTGATATGACCGATGACTATATACATGATTCATGCGACCGGGATAGAGTGGAGCATTCCATTCTATATTCATGGTTCCCACGTTGTCGTGGGGATAAGCGCTTGGCCTTGTTTAAGTCCGAATTAGTCCCTAAATGTTTTTGGATAAAAACTTGGGTGTGGGAAATAGGGAGGTAGGGAGGGATGAGGAAGAGGGAGAGGGAGAGTGATAAGAAAATATATTGAGAGAGAAGGGAGAGGTGGAGGGGGAATGAGGGGGAGAGAGGGAGGGATGAGGGAGAGGAAGGGGAGGGAGAGGGAGAGAGAAGGAGGGAGGGGAGAGGGATGGAGAGGAGATGGGGGTAGAGAGACAGAAAAGGATGGGGTGGGGAAAAGACACATGGAGAGAGAGGAAGGAGGAAGAGGGAGAGTTCTAGGCTAAGAGATTGGGTGAGAAGGGATAATGGGAGAGGAAAGAGGGGAGAGATGAAGGGGGAAGTAGAGGAGAAAAAGCGAGTAGGATAGAGAGATAGAATGGGATTGGGGAAATAGGAGGGAAGTAGGAAGAGTGAGAGGGAAAGAGGGGAGGGATGGAGATGGAGAGGAAGTGTGATATGAGAAAAGGGAGAGAGAGAGGGAGGGGAGGAGGAGATGATGAGGGATATGAGGTAGATGGAGTAAGAGGTAGAGGGAAAGAGATTTGAAGAGAGTTAGTGGGGGAGGTAGAGGCAAAGAGAGTAGAAGAGAGAGAGGGGGTTGGGGAAAGAGGGAGGGAGGGAAAATAAAGTGGGAGAGGGAGAGGAATAATAATAAGGGAAGAGAAGAGAGAAGAGAGAGGATAGAGTGAGGAGATCATGTGGAGGGGGTCAAATGGGGTAAAGAGAGATGGAGTAGGAGGGAGGGAGAGGGAGATGAGAGGGAGATGAAGTAGGGGATGTCGGTAGAGACTAAGACAGGGAGGGTGGAGGAAGCTAGAGAGTGAGAGGGAGAGGGAGGGAGAGTGAGGGAGAGTGATATGGGAAAAGGGGGAGAGAGGGGACAAGGAGAGGAGAGAGTGAGGGATATGAGGTAGATGTAGATCATGTGGAAATAGAAAAGGATTTGGATTGAGAAGTAGAGGGAAAGAGAGAGCATGAAAAAGGGAGAGTTATATGGGAGATGGAGATAATTGAGAGAGGGGAGAGGGAAGGGAAGGGGTGAAGGGAGGTAGGGGATAAAATGGATAGATAGGGAGAGAGGGAGAGGAGGGGAAGGGAAAGGAGGGGATGTCAAGGAGAGTGACAAAGAGGGAGGGATGGAAGGAGGTAGAGTGAGGGAGAGAATGGAGATATTGGGAGAGAGGGAGAGGCAAGGAGCATATTTTATAGAGGGATGGGGAAGGAGAGAGGGAGGGAGGTAGATGGAGTGGAGAGAGAGGAGAGAGAGGAGGGAGAGGTGGGGGGGGAGAGAGGGACAAAGATGTAGAGGGGGCAAAGACAGGTTAAGTAGGAGATATGGAGAGGGGGAGGTTTGAGAGGGTGAAGAAGGTGATGTTATAGAGAGAGAGATGGGGAGGGAGGAGAAAGTGGGAGAGGGAGAGGGGAGAGAGGAGAGAGGAAGAGGAGAGAGCGAGAGAGATTAGGTGGAGGGGAGAGAAAGAAGATGGGATAAAGAAAGATGAAGTAGGTTAGGTGGGGAGGGTGAGGGTGAGGGAATGTTGGGGAGAGAGAGATAGGGAGGAAGTAAGAGGGGGAGAGGGAGAGTGATATGGGGAGAGAGGGGAGAGGGTTTAGAGGAGGAGAGAGGGGAGACAAAGAGGAGAGTGTGAGGAGATCAATTAAAGGGAGATCGTATGGAGAGAGAAAGGGAGCATGAGGGAGAGGTAGAGGGAAACATATTAAAAGGGGAGAGGGAGTCCGAGAAAGGGAGAGAGGTATAGGGGAGGGAGAGTGATAGGGAGAGATATGGTGAGGATAGAGAAAGAGGGAGAGAGAGTGTGGGAGAGGGGGAAATAGATAAAGAGATAGAGTGAGGGAGAGTGTTAGAGAAAGAGGGAGAGAGGGAGGGATAGAGGGAGAGGGAGAGGGACAATTGGAGAGGGCAAGGGATGGATGAATAGAATGAGAGGTGTGGTGCTAATCATAGTGGAGAATGGATTTGTAATGGGAGGAGGGAGGGAGGGAGGGGGTGTAGGGATGGCTAGAGAGATAGAGCATAAGAGATGGACATTGTGGTGTAGGTAGTTGTAGTGTATAATGGAATTAAGTGAACTAAGAATTGGAAGGAGTCTCAACTTATGAGAAATGAGTGGTACATATATGAAATATAATAATGTGGAGATTTAGTTATGGAGGGTATCAAAATGAAAGGGAGACAATAATGATAAGAGAGGAGTCAATGATGGTAGAGTGGAGGATTGATTTGGGAGAAGATAAATGTGAAAATAGATGATGGAAATGATGAGAGAGAGTAGTAGAGGCATGAATTTATGTAAAGTGATGGTTGTGGTACATGGATGATGATAGATGATGTGTAAATTTTTGGTTTTAGAAAAACATTCAAATGAAAGGGAGACAGAATGATGTCGGGGAGAGAGGTAATGAGAGCAGGAGAGGGAGAGGGAGGGGATGGAGAGGGGAGAGAGAGAGAGAGATGGGGAAAAAGGGAGAGGAGAGAAAGAGAGGATATTAGGGGAGATAGAATGAGGAGGGGGATGGTGGGGTTATAGTATCAAGATCGAAAGGGAGAGGGAGGGGGAAGGATAGAGAGAAGGGGAGTGGTAGAGAGGAAGAGAGATTATGGTGGAGGGTAGTTATAGTGGAGAATGGATTTGAGTGAACTAAGAAGTCAAAGGGAAACTCAAATTACGAGAGGTGAGTGGTAGATTTATGAAATATGTTAGTGTGGAGAATTGATTTTGAGAGTATCGAGAATGAAATGGAGACAATAATGATGAGAGAGGAGTGAATCATACTAGTGTGGAGGATTTATTTGGGAGATTAAAGTGAAAATGGATTATGGAAATGATGAGAGAGAGTAGTAGAGGCATGAATTTTGGTAAAGTGATGGTTGTGGTATAGGGATGATGATATATGAGGTGTGAATGTTTTGTGTTAGGTAAAAATTAAAATAAAAGGGAGACAATAATGATGATAGAAGATGTAGTAAGAGCGGGAGAGTGAGAGGGAGATTAGGAGAGAGAGGTAGGGTGATGGTAGTGTAGAAGGTGGGTGGTAGAAGATGAATGATGATAGTATCTAGTTTATGATTTTATGAGGAAGTCAAAGACAAATTTAAATGGTATAAGGGTTGATGAATTGTGTTGTGTTGGTATTTTATTAATTTTAAGACTTCAATAAGAGGGGATTTTTTTACATTGCTTTATGTTTCTCGATCTAAATACCCATATATTTAAATCCAACATAAACCTTAATGTTCATTGATTCCAAATTCACATAATTTAGAACAAACATTCATTTAGCTAATCCATCTCATAACAATAACCATATGTAATCTGTAATGACTCGGTACTAAACCGATCTCTCATTTCATGACTTGGTATTAAACCGATCTCATGTGTATACCAAGTATACTTGTGGTTCCCTTATTCCATTAAGGGTCAATCAAGTGTTAACAACTAAAGTTCCTATTTGAGTATCTATTACGGATACCCATCTGACATCATGCATCTTTAGTCTAGGTGAAATCAAGACAATGCAACCAATAGCTTGTGATACTTTGGCCAAAAGTTTCAAGACATGTATGTCATGTCTTTATTCCAAGATGACATACTCATCAACAGAATATGTCTTTCACCACACTCAAAAACTGTTATCTAGATTAGACTATCTTGACTTATGTCAATCACATCCATGTCTTTATTATATACTAAGTAGAGCTAACACACATAGACTAGTGTTGATAGTCTACTTATGAAGACTAAGGGAAAACAAGCGCATCCAAATTGACTTGCGTCACTTCGGATCCACTTCATCACCCATAGTCATCATAAGATGACATCAACACTAGGCCATACTATTATCACTAACTAGTGTATAATAGAGACCTGATCCACATTTTATGATAGTAATGCTTAAGGGAGCTAGGCGGATAATCGCCATAGTGGGCTGCTCCACAATAACCAAATAATGACTCATGTCATTGAATGGGTATTGTGTAGTAGAAACAACTATGTTGTGATAGTCCATCAAGTTCCATTAAGTGAAACATCATAACTTAACAAGTTCATTAATTCATTTAATTCACAACTTGTTAATTCACCCTTATTAATCTTATCGTTAGGTGTCATGCCTAAGGATCATTTAGGGTTCAAAATGAATATTCCTTTAAGCAAGGATCATAATGTTTAATTCACTTAAGTGTAGGATTGCAGATTGAAGACTGCATTATTATGCTTAATTATTAAAGCATACATTTTCCATATATTCATATAAGTGTCATGTTTGCATTTCGATTGTATTTATTATAGGAAATGACAACTTGATATCATACATATTTAAAAGGCCTTGGGAAAAGATTTATTTTTCATATCTAACAAGGCTAGGTATCTTTAATACTTTACACAACATACTTAGCCTATCATTCGACAAAACATAAGGCATCCATAAACAACCATATCATTCATGAACTTCATATTTAACTAGCCTTCCAATTATAAATTAGTTATAACATGAAAGTATTCCCTTTTCATAACTTTATTATAATTCCTAAGTTCATCACAACTACTTATTTAATAACACTCATATAGATAAATGAGATCATCTAACATAAGTCACCCTTCATTGTTAAAGTATAACTTATTCACATTCACTAGATAAACTTAATCCATATAGTCCTAGCAACTTGACATAGTTCATAAGTTACTTAGGTAATCATCCAATAATAACTTATTCAAACTTACAAGTATATAACACTTCATTAGTTAATACTTAAGTTCAATATACAAGCAACCCATGCAAAAATTTATTTCTTTCATAATAGTATTCAAACATATAAGTCATGTAGCACTTTATTTGACTTATACATTTTCTTGTTATAAAAGTAGCTTACACACAAAACTACCTTTCTTTATTAAATGCAGAACTACTAAATTCATTATTTTTTTCCAAACAATCATTTCCAATCAAGATAATGTAACAAGTAATCTAACTTTATTACTTTCCAAAAATAGGTATCAAATCATGTTCATAAAATTGATCATAATCTTTTCTTTCAAACAGTTTACAATAAATGGCCAAGGCCTTTCTCATTTCTATATAGAAGTAATTCAATTAGAATACAATAATAAGTTATTCCATTCAACTTTCTTCAATCAAAAGAATAAATGCAACTTTTTATATGTCTTCCTTCTTTTATCTTTCATGAATTCCATCTGCAAAATTGTTAGCATGTGTCAATTCATATGAACTGAGCATGATAGGTACTAAATCTTCATAACAACATGCTCTAACTTAATAATTTCATAAAAGGAACATTGCTTTTTAAGTGAAATTATTCTAAGGTTAAAAAAGTACATAAACTCTTTGATCATGCCATAAGAACATCATAAATGAAACCATAAAAGAAGACAAGTTAACACATGCAAATCATTTAAGTAAATTCAAATATTATTATTAATTTAAGTCATAAAGGTGACCTAAAACAAATACAATTGATCCTAATCAATCATTTAAATATAAGTAAAATATTAATATGATTGCAGTCATATAAGCCCATACTTATATGACTGTAATCTTATATCTTTCTAATAAATTTATGTAACAACTTAATAAATTATATTCAAAAATGAATAATGTATAATAAAGGTAATGATTATATAAGCCAAATTATATAATTAAATAGTTCAACTCATTATAACAATCAAGTATTTCATTCATTCATACTTCAAATTGAGTTCATTTTAATTAAGAACTCCTTAGTATAATATTAACTTCAAGGATCGTTTCAATCAAAATTGAAAAATGAGTTATGAAATTATACTTCAATATAATCTTCAAGTCGAGTTATTAACTAAGTAGTTTTAAGAAACTAATGGACAAAACAATCCCACCATATTATCTGTTAGGAAACCAATTAGAATAGGATAATCATCGACTAGCCCAAACCATAAATTACTTGTCTCAAAAGAACTCAGTAATCTAAGGAACTAAAAACAAAAGCTTACATATGATACATCACATTAATTAATTTAAAAACAATTTGATTACTCATTCAAGAATCCATGTTGCATTCTAAGGCCTTCCAACCCATCAAACTTAACTTGGTTCAATATCATTTAAGATCATCAATAACTAATCAAATTCGAGCTCTATACAAACTTATCCTTGTTTATATCAAATGACAAGAATAAATATTTTTCATTCTAGTCACAATTATTTCAAACTGAGCAATACTTATAGAGTCAAGAAGCTAATATACTAGTCTGAAATTATGAAGTCGATCCATCTCGACTTCTCATCTCCAATACCTCTATAATCATTTTTAAAATGATTTCGATCCATAAAGGATTCAAACCAACCAAAGGGATTAAAGAAATACGATATTGTTCAAATAAATTGACTCTAAGGTTAAAATAAATATGAGTTTCATTAATTTAGATAAATCCAATCCTTTCATTTCATAGTTCACCGTAGAAAAAAAAGGTTTGACAAATCAACCTTTTAAAGGCAAAGGACAATGGAGACAAAAAATACACCTTCTTTATATGAGACCTTAAATACCCCTTTAGATTCAATGACTATGGATCAAATAAAATTCAAGGTGTTCTATTCGAAGACGTAAGTGAAAGTTTTCATATTAAATTTATAAACTTCGCCAGGATCCTCAAACGGACCATCTTAAACTTCACTCAAACCCAGTTAAGATTAAGATTTGAAGGCATTAATCCCAAAAGGATTGAATATTCAATACCCAAAACCGCTATTGTCTTCCAAAATGGAGTTTTATGAAACTTAAACCAAATTGACTAAATATATATTGGTATAAAACAAATTAACAAGTCATTCACTTTTAAAACCTAGATATACTATTCACGAGTTATATCTCCACATTTAAGCCGATATATCAATACCCAAAAATAGAAAATATATTCAAACATAACCTTACAAACACCCACTTCCAGGTAAGAATAAGTTCAAGCCAAACTTGCATTACCCAAAAATGGGTTATCAACAAAATATGCTAACATTTATATGAAAAACATTCAAAAAAAAATCAAAATCAAATGCAGACATTCTTATTTCAAATACAAATCAGCATAACCATGCCTGAAGCCATTTAAGTCACAGTCAAGAATACACATCCGAAACCATTATACTCAAAATACGATCATAAACAAAGCAATAATCCATAATACAACCATATAATCAAATAATAATACGAATACACAAAACCCAGAACCAGAGAACACAATTCCATTTCAAGAGTAGAGTTCTTTTCATGAAATAATTAAATAGAGAAAATTATTTCAAGGAGTTAGAGCCTATCATGCCTGGTAGAGCTCCTAAAATTCTTCTTCAAGCTCCCAGGATTCCTTTCCATATTTCCACGATAATCTCCACAACCAAATCAAACCAAATTCCACATAAAACCCTCCATCTCAACCTCATTAATATTTATAACCTTCACATTAATTTCTTCCACTATTTTCTCCATGAAATAGTGAGATGCATGTCTATCAAAAGATCAAATACTAGTTCAAACAACAAAAACTCCACATGTAGAGCAAATGAACTCGAGTAGACAAATGAGAGACAAAAACCAACCAAACTCTTTTCACCAAAAATTGGCATGTTTCCCCCAAGGTGGTTTTGGTGAAAGTTTCAATGCCATTAATGCCTATATTAATGCAATCTAGAAACTTGCCAACTAAATTTGGGTTAGAAAATTTTCCATTAAACTTCCCTTTACTAATTATTACCACCAAGTTTGGCATGTATGCCAAGTTTGACTAGGTCTCCCAAAAAGTTGTTAATGGAGATCATTAAATTCCACATTTAAATTTCCAAGTACAAAGTATAGGGTGACATCATGCAATATAACCATTCCACTAACCTAACTCACTTTACGCCAACCTTAGTTAGGTAAAAGGGTTAGGGACATAGAATTCCCCTCCCTTTGATAAGTTAGGGTCAAATATTATTTAATATCAATGTCTCAACCTTATCTTAGGTTGTTAATACTTGATCTCATATACATAGGATTTAGTTAGGTCCTTAGGAAGTTATATTTATCACCTTTTATCATAGGTTAGGTTAGGTCTATGTAAAACAATGAAAATAACAAGATCTTACCGCTTGTCATACCTGCTTATACCATTAAGCAAATTGATTATACAAACCAAACCTTCCAAGAAAAGGTAACCTCAAGCACAATAATGTAATCATGCAATATTAGATTAGATGCACTGTCACCAGATCGGTAATAAAATTGAAATTCTAGAATAAATATGAACTCAAGTAATCACTATATTAAAGTCATAATTGCATATTGGTTTTAGGAGAATGCCTTGGATCACTGAAATTGATCCAAGGTACTATCCTAATATCGATACAAAGTTAACAATTATTCCAAGACAATAATAGTTTTCCTAATTACCAGATCACCTAATGGTTCTAAGAACTTGATTCAAACTTTCCACAAGCTAAACCAACAAGTTCATTTCTCAAACCAGTTAAGTAAAGATCACAACATTAGTACAATTTTTACCATATGATTGATTAATAGGAAAATTTCATCAGAAACCCATACCTTTCCAGCAACATGATTTAAGCAATTTAGTAGAGCACACACTCAAGAACAAAATCACATGTCTATGTTGTCAATCAATCCATAAGAAATCAAGTACAAATGTAAAACAACAAAGGAATTACATGGAGAAGGGGGAATGTCGTGAAGAGAGAGAAAGAGAGAGGAGAGATAGTGGAGATATAAGTAGAGAGGGGAGGGTGAGGTAAGGAGAGGGAGAGGGGGAGAGGGAGAGGGAGAATGGGATAGGAAACAATAGAGGCGGGAAGGAGGGATAGAGAGAGGTTAATGATATTGAATAATGAAAAAGAACTTGAGGGGATGGGGGTGAAGAGATAGGGATATGGGGGATAGGGAGGTAGTGGTAGATGCATGAATGGTGATTGTGTATGTTGTCATGAAGGGATGTAGTTGGAGGTTTGTAGGTTGAATTTTGATGAAAATGGAAGTGAAATGGAGATGGTGGAAATGATTAGAGGATTATAAAAAGTTTCAATATAAGAATTGAGAGGAAGGAGGATGATGGATGTTGTAATAATATGATGATTGAAATGAAAGTGATATCTTGGAAATGATGAAATATGAGTGATAGAGAGTAGTGTTAAGGTTTAAATGTAGGGATGAAGAGGAAGGATTATAACGAGAGGTGTGGAGGTTCAAGTTCGGTTTATATGGAAATGAATGGGAGAAAAATATGAGAGACGAATGAATGATGTTAGTGTAAACATTGGAATATTGGATGAAGAGGGAGTAGGTTATTTATAGCGGAGAATGGATTTCGGTTAATTGAGAAGTGGAAGGGATATGAAAAATAGTGAGAGATAAAGTATAAATGTGGGTAGTGGTAGAATTTTGAATGATAGTATTGTGGAGGTCGAACGGGAGAAGATGGAAGTAAAAATGGGATGATGGAAATGTTGAGAGAGGATCGATGTACAAATTGTGGTAGAGTGAATTTTATAATATAGGTATGGAGAGGGCGGAGGATAATGGCATTGTGGAGGTTAGAGTTAGGTGAAAATGGAAATTCAATAGAGAAAATAATTAGGAGAGAGGATTGAATGATGGTAGTGTGGGCATTATATTATAATGATGAAGAGATTGTATTGTAGTGGTAGCATAGGAAGGAGTTGGTTAAAGAAAAAAGTGGGATGTAGATGGAAATTATGAGAGGTGAGTGGTAGATGTAATAATGTTAGTAGTGTGGAGGTTGAAATGGATGGATAATGTTGTCTCTCTCAAAAAGCTCTCGCTTTTTCATTAGCAAATCCATTTTTTTTTAAGCTCACACCCTTCGTTGGTGTCTAAGGAAAGTTTGAGATTCAAGGAATTAGCTAAAATCATGCCCTTGAGCTGTTTAAACCTCCGTGTCACTCGTTTTTAGAAATCCTCCTCTTCCTGGTCTGTAATGCACATAATATCCTTTTGCCCCTCCCATTTTTGATTGAAATGGTTCACTTGTTCCATGGCCCGGTTGTTGAATCATTGTTTTTCCTTCATGCCTCTGGCTCGTGAAGAAAATTTGAAAATTGGACTCAAAATGACAAATTTCTCTTCCTCAGTGTATTTTTCCATAGTCGGGAACGATGGGTGTTTCTTTCCCGCCAAATTTTGCCTCGCATTCCTCAATGATACGTGGGTCTCCCTGATTGGTGCAGTCTAGTTATACTTTAAAGACTCAGTGGATGGCTCCACGTGTCACAACGATGTAATTCCAAGCACAATTCGGGGGCAATCTTCAATTGAGTGTGGGCTCTCCACGTGTCCCAGGTCCAAAATGAAGGTAAAATCGGCTAAGTATGGAAGGCTCAGTGAGATGGCTCCACATGTCACAACAACGCAACTCCAGGGGTAGGAAAGGTCAATTACCAATTCAGCACCAAATCACCACATGGTGGAAGACATTGAAAAGTCAAGGCGGATGAGTGGGCCATCGGGGGAATTCAAGACTTTGAGCCTTTTTGTAAAAAGATAAAAAATTAAAAAGTAACCCACAGCCCCGATCAGGCTACCAAGGAAAAAGTCAGAGCTTGAGCCCATAGGAAAAAAGTTCAAAGCTTGAGCCCAAAAAAGTTAAAGGAAAGGCCCATCGTTGAAAAGTCAAATCGGAGCAGTGGGCAGCGAGGGAATTTGAGTTTTGAGCCTTTTTTCAAAAAAGGTTAAAATGTTGAGAAGAGAACCGTGACCCCGCCTACAAAATATAACGTGCCACATGTCCTAGTCAAATCAGAGCAGTGGGCCGGCGGAGGAAATTGAGTTTTTGAACCTTTTTGTAAAAAAGGTTAAAATGTTGAGAAAAAGACCGTGATCCCATTTCCAATAAGAATGTGCCACGTGTCCTAGTTGAAAATTCAAAGTGGGGTTGTGGGCCAATTTGTTCCAAATTGCCAAATCTCTAAAAAATTACAAAATGCAAAGGGCTTCCCCCGTAACCACTCCAATCCCTTCCTGCCATGTGGATGGCCCAAATTCAAAGCTAGAGGAGCAAATCAAATGGTCTAGATTTAAACTGGAAAATCAAATGTAACGGTTGCTTTGCAAGGTCTGGTTTTAGCCACCATGAGCATTTTCTTCATGATAAAGGAATTTGAAGAGGCGTGAATGATTTGTAATGTTGTAACGGTTTCTTGCGAAGAATATAATGACTTCTCGATGTCATTCCAAGGGTTGGTGATTGATTTCAAAAAAGACCAGAGTGCTCTGTGCCTGAAAAAGATGAAAATGCCACACTTCTTCTATTCTTCTCTTCTTCCTCAAATTTATTCCATCCTCAAGCTATGTACAAACTCTACCCAAGCTTCAATAAGAAAAGAAGGAATTTTTGCCTTTTTGATTGAGGAATTAATTGGTACTTTACGATCAATGAGTTTCATTCGGTCTTGTAGCTTCTCCATGGATTTTTTTCTCTTCCAATTATAAATGCATGTAAACGAGACTTCTAATTAATGTGTGTGGGCATCTGATATTCTACTCACAACATAAATTTCTCCTACCTCCATTCTCACTCCCTTTCCCCTTCTCGACAAAAGTTCTTCTCTAGTGAGAAATTGCTAGCTTTGCCACAGGGTCAGTGGAGTGTCCCTGTTGGATCTCTAGTCAAAAGGCCACCATTGGAATCCACCATTTTTGCATGCACATATGGAAGTTGCACCATTCAAGTAGAGGGACTTAGATTCCCATAGCGTTGGCTTAAAACCCACCAATTTTTCCACAAGACAAATTTTCTCGCCAACAGTTTTTGGCGCCCACCGTGGGGCAGATCTTGCAGCATCTGCACCTAAAAATGACCTCAGGGTCATAAAAAAATTCTAAGTGAAAAATTTATGGAGATTGAATAATCACATGAACTACATGGATGTAAATCATGACTATTTGGGGAAATCCTCCTATTGAGAGACCTGATTTACTCTTTCACATCCAAGAAGACATTGCTTCTGATATGAGAGAAGCCATTTGGCATAATAGACAAAGTGTAAATCAATACTTCATTGCCATAAGGATTCTGGACCTGGAAGAGGAATGTGTTGTCAAATTGGAGAGACAGAGACAAATTCCAACACCCCAAAGGAGAGCATAAATCTTCAAGCTGGCTGAGAGAAGATACACCCAACAACTGAGGCAAGGAGGAAAAATTGATCCCACATTTGAAGAGCTTGAAAGAGAGGTAGTTGCTTGAGGAGGAGATAAGAGCTCAACTTGAAGAAATAGAAAGACTCCAACTCGAAGCAAAAGAAAGAGCAGCAACAGAAGTAGCCTTAGCAAGATTGGAGGCTAGAAACATGAATAGAATGGGTGATCATGAAGATGAATTATGTAGGCCTAACATGCCATGGGGAAGGAATACTGGTCCACTTACCCTTCCACAACCACTTCATGACCTCCCAAGAGGCTCAAGAAAGAACTTCCCAAAATTCAAAGGGGATGGTTCTCAACTCCAAGAAGAACATGTAGTAGCATTCATCACTGCTTGTGGAGTGTTGGGAGTTGAAGATGAAGATGTTTCAGTTAGGCTATTTGTGGAGTCACTCCAAGAAAAGGCTGTTGAATGGTTCTACATGTTGCCCCCAAGATTTGTCACATGTTGGGAAGACATAAGAAGTGCATTTGAACATAGGTTTAAGAGCACAGAAGATTGTCAAGATCTGCTAGTCCAATTGGTTCAGATGAAGAAGGAGACCTCTAAATCAATGAGAGATTTTGTAGCAAGGTATAATAGGTTGACAAGAAGGATCCCAAAAGATGTGGTCCCCCTAAAAATAACTTGAAAAGGTTCTTCATCAGTGCTTTGCCACCAAAAGTTGGTTTCTTCCTCAAAAGAGCCCAACCAAGAACATTGAGGAAGTTCAAGACTTTGCAATTGAGACTAATGATGATCTAATTCTTTTTGGCAAAGTGAAAGGACCAAATGGGAAGCAAAAAGTCAAAGTTAAAATTCAGTCACCACTGATCCAATGTTTCAAAAAATGGAAAATGACCTAGTTGCTTTGAAGAAGCAGTGGTCACAAATCACAAAGAGGAATGCTCCAAGGAGACCAAATCCTCCGATAGACCAAGAATTGCTCCACCCCTCGTAGGCTTGCTCTTGAAGAACCATTGGTCAATGCCATCTCATGACACACTGGGAAGTAGAAGAAGGAGCAGACATTGAGGAACTATTATCCCAAATTTCCCCATGAAATTTTGGTCAAAACAATCCTTACACATAAAGAAAATGGTATGAAGGGAATGATTCAAACCCACGATTCGAGTTCCAAAACCAGGAAAAGTGAAAAATAAAAGCCCATGAGAAAGTTAAATTTGACACTTCACAAGAAGAAATAGAAGAAATGGTTCTTCAGGCATTTCCATGTCTTAAATCTATTTAAAGGGTCAAGGAGGACTCAAAGCAATGGAATTACGAGAGTCGCGAGAAGAAGGGGTAGTGCAAGAGAGGCCAGGAGTAAGAAAGGAAAAAAAGGATCCAAGGTCTTGGACAAACTCAAAATGCTTCAAAAAGAATCTAAAATCGACTAAGTATGGAAGACCCATAGAGAGGGAACCACGTGTTCGGCGCTCCTCCAAAGAGTGAATCCAAAAAGAGAAATCATAGCTCAAATAAGCACCACATCTCCACGTGTCTCAGGATGAAATGGAGGTAGGGAAAATGGTCAAGTAGAGTCAAAAGGCGGAGCTTCGGGGCCGCGGGGGTTTTTTGAGTTTTACGTTTCGTGAAAAGGGGAAAAGGTAAATTATGGACCCACAAACCCAATTTTTCTCTTATCTGGTTGCCTACGTGTCCCATCTCCAAAAGGGGGAACCATTTTATTGAAGTCAATTTTTCCCATCTCATTCATACCCATATTCGATCAAATCTTTGAAGGGCACATCTTTTGACTCGGGGCTTGAAATATTGCAAATCGACACCATTGGATAGATCTTGGCCTCACCTATGCCATGAGGTCTCCTTTAATTTTCCAGGAGGTTAGGCAAAGGAAAATGGAGTTGAAAATTATTTAGGCCTTGATGCTTGATCTATCCTGTCTCAACAACCAAATAGGATTTGATATGTTTCCTATGTTTTCTCTTATTTCAAGGCACCAAATCAAGGAATCATGTAGTAAAGATGGATTTGGGGCATATTTTATTTCTGTCAAGGAATGCATTAACAAAGTAATGGTTGAGCTTGACCCACTTTTCCCTTCCTCTCTCTTTCTTCTCTCCCAATCAAATCTATATAGTATAGGGTAGGATTCATTATAAAGGGTTTTGTTCAAAACTTCTTCCCCAAAAAACCTCTCTCTTTCTCTCCAAACCGAATGAAGAGTTTAAGCCTCCTCCCTTGTGCTTTTTAATGGAATTTTCTTGCCTCTTTCCCATTAATGGTGTCTTCATGTGAGCTTCAAGCAATAAAATATGTTTTTGTGATGTGTTTTGTCCATCCTTTGCTCATTTTTGTCTCATTCTTCGCCTCTCACCATTCTTTTCAATATATTGTGCATATCTCGATGTCCAAAGTGTAGGTTTTGGGAGATGTGTTTAATGGGTTTGAAATGGTGTTCTATGTGACATTTATCCTTGGTTTTGTGATGCATATGTCCATCCTCTCCATTGCTCACCTCTCTCCATTTCATGAAAATTGGGTTTGTGATCAGCAATTCCCTTTTCTCGGTGCTATCACCTCTGTAGTGTAGGATTTCTTTATTTTCATGCTCTCTCTCTCCTTGGTCCTTGAATTGTTAGATTAGGAGTAGATAGTCACATTTCCTTCCTTAGAAGTAGTTTAGTGCTAGGATTAGGAAGAGGACCCAAACTTTACATATGGAGGATCATTCCCATTTGCAAGTCCCATAACTTAAAAATGATCCAATGTTATACAAATCACACCAAATGACCCTATTTAGAAAAAGATCCATAACTCATTTGGGGGTGTTTGAAGTTTCACACTAATAGAAACTGAAGAATAAATCATGGATGACCATGAAAACTATCTTGAAATTGAAGAGGTTGGCATGCACAATGGCCTGATTAAGTACATTGATGATGAGGAGGAAGGTGATGAAGAAGCTCCAAGTTTTTCATGTGCTGTTTTCACTCGTGCACAATCCAAGAATGGTGTTTCAGCCTCAAAAGTTACAACAGATGATAGGAAGAGCAAAGAAGATAGCTCTTCAAAGCCTCCACAAAACAAGATCATCAGCAGAGGATCACCATTACCACCTTCCATGGAATCAGCCAAAGAGAAACCAGATTCACTAGTTGCCAAGGATCATGCTGCTCTGCCAAGTAAGTTATTTGACTCTTCTTCCAACTCAAAGGTTGTTAAGAGCAATTCTCTTCTAAATGCTGGTTCTACAAGAACATCTAAATTTCAATCAAGGGCTACACCCTCACCTCCTTCCAAGTCAATTTCTACATTTGAAAAGGAGAACCCAACACCAAAAGTAACAAAACCTCTACCATTTAAGTCCTCATCCACTATTGGAACCTCTTCCTCATCTACCATAGCTCCATTTGACTTTGTGGAGCATGCAAGAAAAACCAAGGTTTAGCTCTCTAAGATTGAATACCTACAAACACATCCTACCCAATTTGACATATTCATCAAAGTAGTCCTGGTGGTAACTCTACATCCCCAATATCTAATTCTAAAGGCTTGCTTCCCACACCATCTTCTCAAAACATGCTAGCCCTCAGTGCCTCCAACACCAACAGAGTTGAGCCTTTTTACTTGTCACTTCTCATCAAAGGTTTCCAGTTGAATAATTACATTATAGACTCTGGAGCCTCAAATAATGTGATGCCAGCAAAAAAGTTACAAATGCTCTTAGTCTTACTTTGACCCAGGTAAATGGCACATGTTATTCAATGGAATCCAAACAAGTTCCATTGGTAGGAAGGATTAAGGATGCTCAAGTCACACTAGCTGATTACCCTGACAAGAAGATACTCCTGACCATTCTGGTGGCAGACATCCCAACATCATTTGGTATGTTGTTGAGTAGAATTTTTACAAAGATCTAGGTGGAGAAATAAAAATGGATTGGTCATCTGTAACTATCCCAATGAAAGGAGAAATTAAGAAGAATTTTGTTACTAGTCGGGAAATGGAATTCATAAGTAAGGAAATCGATGATCCAAAAGCTAACATCCTTTTTTAAGATGGTGGGCTATGAAACTACCTCCTTACATCACAAAAGGAAGATAACTTACCACTCCTCATGGAAGAAAGAAGAAGATCAGATTTGGACTATGGAGTTTGATGGCAATCATTCCAGAGAGTTCGAAGCTGGTGTAGTATTATACTCTCCCTCCAATGAGATATATCCTTTTTCCTACAAGCTGCAATTTGAAAATACAAACAATACAACAAAGTATGAAGCATTAATCTTAGGCATGAATGTAGCAGAGGACATGGGAATTAAAAAGTTGAGATGCAAAGGTGATGCAGAGATTGTGGTGAAGCAAGTCCAAAGCAATATCAGGTAAAAAATCCCAGACTCGGGCATTATAGAAACAGGGTGTGAGACTGCATTAAACCCTTTGATGCATTCTCCATTGAAGCTATCCCTAAGGAACATAATGAAAACGTTGATTCTATAGCGATGTCGCTTCCTTAGTGACACCTCATCCCTATTTTGGGCAAGGATAAAGTGACCATTGAGATGATGTTCAGACCCAATGTACCAGATAATGCAAATCAATCTAGCAGGTCTTCAATGATGACAATCAAATCTTATCCTTCTTAGAACAAAGGGATAACTTCAATAATATTTTCTTTGAAGGAAGTGAAAACCCACACCGTGAATCAGTTCCCAAAGAAGAGAAGGAGGGAGTTAAGGGGATTGATGAAGAGGAAGTAATCAAACTGAAAGGAAACAAAATCCCTAAAGGCCTAGTTTCTTTGGAAGATATCTTTGACAAGCATGACAAGTTCATCCAAGAAAAAGAAAAGTAGTCTTCTCGGTGTCCATATAATTTTGATCGGGAAAAACATTGCCACTTTAGAGAATCCAAGGATGGTTAATATTGGTAAATTTTGCTCACCAGAAGAGAAGAGAAAGTTTGTTGCTCTGCTAAAAAAATACTCAGATGTGTTGGCTTATTCCTATGATGAACTCAAATCTTTTCAGCCAAAGGAAATGAACCACTCCATTCCTTTGAAGCAAGGAGCCAAGCCCTTCAGGAAAAAGCAAAGGCCCTACAATCCAAAGATTTCTGATGTTATCAAAGAAGAGGTGACAAAGATGCTCAATGCTAGAATCATTTTCCCCATCCACCATTCAACATGGGTGGCTAACATTGTGCCAATAAGGAAGAAGAATGGGAAATAAGAATTTGTGTAGACTTCCAAAATCTGAATCAGGCATCTCTCAAGGACAACTACCCTCTTCCAATCATGGATCATATTTTTCAAGCAATCACTGATCTGAGATGCTCTCTTTGCTTGATGGATTCTCAGGGTACAACCAAATCAAGGTGGTAGAAGAGGATTGCAACAAAACATCTCATCACAACACCTTGGGAACTTTTTGCCTACAAGAAATGCTTTTGGCTTGATCAATGCTGGAGCCACTTTCCAGAGGGCAATGGACTTGGCCTTCAAATATTTGAAATATTGCATTGTCATTTACTTGGATGACCTCATGGTTTTCTCAAAGAGGAGGGGAGATCATATCTGTCACTTAGAGCAAGTCCTTGCAAGATGTAGAAGACATGGCATTTCTCTAAATCCTAAGAAATGCATTTTTGGAGTCACAGAAGGTAAGTTGTTGGGACACATTGTGAACAAGCATGGAGCACACATTGATCCTGAGAGGATCAGAGCTATCCAAGCACTATCCTTACCAACCAGCAAGAAGGGAGTCCATTCATTCTTTGGAAAGGTAAACTTCCTTCATCATTTTGTGCCTGAGTTTTCTCTGACGACCAAGCATATAACTTCCATGATGAAGCCTCAAACATGTTTCAAGTGGGATAAGGAAGGAAAACAACATTTGAGGAGATAAAGAAAGCCATTTCCAAATCTCTAACTCTTGTATCTCCAGATTTCAACAAGGATTTCATCATGTATTGCTATGCATTAGAACATACACTCTTTGTTGTCCTTGCTCAGAAAAATGATGAAGGTTTGGAAGCACCCATTGCTTTCATGAGCTATCCCTTGAAAAATCATGAGCTAAAGTATAGTCAATTGGAGAAACATGCCTACGCAGTGGTTAAAGTTGTTAAAAGTTTTAGATTCTACATTCTTAATTCCCATACAGTGGTGATGGTCCCTGGAAGTGCAATCAAGTCCATTTTGACTCAACAAGATCTCGGGGCTAAGAGAGGAAGTTGGATGGCAAAGACCCAAGAGTTTGACTTGGAGATTAGACCCTCTAATCTGGTGAGAGGAAATGGTTTGTGCAAGCTGATTGCGAAGATGAAAACCTTAAGGCTCTGCAAGGAGAAAAATATGGTGTTTTCTCAACCTGTTTAAGAGACAGTCCACAAGTGCTCTTTGTCACCACTACTGATGAGTGGTATGTTGATATTTCTTACTACCTCACTTATGGAGAATGCCCTCCTCATCTTGACTACAAAAAAAGAAGGAAACTCAAGCTAAAGGCAGCCAAGTTTGTGATCTAGAATCATGCACTTTACAAGAGAGGCCTAGATGGTTGTTTCCTCAGGTGTGTAGATAAGGAGTAGCAAGAAAAGTTACTTAGGGCATATCATGATCAAGCTTGTGGTGGAAATTTCTTAGCAATGGTCACTGCACATAAGATCCTTAGAGGAAGATATTATTGGCCCTCCATCTTTGCAGACACTCAAGATTGGGTTTCCAAATGCAAAGCATGCCAACAATTTGTTGGAAAGCCACAACTAGTTGCATTGCCACTCAGGCCTATGGTGATTGAAGAACCATTTCAATAATGGGGGCTAGATTTTATTGGTGTTTTGAATCCTCATTCAAGTGTAGGCAACACTTATGTACTCACTACAACTGATTACTTCACCAAGTGGGTGGAAGCCATTCCAACCAAGTAGGCCAGCTCTAAAACGGTCTACAACTTCATCAAAGAGAATATCATTGTCCATTTTGGAATACCACAGAAGATTGTTGTAGACAATGCCACCTATTTCTCTTCCAAGGAGCTCATAGAGTTTTTCTATGGCTTTGGAATCTCTCTATCTCACTCCTCTGACTACTATCAATAAGGAAATGGTCAAGTTGAGTCAAGCAACAAGAACATTGTTACCATTGTTCGTAAGTTGGTTGATGAGAAGCAAAGGAACTGGCATAAGAAATTATATGATGCATTGTGGGTTGATAGGATCACTCCTAAGAAGGCATTAGGTATGTCACCTTTCCAAATGTTATATGGAGTTGAGGAAGAGATTCCCCTCACAATTGAGATGCCAGCTCTCAAGTTACTATAAGAAATAGAAGATGGTCAATACAAAGACTCCATTGACAAGAGGATCCTCTTCCTAGAGAAGCTAGAGGAAATCAAATGCCAAGTGGTGGATAGAATTAAGGAACACCAATTGAAATTAAAGAAGATATTTGACAAGACAAAAAGGCAAGAGAATTCAAGGTTGGAGATTTTTTCTTATTGTGGGACAAGAGAAGAGAACCAAAAGGCAGCCATGGAAAGTTTGATTCATTATGGCTTGGCCCATTCCAAATTCATGAAGCTTGTGGTGAGAATGTTTTTCTCCTCTCATACCTAGATGGAACACCATTAGAATTTCCTCAAGTGGGCAATACTTGAAACTATATCATCAGTAGAAGCGGGTTGTCCCTCGCCTTGTACCATAGGTGCTTTTGTAGGTGTGTTTTCCCTTTGTTGTTGTGTGGTTTTGGTTTTGTTTTGTTTGGTTTTTTTGTGTGTGCTTTAGTTTGTGTGTTTCCTCCTTCTTCCTTTCTTTCTCAGAATTGTACATGACTCTGTAAGTCCCAATGGATAAGGCACTAGTCAAACGTAATATGTTTTAAAACTCAAGATTCTAGATCCTCATGTCGTGCCCTAGCCATGCCCAGTTCACGCCATGTCCCCAAGCTAGAGCCAACTGTTGTCTCCTGAAAAAAGATCTACATTTTCATTGCCAAATCCAAATTTTTTGAGCTTGCACCCTTCGTTGGTGTCTAAGGAAAGTTTTAGATTCAAGGAATTACCTAAAATTGTGCCCTTGAGCTGTTTAAACCTCCATGTCACTCATTTTTAGAAATCCTCCTCTTCTTGAGTCTGTGCATGTAATATCCTTTTTCCCCTCCCATTTTTGATCAAAATGGTTCACTTGTTCCATGGCCTGGTTATCGAATCATTTTTTTTCCTTCATGCCTCTGGCTTGTGAAGAAAATTCAAAAATTGGACTCAAAATGACGAAGTTCTCTTCCTCTGTGTATTTTTCCACAGTCGGGAACAATGGGCATTTCTTTCCCCACCAAATTTTACCTCAACATTCCTCAATGATACATGGGTCTCCTTGATTGGTGTGGTCCAGTTATACTTTAAAGACTCATGGATGGCTCCATGTGTCACAACAACGTAATTCCAAGCATAATTCCAGGGGACAGTCTTCAATTGAGCACGGGCTCTCCACGTGTCCCAGGTCCAAAATGAAGGTAAAATCGGCTAAGTATGGAAGGCTCAGCGGACGGCTCCACGTGTCTCAACTGGCACAACTCTAGGGGTAGAAAAGTTCAACTACCAATTTAGCACCAAATCGCCACGTGGTGGAAGACATTGAAAAGTCAAGGCGGATGAGCGGGCCATTGGGGAATTCAAGACTTTGAGCCTTTTTGTAAAAAGATAAAAATTAAAAAGTAACCCATAGCCCCAATTAGGCTACCAAGGAAAAATTCAAAGCTTGAGCCAAGAAAAAAGTTAAAGGAAAGGCCCGCCATTGAAAAGTCAAATCGGAGTAAGCGGGCACGGGGAATTTGAGTTTTTAAGCCTTTTTTCAAAAAGGCCAAGATGTTGAGAAGAGAATCGCGACTCCGCCTACAATGAACATGCCACATGTCCTAGTCAAATTGGAGTAGCGGGCCAGTGGAGGAAATTGATTTTTGAACCTTTTTTGTAAAAAGGTTAAAATGTTGAGAAAAAGACCGTGATCCCATTTCCAATAAGAATGTGCCATGTGTCCTAGTTGAAAAGTCAAAGCGGGGTTGCAGGTCAATTTGTTCCAAATTGCCAAATCTCTAAAAAATCACAAAATGCAAAGGGCTTCCCCACGTAACCACTCCAATCCTTCCTACCATGTGGACGGCCCAAATTCAAAGCTAGAGGAGCAAATCAATTTTTCTAGATTCAAACTAGAAAATCAAATGTAACGGTTGTTTTGCAAGGTCTAGTTTTAGCCGCCATGAGAATTTTCTTCATGATAAAGGAATTCAAAGAGGCGTGAATGATTTTTAATGTTGTAACGGTTTTCCATAAGAATATAATGACTTCTTGATGTCATTCCAAGGGTCAGCGATTGATTTCAAAAATACCAGTCTTTATGTGCACGAAAAAGAAGAAAATGCCACACTTCTTCTATTCTTCTCTTCTTCCTCGAATTTCTTCCATCCTTAAGCTATGTACAAACTCTACCCAAGCTTCAATAAGAAAAGAAGGAATTTTTTTCCTTTTTTATTGAGGAATTAATTGGTGCTTTGTAATCAATGAGTTTCATTCGATCTCAGTAGCTTCTCCAACGGATTTTTTCTCTTCTAACTAATATGCATGTAAATGAGACTTCTAATTAATGTGTGTGGGCATCGATATTCTACTCACAACATAAATTTTTCCTACCTTCATAAACGACACTAAAATTTTCCTCCGTAATTTCTATTTCATTAATGTATGTATTAGGAATAGGATGTTGTTAAGTATAATTAGTAGTAGCGTCGATAGAAGATAACGGCGCCGGCGCCACGAGTTTTTAATAATGTGTGAGTACTGGTAATAGTCAAAGTACAATAGAATGTTGTAAAAAAGTAAATATTTGTCGTAAGTGATCCGGTAATGTTAAAATGTCAAAGTTTGGGTAATTAGAGAAGTAGGGTCTACATGATTAGGAATTAGAAATATTATATTGGTAATAAAGACAAGGAGTGAGGTCATAAATATTTTGTGTATTTTATTTGTAAAAAGTCTAAAATGTGGAACCCATGTAAAATGATATGGTTTATCTTATCTTAATGAGATAAGCTTACATGTACAGATAAGAGTTAAGGTATGGAATATGATTCGTAGTGGATTTCTTATCCTATCTTAGAGATAAGATGGATAAGCTTGGAATTTCTATAAATAGAGGCCACCCCCTCATTTAGCATAGAAGGAAGTAGTGAGAAATATTGTAGAAAGTGTACGAAGGAAGCCATCGCTTAAAGGTGTGAAGAAGCCATTAAGAGGTGTAATTGTAAAGTTTCTCCCATAGTCTTGGTGAAAGGCAAGTGAAGTCAATAACACTTGAAGTTTCATGGGTGAGATCTCATGTTAATATTATAATTTATTTTGATATTTCAGATTTTTCATCATTCTGTCTTATCATAATGGTATTCTTGTGTTATGTTGTTGTTTTGTTTCCATATTACATCCACCAAACTAAAGTGTGTGGCATTAGTAAATAATCATAAAGACGAGGAGTTCCTATGAAGAATTATCATAGTGCTCCATTGGTGATGACACTACCTCCATTCTCACTCCCTTTCCCCTTCTCAGACAAAGTTCTTCTCTAGTGAGAAATTGCTAGCTTTGCCATAGGGTCAGTGGAGTGTCCCTGTTGGATCTCTAGTCGAAAGGCCACCATTGGAATCCACCATTTTTGCATGCACATACGGAAGCTACACCATTCAAGTAGAGGGACTTAGATTCCCATAGCATTGGCTTGAAACCCACCAATTTTTCCACAAGACAAATTTTCTATTGTAGATAAATAAGAAGGGTTGAGGATGGAATGATATTAGAGTTGGTGAAGACGAGATTAAAAAGGTGACATTGATGATAAAGGAAAAGTGAGTGTTGATATTGTTGAAGATTTGGTCACATAAATTAAATGTATAAACACAATATAATAGTTGCATATTATTATCATCCCGCTCATACAAATATGTAGTAGGTTTCCTATAACCACTCTCCTAAAATATAGGTGAGTTGTTCTAACAACTTATCACCCCAAATCACTCCATAATCTCTTACGTAAGTTGTATTAACAACTTAGAATTATATAACAATAGGTGTAATATAGTTAAACCTATATACTCACTAACCACATGTATACATTTTACTATTTACGTGAGTAATTCTATCGTTATTAAAAACTTAATATGAGCACTAACCAAGAATTTCCTAACATTCCCCCCTTAGTGTGAGCATGGGAAGAAAACACATCTCAAGAATTGGAAACAAAATCATATGCCTCTGCATACTATTGGCTTGATCTTGTTATCTACATCTTACTACACATGACCAATCCACTTCACCATAGTGAATCCCATACCGAGATGATCACACTTCCACCGATTCACCTACATACGTGAACTCAATAGTTCCCGCTTTCACTTCTAGTGAATGCTCTTTCATCACCGATCAATGTTAGAAGTATGACAGTCGAAGAATATCAACAGTCATAGGATCACTCTAGTTCATCTGCCCTCCTATAGAATTGTTCTCAAGTTCTAAAATGCACATCCTCCTCTTTTTAATCTTTGGCAAGGAATGTATAGCATGTTTTATTTCTACACACACACTCAAAGCAAACAACCGAAAGTATTATAAAAGATTCCACTAGTGTTATACACAACCACCGTTGTTGGTGACTGATGAGAGGCACTGATCACCCTCCATCCTCTATTGCCTCCAATCTCTAGTATCATTTTTCTATCTCAGTTGGATATGATCATGAGGCTCAAATACATGCCACAAACATCAAATTCTACCGAAAATGCATTCATAAGGCAATTTTTTATTTATTAAAACTTTTACAATGTTCTAAACACCTTAATCAACAATATGATTTGAAAGTACTAACTATGTATAAATTTAAACTTGAATCTCGAACAAAACCTTGACAAAGATACCTAGATATTGTACTCGGTCAGGACTACATATAAGTAATATAGATCAATGTATTTTTGACATGTTTGCAAAATAATTAGAATACAACGCTTTGTTAAATGCTTGTGGCGATGTGAGTGGAATATTTAATGATAGGTGTAGATCTTCCCAAAAGTAACCAATATATAGACCACCCTAACAGGAAGGTTCTCCAATTGCATATAGGACGATGTTCAGATCCAAAGCAAACTAGTGCATGAGGAAAGCGGTAGACATTTTTCAAATCTTGTATCTACCATGACCTGTGCTTCTACTCAATCTGCATGTAACATTTAGAATGCAAGAACACAATTTCCGATCCAACTTGGCTTCTGTGGACTTGATGAGGAAGTTTCCAACTTAAATTTCAAAATGGCTTGATGCAAAACTGGCAATGAGCTTAGGGAAGGTTCAATGCAACTGATTTGGTAGAATCATTCACCATCAAAGACGAGAAGCCACAAGATAAATCATTGAAAAAAAAATTACTATGAAATCAATGAACACACAAAGTGATGAATATCCAGGTTCATAAGGGAGACTGAGTCAAATGATGAAGGCTTGCAGTCTAATACACTATCGAGTATTAGGAGATCATATTTAGGTTAGATCTAGCGAGGCATGCTCTGTACACTCTGATGGTGAGTCAAAAACACTAGAAATGATGCAATTTCAAGCCCTCATTTGAATTCCAATTCAAATATACGACCTGGGTCAAAAACGTTGCCCACTTCACCAATACGGCCAAACCATGAAACTTCAACTATAAGGGAATTGAAAAATACAAAACTTCATTCACCACAGATTTCCCAAATCTTGGACACCTCTCTACACTTATTCATACTCTCATTAGCTTAGACTCATAACAACTCTAAACTGAACACAAAACAAGAATTTTTGTTCACCACAAAACTAAACTACACTCTCTTATATCAGGAATTGCATATATGGGCAACTAGATCAATCTTAGCGTTGCCCCACTAAATAGTTAGGAATCCATCGCTCTGGTACCAAATGAATATTTTTCATAGAAATTAAACATATAAACACAATATAATAGTTGTATATTATTATCATCTTGCTCATACAAATATATAGTGGGTTTCCTATAACAACTCTCCTCAAATATAGGTGAGTTTGTCTCACAACTTATCACCCCAAATCACTCCATAATCTCTTACGTAAGTTATATTAACAACTTACTTACAATTATATAACAATAGGTGTAATATAGTTAAACCTATATACTCACTAACCACATGCATACATTTTACTATTTAAGTGAGTAATTCGACATTATTACAAACTTAATATAAGTACTAACCAAGGATTTCCTAACAAGTGTGTAGTTTATAATAGCACAATGAAGAGTTATGCAGAGTAATGATAGTGTGGAGGAGGATGTTAGGTGAAGAGAGTAATGAAACATGGCTGGAAATAATGTGTGACAAAGTTATAGAGGTGGATAGTGGTATTAGTGCAAATGTTAGAATCTTAGGATGACATGGTGGTAGACGTAATAATTTTAGTAGTGTGGAATTTACAAAGGAAAAATATATTCATGGTAGAGGTAATACTTGTAGTAGTGTGTAGGTTATAATGAAGGTATTGGCAAAATAATTTTTCACAAGGAAAAATTAGTGAGTTTTCACCAATGCTCTGGGACTAAGTCCCTCCTCTTGGTAATGGGGAGGCTCCCATTTATTGAATGTAGAAAAACAAATAAGTGGGTGGCCATGAAGCCAAGGATCACACAGAATACTCCACTATACTTGTGGCAAATTGCTTGCACTTAGTGCAAGGGAGGAATTTGTTTAGTGAAAAGAGGTAGAGGGGAGTAAGAATATAAGGAAGGAGAGTTAACTTTGTGAATAGGCACTAGAAAATTTTCACAACATTAACCAAAATTAATCCACACTTAATTAGAGGAATCCAACCTTGCTAACAAGGATAAGACTAAGTTTCATCACCGGGATTTTGGTGGATCAGCTTAAGATGGATAGTTGTGTCCGGATCCACCAGTTCAAATACCACTAGGTATGATCCCGTTGGGGTGGTTTACTAGTGGTGGTGGGTGTTGCATCACCGGTAGGTTGTGGTGGATATCGGTGGCGGCGGGTGTTACATCGCTGATGGATGCGAATCATGGCTATGGTTGGTGGTTCTTGACAAAGGCATAATTTGCATCATTGGTGTTGGTGGCGGCAACATTAGTGGCTCTAAAAATAGAGGTGGCGGAAAAATTACTTCGTTGGTGCGGGCTCGGTGGTTGCGGTTTGCATTGGTTTAAATTGTAATATCTTGTCTAAGGGCATTGTTGTAGGGTGGGTCCTCACCAACCCTCCGGTTCATAATTCTGGTCAAAAAGCGTTTATCAATAAAAAACAATGATAAGGTTAACAAATCATAGACACATAATTCTTGATTCATTTATCAAAGGCACCAACAACTTTCTTAGTTCTACAAGATCATCATGTTTACAAATTTTAGCATGTAAGTAAATAGAGGAAACGTAGACAAAGAGTAAAATATAAGAATAGAATCTCTTGCTTGTATTTAGTAGTTTAAAGCTATCTACTAGAAACTCACAATTTACAACCCCTTGAAATGGGGAAGTCACTTAAATTTATAGCCTTACACAAATTATTTTCCTCTATCCCCCACATGACTTTTCACTTTCCTTACTCACTTGTCACCTTTAATATTCCTAGGAAATAAAGGTGAGCCTTTTCTTATTAATTGAAAATAAATCATTACAATATTATACTATATGTCACTTAAGTGAATAAGACAAAATAGTGAAAAAGTACCTTCCTAATGATGAATTATAACAGAGAGAGAGAGAAGGAAGGAAGAAGGAATAAGAGGGGAAATAATCAATCGATGAAGATGAAGTCGCCACTAATGAACCAGTTGTTGATGAACCTTGTGGGAGCACTCCTTGAGAGATTTATTCACATTTGAATTCCTTCTGAAGCGGGCTACTGCGCAGCGCTACTTTTTCTCTTTTGTGCAATATGAACAAAGATCGAAGCATGTATCTACGTTTTAAAAGTATTGTTGATGCTCTTACATTGATTCAACCAAACTCAATGATCCTTTGCAATATTATAAATTATACATCTGATTTTTTGAGAGACTCCAAAGTATCAATGTTGAATGGAAAGAGATGTCTCACCTCTTTTTTTACCAATTCCTTGAATGGTTTTAGAAGCTCTTCTCATGATGAATTTGCATTGATTGGAAGTGACCCAAGCTTCTAATTTGTGATGCAAGCTCTTCACAAGAGTCAATCTTGAGGTAACATCATTCAAAATTTCATATCGGGCACTCATTGTGCGAGACCAAATAGGAGATAAATTCTTAGTTATGGAAGTGAATATATTTTTACCCACCAATACAAAAGAATTAAGATTACTCATTTCTGACACTAATGGAAGCACGTTGTCCCAATGGGATTTTTTCTTCTCGGTTTCCTCCTTAATCATTTTTACTTTTAACGCATTAGTGAGAGAAAACTCAAACAATGAGAGGATCTTAGGAAACAATGTTTTCCATTTTTCAAGAATCTTGTTAACCCACCTGTCATTGGATCTTCCTTGCATTGAGTAACCTTGAGATTTCTTGATAGTTTTGGGGTTGAAATTGTTGATAGGAGTGATGGATTCCGTGGGAGGAGGTGGTACTACAATAAGATCCAAAAATGCTTGCACATAAGCGGTGATAGTTCTCTCAAGCTCATATAACTATTATATTGTTTTCATGTACTCCTCATTTTTAAAAAGTATGCATGTAGCATATTATTTGAACATTTATGCATCACCCTCATACGTAGCTTGACTTAGTGAAATCCTTGTCATGCTTTAGTCACCATGAGTTAGTATGCGGGAAATGGATTCCTTGAACATATAAAATAAATGAAAATAAGATTGTTCAAATACACAAAGATCTTAGATGATAATAAAACATCACATTTAATAAGATGAAAGGAATTCACTAGAATAACCTTACAAAAGGATTTACAAACAAAGAGCTAAAATATCATATATGGAAATCCATCATAATGTCATTAATTAACTTAATAATCAGGATGTACATATAGGAGGAGGGAATTGCAACTACTACCTAGATCAATGGTGAAGAACTCCCACTAAGTGATACTAGTAGTTAAACTAACTTCACACTACTAACAAGCTAACTCCACACAACTAGTACACCTAAGAAAGATAACTCAACAAGTGTAGGGATAACACAAGTATAAGATATATCCTAATAAAAAATAAAAGGATAAATAATAACCTACACCAACACCCCGTAAGAATAACTTAGGTGGGACCAAAATAAGGTGGGTCTTGGCAACAAGGCCCGATGAGGTACCCACGTACAATAACTACAAAAAAGGGAACATCAGCAAGGTACCCAAAAACTAGTAACAAAAAAATAGAGATAAAAAAACTAGCTGCAAGGCATCCAAGAAGCACGGATCTCAAAAATTGTACAATGTTGAAGAATTTTTGTATGTACTATGGTTTGAATCCACTTCTCAGTCACAAAACTCACAAACAATTGACATCGGGTTACTCCCAATTAGCTCCATACAAGGATATTGTCAATAGAGTGATGTCGAAAGTGAAAAAAACCAAACATAATATGATAAAGTGTTACAAATAGGTCTCATGATCCAAGAACAATGTTGGTGAAAAAAATGTTGATATGGAAAATAATGTGTTTCCACCAATGCTCACTAGGTTGCGCCCCTCTGCATTAAATGGTGTAACTACCATTATTGAATGTAAACTAATCTATCCTTATATAAATGTTGTTTGTTGGCCAAATAGGTCGGGGATCACACATGAACACTCCATTGAACCTATGGAAAAGTTCTTGTACAAGGTACAAGGAAGAAATTATAGTGATGAGGGGTGAAGGAGGGAAATTAGACAAATGAAGGTTATTGTTGTGAGTAGGCACAAGTAGAATTCACACCCAATAATCAGAGTAGTTTAACATTCAATATATAATAAGGAAACAATGAAATCATCAGTGGGACCAATGAATTAAAGACACACATTTCCTTAGATTCATCTATCAAGGATCGAAGGTTCCTTTCCAACACTATGCTTGCAAAGTGCATAAAAGAAAGAAAACAAGAACAATGAGAAATGGAAATGGAAGAAAACTAGTTTGTGTTTATTGTGTTTTTGATACAAATCTTAACACCGAGGTCACAATCCACAATTGCTACAAAAAATACTAAAATTCATGATATTTTGAAATGGAGAAGCCATCCCAATTTATAGCAATGTGAATTGACCTTTCACCTACCCCCACATGAATCTTCATGTTCCTATTCCACTTGTGACCTTTCAATTTCCCCTAGAAGAGACAAATTAAGTATTTCTCTTATAATTTTGAGAAAATAATTTTACAATTTGAAAATATGTCACTTAAGTGAATAGGAAAAAATACAATGATTACGCCCAATGAAGAATTAAAAAGGAGGTAGAGAATAAGAGAATGAGGACAGAAGATAAGGAATGCTCCAAAAGAATGGATTTTGATGAAGATCTGCTCAAGAAGAGATGAAGATTAAAATCTTCCCCCGATGACTCTCTAAAATGATGCACACATGAAAACTCTAATGAATATCACTTTGAACACCTTAGCTCTTTTGAAAACTCTTGAAATGATGAACTTGTTAATGCGAGATCACAACACCCCCAAATTGACCTCTTAGATTTGCACTCCAGAAGTGGGTCATTTGGTGTGATTGCACAACATTGAGCTTTTCCCAAAGTGTGGGACTTTGCAGAATTGGAAAAGCTCTCTAGATTAAGGTTGGTTCCTACTCCTCTGTTTAGGTGTATGCATGAAATTGTAGAGGATCTATCCTAAATCCTACTCTAATTTTCCAAGGAGACAGAGTTAAAGAAGGGATGCAAAGCAAATAAAACTTAAGCTACAAGGTGATACACCAAAGGAGTGATGAACAATTATTTTTTTGGTAGACACAAACTAGAAGAATGCAACACAAAAACATGCACAAATAACCAAAGTTGTAATGAAGGATCAGAAGACAACAATTAACATAGAAAGGGATGAAGATCACCCACAGAACATGTATTATTGCTCTCACAGCTTGATATGATGCATTACAATAGTAACAAGGAAAATTTGTGTTTACAGTCTATATGGGAGGTCTAAAACTCCACAAATTCACTTGCCAAGGGGAAGAGGGGAGCCTACAAAACCAAAAATGTCCAACCCTTTACAATGAATCCCGCCCCTGTATTTATAGATTCAATCAGAGAGGAGAAAGAGAGGGAGAAGTGGGTGGAAAAGCAAGTTGAAGCTTAACCACTACTGTTAATGCCTTTGACAAAATCTTCCCCAAATATATCTTTACTACATCAATCCTTGGTTCAACGCCTTGAAAGAAGAGGAAACGATAGAACAAATCGAATCTGATCTGGTTGTTGAGGCAAGGAGATCCTGCATTAAAGGCCTGAAGAAATTTCTCCTTTTTCACCTACCAAGGCCTTAAAAATGAATTTTTATCTTTCCATGGTGTAGAAGACATCGAGACGCTTCCAACAGTGTCAGATTTACAATATTTTGAGCCCTAAGTCAAAAGATATGCCCCTTCAAAGTTTGTATCAATCCATGCACAAATAGGCGAGAAAACATGAGCAGCTTGAAAAATGGGTCCCCTTTCTTGCTCCTAGTTCCTCTATGGCATTGCCCCTTCTTTTTTGACCCTACTATTCCATTGTTGAGTCCCTATGTGACCTATTTATAGATCTAAATGAGTTTTCTCAGGTTCTTTCTATGCGGGGTCGTAGCTGATCCGATATTTGGCCCGGGGTGAAATATGGATAACAATTTGGTGACTCACAGGGGTATCTACCTACTAGATGAAAAGACCAATTGCCTTGTCATATCCATTGGGCATGGAGTTGAGAATGACAGTCTGATATTGATTCTACCTTTGACTCATGAGCCTAGTTGTTTGCACTCTCAATTTTTATAAGAAATCTCGAAATGAAGGTTTCTGAGAGTAGAAAATTATTTTGACTGGGGCTTCATCTGTCTTTCTAAATGGACTGCACAAGAGCAACAAAACAACACCACAACTATATAAATTTTTTTGAAATCATACATGCTCTAAATAGAACATGCAGAGCATGCAAAGCACTTAGGAGAAAAACAAACTAAACTACATCAATGTGATGTGCACTAGCAATTAGAGGAAAGAGATACTAAACTAATATATACAGGTGAGAACTTCCTCTTTAGTAGTAGTGCTTAAGATAGACCTGATTCACTGAATCTACAACTCTTCACCCTCCAATGTAGACAATTGGAAAGCATTGCTACTCTTACATTTTGTGACCATGTAGGGGCCACTCCAAATCGAATCAAACTTGGAATGCCTTCCCGTATCTCGCTCGATATGCATCCCATTTCAAAACCGGGTCTCCTTCCTAGAAGGTGCTTACTTTTTACTTTTTGTCAAAGCATCTCTTGATTGAGTCCTGATCCTTCTCTATTGCTTGGAGTGCATGCTCTCTAGTTTCTTCTAATTCTTTCAGCTCCGTATACCTAGCCTCCATTGGTTCAAATTCAGACATCTCTAGCTGCTTCACAAGCTCCAATGCTGGCAACTCCAGTGATATAGGCAACACTACCTCTTTCCCATAGACAAGCTTGAATGGAGAGCTGCTTGTAGATCTATTGGGTGTTATCCTATCAGCCCATAAGGCCGATTTGAGCTTTGTGTGCCAAGTTCTCTGATTCTCACCAAGAGTTCTTCCATGATCTTTAGCAGGTTCTTGTTTGTGGACTCAGCTTGGCCATTACCTTGGGTAATAGTTTTATGAAGAGCTCAAGTAAGTCCCATTTTTAACAGCCCATCCTATGATCTTTGAACCTATGAATGCCAATGCATTGTCTAATATGATGGTGGTTGGCACTCAAAATTTTGTCACTATCCATCCCTTCATGAAATCTAGTATACTAGACTCATTAGCTTCCTTGAGTGCCACTGCCTCGATCCACTTGGTGAAATAATTTATTGCTGTCAGAATCCATTTGTGGCCTTGGCTTGAATTTGGATTGATGACTCCAATGAATTCCAATCCCCATTGCATGAAAGGTTGGTCGACTAAGATTGGGTGCAATGGAAGTGTTGCTAGCCTTTCTTTGCCTTTGAAGAATGCACAATTCTTGCACCTTTTGATCCATGCATAGCAGTCACTAAACACTCTGGGCCAATAATAACCCGCCTTCATGATCTTGAGTGTTGTCACCCTTAGAGAAAAATGGCCTCCAACTGCTTCAACATGGAATTCTTGTAACACTCTCTGAACCTGATCTATCTTAATGCATCTCAGCAGAATGCCATTGATGTCTCTCTTGAACAAGACACCATCAATGAGAACATATGGGATGGCCTGTAGTCTGAAATGTCTCCTTTTTGCTTTATTCATCCCATGGGGCACATGCTGTCTAAAGGAAATGTGCCATGTCTTGAGTTTAACAAGGAGTAGGTACATCATCATTTCCTTCCTCTTGATTATTTTGTAGAACAAAAATAACCTCATTTTCATTGTTTGCTTCATCTTGTTGACATGAGGCTAGTTGTTCACACAACCCCTTCCCACGGACCAGCTTGGTGACCTTGATCTCAATGTCATATTCCATGACATGAGTGATCCATCCTACACATTTCTCATTCAGATCCTTGCTGAGAAGGAATTATTTAACTCCCGCACGAGAGACCAACAATTGGATTTTATTATTTGACACAAGATGCTTAAACTTCTTTAATCCCCTGATTATTGCTAGGACTTACTTTTTGATGAAGGAGTATCTCACTTCATATTCTTCCGGACTTTGATTGAAGAAAGTAATTGATTGTTCTGTACCTTCTTTTTTCTATTGAACTAAGATTGCGAAATCGTGTCACTGCCACCAAAGGCATACATTATGAAGTCTTTAGAGAAATTTGGCTTCACGAGAGTTGGGGCTTGTGATATAGCTTCTTTAATGGCCTCAAAGCTCGCTTTTCATTCAGCTTTTCCACCCGAATGCTAAGATTTTCTTCAACATCAATGTTATTAGCTTAACAAGGGTAGCAAAGTTTGGTACAAACCTGCGGAAAAATTGATTTTTCCCAGGAAGCTTTGAAGAGCTTTCTTGTGGCTTGGCAATGGCAATGCTCTTATTGCTTCAACTCTCTTTGGGTCAATTTCCAATCCTTATTTTGATACAATATGGCCTAGAAGCCTACCCTCATGGGCCAAGAATATGCATTTTTTAGGGTTCAATGATACCCCAAAACTCATGCATCTTCGAAACACCTGTCTTAGATGGAAAAGGTGCTCTGTAGCATTTTTGGAAAACACTGTAAGGTCATCCAAATAGATCAGTACTATTTTGTTGATGAGTCCTTTGAATTCCATATCCATTGCCCTTTGAAAAGTGTCTCTAGAATTGGACAATCCAAATGGCATTTTTCTGTAGGCATAGGTGCCCCATTTGGTGGTGAAAGTTGTTTTGAATTGATCATCTTCTTTCACCATGATCTGGTGGTACCCTGAGTAGCCATCTAGGAGGGAGAGTCTCTCTGATCTAGACACCACTTGTAAGATTTGCTCCATCAAGGGAGTGGGTAGTGATCTTTGAGGGAGGCTCTATTCAAGTCTTGAAAATCTACACGCAACCTAATCTCTCCATTTTTCTTCCTGACTGGGACCAGGTTTGCAACCCAACTTGAGTTTTTGATTGGAAATATGATACTTGCCTCTATCATCTTGTTTAGCTCTTTTTCTTCATCGAGGTTTGATGTGTGGGTTGACTGGTCTCTGCTTTTTCCTAATGGGCTGAGCAACTGGATCTAGTTTGATTGTGTGTTGTGCTAGCTTTGGATTGAACCCTTTTAGGTCTTCATAGATCCAAGCAAAAACATCTGGAAATTCTTGGCAAAGTTGTATGAATTCATACCTTTCTTGCTTGGTGGCCACTTTGCCAATTTTAAGTGTTTTGTCTTCTCCAACTTGGATTGACTCGAATCTTCTCCTTTAATCAGTATGTTAGCCTTTTCTTTTCTAAATTGATTATTAGGATTGAATATAGAATCCAATGTCACTAAGCCTTTGGAAGCTTGTTTGTATGTAGATTTACTATTTGATTCCCATATTGTTTCTCTAATATTATTTGATTTCTAGCTGAGAATTTAGATTCTTCTTGCAAAAAATTAATGATCTGTTGATCATTCTCGAACACTTGCTAGCATGTGTTGTTATCTCGACACCGCCGCCTCATAACTATATGGATATGTGGTTTTTCTTTGTCTCTTTTGATGTTGTCGACCACATCAAACATTAATCCAACTACTGTAAGCCTATCAGGAGCTTCGTTCTCCTTCTTGGGTATGGACACAATGTTGAAGGCCTCAAAATCCTCCATGAGATCCCATACCCTACTCTTGTAGCTCTTTAGCAGGTTATTCTTGATAAAGCATTAAGTCCTCTCGACTTGATTGGCAACCGTTCACCGTCACCAAACACTTGCAAGTTCTTGATTCGTAGCTTTCTTGCCCAATGAAGACCATGGACCAAAGCTTCATATTTAGCAAGTGTTGTTTGAGCAGGAAAACTGAAATCTGAAGGCTAAATAATATTTCATACCTTTGGGAGACACAATCATAGCTCCTCCTCCAGCTCCTTGTTACTCCTTGCTCCATCAAAGAACAATTGCCATACCTCATTGTCATCTTTATATTCTAGCTTAATTAGGTCGGAAGAGGATTATTCTCTTCATGTAGACAAAGTGACACCTAGCTCGATTCTTCCATCTCCTTATAGAGATCAAAAGCATGTCTTTTGTTGGCCCATTCATCGAGATTCAAGTCTGGGATACATCCCACCTTGGTATTTGCTTCACAAGTGCTTAGGAGGTCTTCTTGATCAAAAGCTGAGCAGTTGGCATTGATTGGGCTAGGCACATAAGATTCAATATGATAATTGGAAATGGGTTCAGATATGATTGTGGCCTTTGCCCCATACCTTGTTCTAAAGAGCATATGTGACCAATCAGCAGACATATAGCCTCCAATTTTGGCAGTGAAGTCCCTAGACAAGCACAAAGCAAAATGTGGTGGCAAATCTATGATGGATACGTTTTGCAAAACAATCACATTGGGGTAGGCATGCAAAGTGAGGTTTAGATCTTTGATGATTCCAATAGTTGTCACTGTTGTCCCATCTAATTGCACTACCCCTCTAGAGATGACTTCATATTAGAGACCCAGTTGGTCAGCTATTTGTTTGGGCATCACAAAACTACTAGCCCCAGAATCAATCATACAATTGTACACCAATTTGTCTCCAATAATCAATGAGACATAGAATGGAGGAGGTCTTAGGATCTTACCTTGTTGTTCTCCATGGTTCCTCCCAAGTTGAACTACATTAGTAAACACTCTCTCTTGCTTTGGTTAGGGGTTTATTTGAGCTCGACCAATTTTGTATGGCAGTTTGCAATAGATCCCTCTACCCTGGAATGGCCAGTGACTCCCATAGTGAAATGTTCACACTTGTCCTCTTCATTTGCTTGATGATGTTGAATGAGCTATCCTTTTGCTGCCCCTTCCTAGGCACATTTTTCTCTTACACTGGGCTATTACAACTGGTGCCTGAGTAGGTCTAGAAGGTAGCTTGGATTGAATTTGCACATTAGGAGTTGTATTTTGAATGCCAATACCTTGTTGAGCGATGGAGGGTTGAGGATCACCTGAGCTTGGTGAATGTCCTTCTCTAATATTTCTCTTCTTAGACCATGTATTGGTAGCTATACTTTGAGGAGTCTGATTCATTCCATAGAAGTCTTCAACCTGCCAATTGACAAGCATAGTTTCGTTTGGGGGTCCCTCTTGCTGAGCTCCTTGTTGTTGACTTTCTTCGTGGCTAGGTTCTTGTGACACACCAATGGTTTGCACCATCAGAGTTTGATTTAATGCACCATTGAAGCACATTGACTAATTATGTGGCTAATTACATGGGAAACACCATTCATACTCTTGTGCCATGTTATTATGTGCTGGAACCAATCCCCTTGATGTTGAAACTGTGTTTGGGTCATATGACCTGAAAGGTCTAGTAGCTTGAGGTTTCCCTTGGTGTTGACTCTGATTTACAGCCTGGGCTGGTGGTCTATTTTGCTGATATGGGGGTCTGGCCTGATACTGAGCCTGGGGCTAATATGGCCTAGAACTCTGAGCTTGCTGTCTTTTGATGGTTACTAGCTCATTTCCCAGGTTGTGTAGTTGTTTCATCACTTCCCGAAGCTCCTTTGAGGTGTTAGATGATGAAGTGGAGGCTTCAACTAACTTTAACTCTTGGGGGTGGGTATAGAAGCTATTGTGGGTGTTTGGCTAGTACCTAGGTTTCCTAACTTAGGGTAAAGGGGCATGGATGGCCTAGGCGTAAGTTTGTCACTGAATCAAATGGTTTTCAGCTCTTATGGAAATGCTATATGCTGTAGGTAAGGTTTTGCCCCATATGATGAATCATCAAAGAAATATCAATTTAAAGCCCTAAGTAAGTATAGAAGGCACCTTCATTAGTGGTATTTATCCGTTATTGGAATCTGTCCTAGGTCCATTGAAATCTGTCAGTTTCTCATTCGGGGCTCTCTTGATTGTTTTCAGTTGCTCCAACAAGGACAAATTAACACCCTTTTCTCCAAACTAGTTGTGAAGAGTTGTGCACAGCTAGTTCCAATTTTGAATAAAGCCTACTTCAAGGCTCCTAAACCATTGTGAAGCTTTACCTTTGAGTGAAGAGGCTAGCAACTTGACTGCAATGTCCATCTCATGGATTTCGTGGATTGATGAGCATTTGTAGTATCTTGGACATGATCACCGGAGAAGTCCGTTTTCCTAGTGAAATATGGGATGCTCTTTAATGTTGCAATCGGGACCGATTTTGTGCATTCAAGGAGAGTGGGTTCTTTATTAGTGAATTTGACATATGGATTTGGTTGTGCCATTTTGATTAGCCTAAGAACCCTTACAGAGACTCGAAAGAAAGGCCTCGTGCATGTGGAGGTGTTTACAAGGTTATGCTTAGTGGAGATGGAGACCTCTGAACTCTTCTTCCTCTCCTTTCTCTACTTGGGGATAGATGCAAGTATTCAAATATACCTTCTTTCCTTGCTCTAGATTGGGTTTTTCTCATGAATCTCCCAAGCTTGAGCTACTGAAACCAAAGTGGATTCTTCCTCTCGTTGAGTCACCGATGTGTAAATTTAAAGCTTCTTATAAGCTAAAGATTGTAACAATTGCACATCAATCTTGCTATGATGAAATGGAGACTTCTCTATCCTACCCAACATGTAAAATTGTTAGTGTAGAATCACAAGTACTCCCAAATTGACCTCTTGGATTTACACTCCATATTTTGGTCATTTGATGTGATTGCACAACATTGAGCTTTTCCCAAAGTGTGGGACTTTGCGAAATTGGAAAATCTCTCCAGATTAAGGTTGGTTCTTACTCCTCTATTTAGGTGTATGCATGAAATTACAAAGGATCTTGTAGACACCAAATTTGGGTCTTACGACACCTTGTACCACGTATCTCATCCCGCAACCTAACCCTACCTCACCACCTAAACCTTACACACTGAATTATTTATTAATTACCTTATAATTAATAAATCCACATCTCCAACCCCGCCACCTCACCTAGCCACCTCACTATGACCTAGCCCTAACCCTAAACTAACCTAATTAAGACCTGACTTGGTCTAGACCCACACCCATGACTCATCACCCTCACCCACATCAAAACGAGCCAAATAATGACTTTACCAAGCCCACAACCGACCCTCGGGAGAAAAGGAGGGAAATTTGGCTATTTTAGTACAAATAACCAACTTTGACCTGACTGACATCGGTCCCTACTCGACCAAAGATCGGCTTACGTAACCACCATCGGTTCCTCGTAAAATGACCTTCCCAACCAAAACCAAAGCATCCGATTCATTTGCAAGAGAGAGACAAGTGAGAAAGAGAGAAGAGTTTGCAAAGAGGAGCATCGAGCCCAAAACTGGAACTCGAGCAACTAGAGCATTGTCACACTCATCCAAACCTTGGGAGAGTGGAGGATAGCTTCATCAAATCACTTTTGATTCTGGTTCATCCCAACCGGGCCTTGCCTTTGCCACTACATTCTTCGGACTCGCATCCACATCAAACTAGTAAGTAGTCTCTTTTATCACCTTGTATGCTTTTAGACACTACTTTGTGAACTTTTAATTCATAGGATTATAAGCTCACTCCCGGATCTACTACCCGGAACAACCTACACCTAACCTTCACCATCCATCTCTATTTACCCCAAAGACATCTCTCTCACTCTCTCGAGTCTTCTCTATCACCCTACTACTCCCCTCAACCATCTACCAACCTTCCAAACCTCATAACCACCTTTTACACCAACCTCCATTTAAAAATCCCTAAATCATCCCCCTACCGATATCGGGTTTGGTTACCGATACTAGTTTTGTAACCGCGATCGGTTATCCAGTGACCGGCATCGGTCACTGTGACTTATACCAAAACTAACCTTTCACCTATTCACCTCAAAATAATCTCATGTCTAGCCTAGTCTATCCCTGTAACTTGATCGGAACATATCAATAACCAGTGACCAAACAAACAACATGACATTCTATTGTTGGTAGTTTAGTCTCTATTGCTTTTAGTAACGAGATACCTAAATCGTGAGTTCGCAATAGCTTCTTTATTATCATTTGCATCAATTTGTATTAAAAGGGAACTGACCACCTTCGAAAGGAAGTCTAATATTTCCTGGGCCCAAGGCAGTTCCCTCACTTATTGTCTAACTAAAATTTGGTGGTCTTGCATTCTTATTTACAGGTAGTCCTTCCTAGACAAAAAGGATCTCTTCACAATCGGTCTGATCTCTCTACGGTACATGCACACCTTCCCAACACTCAATAGGTATTCCTCCTAACCCTAACCCCTATCTATTTCTCAAGAGAATGAAAGGATAGAAGTAACTCTATTCTGGAACTAAATTCTATGTGAAACATTTTGGCACGCCTGGTGGGACCCTTCTCGGGTTTCTTTCTTTCTTGCTTGTTTTCATGTAGGGAGCACACTTGTTGTTTCTCTCTTCTAAATATTCACAAAATATTTTGTCATTTTGGTAAAAGAACTTGTCTTACTTTCGCATCTTTGCATTAGTGAAAGTCATCTTCTTGACCTCTTCTCTTTCTTTGCTTCATCGAATATCATTTTCGATTTGGGTTTAAAACACGTGCATCACATTCTTGCTTGCTTGTTTTTAAATTCTAGTGAACGAGATTAACTAACAGTCGTACACGTGGGGTAATATCCACGGTATTGATGAGAAATTAATCTTACTCTCACTACACAACACATACCAAATCACATCATAATCTACACAACATCTCAAACATCCCCCCTTTCCGTGGTATTCCTCCACCCAATTGAGGTAGCCTTACAAGCCAAAACAAACTTGACATCTCCCTTAGGTCTTTTGTTTAGGATTGACATCATCTTACGTCTAAGGCATAAGCCCAAAGTGATTAAAACTAATCCTAGGGTTATTCTCTTGATTTGCTTGTGCATCTTGCCTCGCTTTCTCGTTCTTTCTTTCGCTTCTATTTCTCTTATACCCTGTCTCGTGATCACTTCGCACAATTTGGTGGGTATGCTAAGCCTTGTTATCCCCAAACCAACAAATTTCTTACATTCTCTCTTTTTTCCTTCATAAAGTGACCGCACCGGTCCTCTTCTACCGACATCGGTTACTCGACCAATGTTGGCTACCGCCCGACCGACATCGGCACTAAACCGATATCGGTTCTATCGTGTTTCACGCTTTCTTCGACAAACCAAAGAACCTACCAATTCCAACGTTTTGTTGCTATTTCTATTCCTAATTGACTAATTCCCTACTGTATCCTCTTGTCCATGGTTGTTATCACCCGAAACAAGCCGCAGCCATGGTTTCACATGTTTGTTCTGTGTCTTTTCCTGAGTCACCCCCTTCACATCATATGGGAATCCTACGGACACCAATGCTTTTCCCAAGATCTCTGTCGGAGATCCAGATTTTGCTAAATTTTTGGATGCTAATCTTGGCACCGTACAATATTATTTGTCTCATACCCCTGACCGTACACCCGACGGTCAGCTCCTCTTGGGTATGCCTATCAGTATAGCCACTCACTTAGCTCCTTCCCCACCTAATAACTCCGCCTCACTGTCTTCATCCTTAGCCCCGTCTCCCAGCTCAGTGGATTCGATGGTCCATACTACACCAATTGGCTTTCCTTTGGTTAATTTAGGGCCCCACATATCACTACCGTCCACTGCCCCTACCTCATCCCTCTCGCAAATTGCCTCTTTCATAACTTGTTCTCTACCACCTATCCATACGAGCTTTCCCTCTCAGGCTCCGCCCACCTTTTCATTTCCGCAAACACATCCGGTGGCCTCAACATCTTATATAGGACACCCTTATTCGGCCGCCCCAACACATTCATCATCGATACCTTATCAACATTTAGCCCCACCATTTTCTAGTAGCGGCTCTTGGCCTAATCCTCCTCTGTTTACAACGACAACACCATCATCTAACCCAACCAATGATTTAATCAAACAAATGATGGACAAGATGCAAAATCTTGAGGCTTTTGTTTCAGGAAGCCATAACACCCTGACATACGAGCAAGTTTGTCAGGAGCCTATTCATTCTTCTGTCCCCCTTCATACATATCCTCCTCAATGGGAATTACTGAAATTTACTCACTTTAATAGTAAGGAGGACCCTCAACAACACTTGCGATCATTTAGACATGCTTGCTATTTGATTGCTCATGACGATGCCTTACTACTCCGTACCTTCCCCATGTCCTTATCGACTCCGCCTTGAGTGGTATAGTGCTTTAGCCCAAAGACTCAATCTTCTCCTTTAACCAGTTAGCCCAATCTTTCTTGGATCATTTCTCCATCAATATTGCCAAGAAAGTATCCATTACCGATCTCTATGCCATCCGACAATTTGAAGACGAATCTATCACAGATTTCGTTGGACGATGGCGGGGCCTCATCAACCAACTTACTTATGCCTTACCTCAGGCCGAGCTCATCAAACTCTTTACGTGGGCCTACGCTAAACACATTTCTCCCACCCTCCAAATTCAAACTTTCCGCACCTTTGATGAGGCCTTTAATATGGCTCGGAAACTAGAGATTCGGGCCTTAGAGGAGGAAAAATTGAAGTTGTCAGCAATAAAACTCAAATTTCCGAACCCAGACTCCACGAACAAACCCAACACCACTAACTCTCATGCATCGGTTGCTTTGAAATCAAAAGGATCTGTACATGCGGTAATGGTCAAATCTCAAGCACCGTCTTATACCCACCAAATCCACCCATAAGTATAAAGCCGAGCTTATCAACTACACTCCTTGGGAGAAACTTATGAAGTGATCTTGGACAAATTGCTTAAAGCAGAGCTATCACCTTGCCTCCCGTTAAACCTCACTCCGGGTTTGATTCCACCCGCTATACCTTCTTGGTATAAAGAAAATGACTTCAGAATTTCCATCGCGTGAAGGGACACAACCACGAAAACTACAAGATGTTGAAAAACATAGTACAAGAAATGGTTGATGCGGGGATATAACCTCGATAATCCTAATGCCCCGCTAATCAAATTTAAAAATCTTCAACAAACCATTTCCAAACCATTCCTCTAACAGTAACACAAACCAAGAAACCTTAGCCGAGGAGAAGAGTGTGCATGAGATCCATGTGGTTTTCAACTCCCAACCAAGGGCTTCCATCGAGGAAATTTTGAATCGAGCCTCTTCACCGACGCAGGAGTCCTTGCCCCCTTCTCCTTCATCAGGACAAGAGGACAGCCCTGCTATTCCTTTACCCATAAAGGAATCAACCGCCCAGAGTTCTCTTCTCACAGAAGAGCCTTCTTACACCACATCCCTACAAGACTGTGAGTGGCTGTTATCCAACTTATCTATTTCCCAAACATCTCCTTCTACCACTCTTGCTGCAAAAGAAGAAGGATCATCACTTTTTCTGTCATCCTTAGAAGAGAAACCCCTTGAGCCTACATCACCAAATTCCTTAACCATGACGAATCCTCTAGAACATGCCCTCCTCCCTATCAGTTCTTCATCGCCTAAATCTTTCCAGCGACCGGTTGACCTCTTAACACCCATTGATAAAGTGCCTCATTCGCCCCCTGTATCACACCCCCAATGGACCAGAATCACAGCCCACTTCTCTTCCATACCAAAATTCCCATCCATACGTGAAGATTGTCACCCCCCAGAAGATAGACGACTCTTATGGGAATGTTTGAATACACCATGCTCTACTCAAATGCAGATGACTAATCCAGACACCTCTACTATATACCCGAAGTTTTTACAAAAGCTCAAAATGCCTATGTCCTCACCTCCACCCCCTCATCTCTGCCAAATACCTCATCCACCTCTATCAACCTAGCCAAACCTTCCCCTATGCTTGGGACTTCACCAATACCTGCTTAATGCACCCACCTAAACAGGTTAGAATTATCTCGAAAATAAAGCCGTTAATCCATCTAAGAGACAGAACCAATCTCCTCGAGTCCAATCTATGCCTCCACCACAACTAAAACCCTCGGCCCCGATCACACCACTACAGCAGGCATGGCTTCAACCCTCACCATCACACCTACCTTCTATATTGGGGCCTCACCCCTCCACCTTGCCTCAATACACCATGCCTCCCACGTCTTCTTTAACACGACCAACACCTTCTGCACCCATACAGAAATCCACAGGCATCTCAACACCGTCGCCCCAAGTATCTTGCCTACCTACCAACCCTAAGCAAACTCAATCATCAAGGACTTGTTTGTTGCCGCTCCTCTTTCCCCATTGTTGTTTCCTCGCCACCACGTCATCATCAGTGGCCTCATCATCTAACCAAATAAACATAATTTCTACGCGTAGAAGAAGCCACACCTAGTTAAACCCAATCATCAAAATCCCTTACCTAAACCACCACCCGTACGAACCACTCAACCAACCATTACCAAAACAATCAATGATCTCACCCACTCAATCAATAACCTCATTTGCATTTGACCCGCTCAAAGGATCTTACACCAAGATCCTTGATATGCCGGTAGGGGATGCGACCATTTCCTACCCCCACTGCACCCTATGATCCATCTAAACCTCGACCTATAGGTTATGATGAATCTAAAATTTGTGCCTACCACCGCACACCAAGACATAATGTAGAAGGATGCAAAGCTTTGAAAGCCATCCTTCGCCAGTTTCCTATCTCGGATAGAAAATCTCAGAAGGACAACTTACCAAAATCTCCTATACCACCTGTCCCCGCCTCACCAAAATATATCATCATTGCAACCCCACCTCTCAAGAACAATGACTTATCCCTGTCATCTTCCTCATCTCGCATTCATGAGATCAACATGATTAGCATTGCTACTCGAGGTCAGAAAAACAATGGAAAAGCTAAAGAGAGCACACTGGCCTCTCTTTCTCCTTCCGCCATCCCAATCGCACCACCACCTAAAGTGATTATTCGTGGACCTGCCTATCCAGTCTCTGATGGAGTTGCCCATCGCACTATGATCAAACAACTTCACCAATCTCCTGTAAAAATGACACTCTATGATCTCATTCAAACATCTGAATCGCATCGACAAGGTCTAATTGAGATCCTTCAAGGGATATATGTCCCGCCTAATGAAACCTTGCCCATCACCTCCATCTTAACACCCAACCACGTCGCTTCGTCACCAAACAACCTACCTCCACAACCACTTCGTCCCCATACAAAAGCCACTGCCGCTCGCTTTTTTCAAGAAGAAATTGTCATCTTTGGTGCAGAAGATCCTGATCCCGCTCTTTTCATCTCGGCTTACATCCGGACATCCGAGTACATCGTGTTATGATCAACGGGGGTGCTAGCCTAAACATCGTCTCTTCCAAATCCTTCCAACAGATGAATATCCCTCCTAGCTGCATGTGTGCCAACCCCACCATGTTGCATTCATTCAACGATGTTATTACTTCTACCCTAGGCACCATGATCCTTAACATTCGTGTAGGGCCACGTACCTTACCCGAACTCTTCTATGTCCTTGAGGGAGAGTTCCAATACAACATGTTGTTAGGCCACCCTTGGATCCGGGCTATGGGATGCGTTCCCTCCACCTTACATAGATGCATCAAATTCGAGTATGAAGGGAAGTCATACACCGTCACAGCTGATGCTTCCCCCTTCAAAACCTGTAATATGTTATACCACCCTAATGATGTGCTTGTACCCGTCAAGACACCCATTGATCCAACCCAACCATCTACTTCAACCACGCCTCAACCATCCACCTTAGCCACACCCACACCTTCGACCAATGAAACCACCGACGTAAATACTTCTTCCTTTCCCGCGACAACATCCCAACCTCGGATCCCTTGGTAGGTGTTTTTCAACACCTTATGCTGGGGGAGTACCGCCTATACAACGTTAGCACCTTCCATACCCCACAAGAGTATGGACAGTTACAAGCACATCCTACCTACGACTGTCGTGTGGGGGAGGTGATCTCCTACGACCACCTTATTGCCGCACCAACCTAACGTATGGGGGTGTCGACACATCCTCTGTCACCCCCGAACCTCCCCTTGGTGTGATTCCCTTCCAATCAGATTTTCAATATCTAATCAACCGTCATTTCGCTTTCACCTTCCTGACATGCTGTGCTTGGAAGGGTTTTGGTTTCGGTCTTTATGAGCAAGGACGACATATGGTTATTCCCATGACTACACGCAAACACAAAGATCGTAGTGGTCTTGAATTTTTGAACCACCTACACTAAAGAAACCTCATGTCAATTGTATCCTGGAAGATGATGAAGTCACCCATTCCGAACAATCATCGCCCATTTTACCACCTTCACCCACGGAGTCGATAGACCCGGAATCTATCCCTCCTAACTTTTTTTTTTCGTGAATGTTATCTTCCTAGGTCCTCTCACTTATCAACGCGATGGTGAAGACCCATCTTCTCTTCCCCTTTTATATCCAGACATGATCGAAGAAGACTCACCTTCGATTAATGTTGTGGAGTGCCAGGATGATGACTCCATCCTCACCTACCTTGGTGTGGACGACTCTTATATTCAATGCACCTTACCATCTGAAACCCAAACCATGTTGAATGAGTCGACTATAGAAATCAACATCCACACGGAAGATGATCCTCACATTGTAAAGATCGGACAATCTCTCGACGCATCAGAACAAGCCACCTTCACTACCTTTCTCCGTGCCCACAATCAAGCTTTCGCTTGGTCCTACGCCGACATGCCAGGAATCGATCCTGACATTGCTGTCCATAACATCACTCTGAAACTAGACTCCAAACCAGTTAAACAGAAGCTGAGAAAAATGCATCCACGCATTGCCCTCTTGGTTAAAGAAGAGCTTCAACGACTCCTTTCTGTTTCTTTCATCTTACCTATTGACTATCCACAATGGATTTCTAATGTTGTACCTGTCACTAAAGCGACTGGGGGACTTCGGATATGTACGGATTTCTGGGATCTTAACCTCACTTGCTCAAAGGATGACTTCCCCCTACCTAGTATTGATCAACTTGTCGATATCATCGCGGGCCATGAGATGCTTTTGTTAGGTTGTGGAGCCTGTTTTCATGTGTGAAAGTGTTGAAGACTGTACACTAAGAGTACTGTACACTTTTCATGTATCCTTGCCGGGTTCGGGCGGGGCAAAGCAAGTGCCCCTAGTAGCAAGAGGGCTCTGGGGCGAGCCTCAAATTATTTTTTTAGGCGTAAAATTTTTGGCCTCGAAAAATGCACCCGACATATCGGGAAACGTGCTTTTCTCATATGGGTGAGTTTTTTGACCCATAGGTTTATGGGACATTTTGCCCATGGTTTTGATACCCACGGTTTTGTAAAACTGCTTAAGCAATTGTCTATTTATATGGTCTTATGCATATGATAGATGTACAAGCAAATGTATTGCAGATGTGTTTTGAATTCAGCTGTGAATTCTGTAGAGTTTGTTGAGCATAGCTCCAAATGGATCTGGGTATTGTATTGAGAGAGCGGTGGCAGAATAAAATATGAGCAAGTGATTCTTGGTGGACGTAGCCCAAATTGGGTGAACCACATTAAATATTGTCTCTTTGTGTTGTGTTATTTTATTCTGTAATTTTATTTGAGATCTGTAATAATTTCTGCATATTAGTTTCTACTATTGCGATTCTGTGAGGGATTATTCCGCATATTTTATCCCTTATTTCCTAACAATTGGTATCAGAGCTGGTTTGGTTTGCTGAAGTGTTGAATCATAGGGAAAGTTTTTAGCTTGAGTGGGAGCTATGACAGATGAAGGAAGATCTAGGGTTGATAAATTCAACTGCAATTTCGAGTCTTTGGAAGATGCGAGATGGAAGATTACCTTTATCGGAAGGATCTTTATACTCCGTTGTCTGAGAAGGTGAACAAACCCTTGGGTATGACAGATGCGGAATGGGATTTGTTGGATCGGAAGGCACTTGGAACAATCCGACTGAGTCTTACATCTTCGGTATTATTTAATGTTTCAAAGGAAAAGACTACAAAAGATCTAATGGATGCATTAGGGAAGTTGTATGAAAAACCCTCTACCTCTAATAAGATATTTTTAATGAAAAAGTTGTTTGATATAAAGATGTCTGAGAATAGTTCAGTAGTAGATCATTTAAATGATTTCAATACGGTAGTGAATATGCTAGCTTTAGTTACAATAGAATTTGATGAAGAAGTTAGGGCTTTATTCATTCTCATGCTCTTTACCCGAGAGTTGAATAGCCTGTAATGGTAGTAAGTAACTCGGTTCAAATAACTCAAAGTTGAAGTTTGAGGATGTCAGTAGGGGTGATTCTAAGTGAGGAAATGTGAAGAAAAAGCTCTAGGAATCTTCTACTTCGTGGAATGCTTTGATGGTTAAAGGGAAACTAGAGGGAGACAGAAGAATAGAGGAAATCGTGGAAAATCAAAAGATCGGGCAAGGTCAAAATCCAAGAACAAGATTGTATCTGGAATTGTGGAAAGCCCGGGCATGCAAAGGAGGATCATTGGGAGCTTCGGGATAAGAAGAAACAACAGGAAGAAAACAAGGAGGCAAATGTGGCAACGGGTAATGTATGTCGAGATGTTTTGATTCTTTCTTTTGCACAATATTACCAATCTTGGATTTTAGATTCGGGGCTTCTTTCCATGCTTCTCCACATAGGCATTATTTTGTTGATTATGTTCAAGGAGATTTTGGGCATGTTTTTCTTGGTGATGATGAGCCTTGCACATAGTTGGAAAAGGTTCTGTTCGAGGTTTAGATGCGAGAATGAGAATCCTTGGCTATCAAGGATGTCGGACATGTGCCTACATTAAGATGAAATCTGATATCGGCGGGCGGGCTTGGGAAGTGATGTTTGTCTTTGTGATATTTACAACAGACTCTTGGAAGGTTACCAAGGGTGCTCTTGTGGTGGCAAGAGGTAAGAAGGTTGGAACCTTGTATTTAACTACTGATAGTACTAATGATTGTAATCTTGTGGCTTCAGATGCATATACAACATTATGGCACTATAGGCTCGGTCATATGAGCCATAAGGGCATGAACATCATTAAGAAGAATTTGCCTGGATATACAGAAATAGGTTTCAATTTGTGTGAGAACCGTATATATGGGAAACAAGCGAGTAAGGTTTCTCAAGGTTGGACCTACAAAGAAAGAGAGTAAGTTAGAGTTGGTGCATTCTCATGATGTGTGGGGGCCACTGTATCATCTCTTGGGGTTCAAGTTATTATGTTACTTTAATTGATGATGCAACAAGGAATGTTTGAGTTTATTGTATTAGAAACAAATCGATGTATTTGACACTTTTGTTAAATGGAAAGCCTTAGTAGAGAATGAATCGGGTCTTAAGCTAAAATGTCTCGTGTCAAGAAAGAAACAGTGTCATTTCAAGTTATCAAAGGAGCAAAGTGTCCCAAGACAGAGTAGGAAAGAAACCAGATGTCCAAGGTACCTTACTCATCAATGCTTGGCAGTTTGATGTATGCTATGGTGTGCACTAGGCCTGATATTGCCCATACAGTGGGAGCTGTGAGTAGATTTATGAGTGATCCAGGTAAAGAGCATTGGCAAGTAGTAAAGTGGATCCTTCGATTTGAGAGGGACCATGGGGATAGTTTTGTGCTACAAGGATCAAACACCACTTTATGTGGTTATGTAGATTCGTATATGGCTGGAGATGTAGACAATACCAGGAGGAGCACGACAGTTATATTTACACTGTAGGTGGGACAGCAGTGAGTTGGATTTCACGACTACAGAAGCTGGTGGCTTTGTCAACCACAAAGGCTGAGTATGTTGCTGCCACAGAGGCAAGCAAAGAGATGATTTGGTTACAACAATTGCTTGAGGAGTTGGGGGCATAAGCGGGAGGAATGTAAGTTGCATAGTGATAGTCGAGTGCTATACACCTAGATAAGAACTTTGCTTTCCACTCTAGGACAAAGCATATACAGTTAAGGTACCATTTCATCAGAGACACTTTGGAGGAAGAGAAGTTGAAGTTGGAGAAGATTCATACCAGTCAAAATCCTATAGACATGATGACCAAGGTGGTCACAAGGGAAAAACTAAAGTTGTGTTCAGCTTTGGTTGGTCTTCACAGAAACTAGTGAAGGGTTGAGAAGCTTGCTCAGAGGAAAACTAGTCTCCAAGTGGGAGATTGTTAGGTTGTGGAGCTTGTTTTCATGTGTGAAAGTGTTGAAGACTGTACACTAAGAGTACTGTACACTTTTCATGTATCCTCGCCGGGGTTCGGGGTCGGGCCAGGCCCCGAGCTGGGTCCGAGGTGGTAGCCCCTGAAAAAAAAAATTTAGGCGTAAAATTTTTTGGCCTCAAAAAATGCACCCAACATATCGGGAAACATGCTTTTCTCATATGGGCAAGTTGTTTGACCCATAGGTTTATGGGATGGATTTTGCCCATGGTTTTGATACCCACGGTTTTGTAAAATTGCTTAAACATTTGTCTATTTATATGGTCTTATGCATATGATAGATGTACAAACAAATGTATTGCATAGAGATGTGTTTTGAATTCAAATTTGTGAATTCTATAGAGTTTTTTTGAGTATAGCTCCAAATGGATCTGGTATTGTATTGAGAGAGTGGTGGCTTGTAATAAAATCAGCAAGTGATTCTTGGTGGACGTAGCCCAAATTGGGTGAACCACGTTAAATATTGTCTCTTTGTGTTGTGTTATTTTATTCTGCAATTTTATTTGAGATCTGTAATAATTTCTGCATATTAGTTTCTACTTTATTGCGATTCTCGTGAGGTATTATTCTACATATTTTATCCCTTATTTCCTAACAGACTTTCTCTCATGGATGGTTTCTCGGATATAATCAAATTTTAGTAGATTTCAACCGATCAACATAAAATTGCCTTCATTACCCCCCAAGGGCACCTTCTCTGCATCGTGTCATGCCATTTGGCCTTAAGAATGCTTTGTGCAACCTATCAACGGCTATGACTTACATTTTTCATGACATTATGCACACTATCCTCGAGGATTATGTTGATGATCTTCTTGGAAAATCCAAACATCGCAGTTGAACATCTCGATGTTTTATAGATTATTTTCGATCACCTGTTGCAATACTATGTTCTTCTTCACCAAAGAAATGTGTCTTTCAAGCGTCCTTTTGGGAAAACTCCTTGGATTTATCATCTCTTTGTGTGGCATTGAGGTCGACCCCCGCTAAAGTCAAAGCTATTTTAGAAATTCCCCACCCACTAACCTAAAATAATTATGTAGTTTGCAAGGCAAACTCCAATCTATCTGTCGTTTCATCTCACAACTCTCGGATCGATGTCAACCTTTCCATCATCTCCTTAAAAAGGACGTTGTCTTTCAATGGAGCGAGGAGTGCCAAAAAGCCTTTGAGGCTCTTAAAACTTATCTCTTGCAGCCACCCGTGCTTATCCCACCTCAGGACGATTTCCCTTTATACCTTTACCTTTCTGCCACCGACCATGCCGTAGGAGCCATGCTCGCACATCGTGACTCCAAGCATTGAGAACAAGCAGTTTATTATATAAGTTGTACTCTTGTGGATTATGAAACTAGGTATACACACATCAAAAAGTTGTGCCTAGCCCTATCATTCATGGCCACCAAACTTCGACATTACCTCCTGAATCACAAAATTTTTGTCATCACCAACGCTAACCCCATACATTATATGTACGCCAAACCTCATCTAAACCAATGCATCACCGATGGCTTATGCTCCTCGCCAACCTCGACTTTGAGTTCGTACACCATAAATCAGTCAAAGGACAAACTATCATGACCAACTCGTGGAAGCCCCTCTACCTGGGGAATAATTTACCAATGTTACTTTCCTCGATGAACTCATCGCAACTCTTTCACTCAGTGATGCGTCTTATCCGATGACTCTCTTATTCGATGGATCTAAATGCTAGTGCGGCGGAGGGGTAGGCATTTTTCTCATTCCTCTTGAAGGTGAACCTATGCCTCTTTCATTTAGGCTTAATTTCCCTCGCATTAACAATACAAAGGGAATATGAGGCCCTTGTTCTAGGTCTCCACGTTGCATTACACTTAGGTGTGAAGTCTATTAACATTTTTGTGACTCTCAATTGTTAGTAAATCAAGTTACTGCATCTACCAATGGAAAATTAGGAACTTCAAAAGTACAAATGTTACGTAGATTCACTTTTGACCTTATTTACCCATTATACTATCCAAACCGTTCCACGCTCAACTAATAAATTTATGGATACTATGGCTTGCTTGGCCTCACAAATTCTTGCATCACCAACTGACTCTGACATATTTGTCTTGGTCCAACAACTCTTTGCCCCATCTTACTTAGTCCTGGATGTTTGTATGGTAAATAATGCATCTGCTGACTCGCAGGATACTTGGTATCACCAATTTTGTGACTACCTTACAAACTTTGTTCTCCCACCTGACCTTAGTAGTAATGGCAAACGCGCTTTTCTTAAAGGTGTTTCTCGTTATGTCGTCATGGGGGGACTCCTCTATAAATGTGGCTTCGATGGTATCCTCCTTCGATGTCTAACCAAACAAGTCACTCATACCATCCAACAAGTCTATGATGGAATTTGTGGTGGGCACTTTAGTGGCTTTGCCATGGCCAAGTGGATCCTTCACCTAGGATATTATTGGCCTACTCTTAATAAAGACTGCTATGCGAATATGTTAAGCGTTGTGTTATGTGTCAACAACATGCCAACCTTCAACATACTCCAGCCACCCGCTATAGGTCACACGAGATCTTTGGCCTTTCTCACAATGGCGTTTGGACCTTATTGGTGAGATTCATCCGCCTTCTTCACAACGTCACTATTGGATCATCACGGCAACTAAATATTACACTAAATGGGTGGAGGCCGTTCCACTCATTTCAACAAAAAGGAGAAAATTTTGAATTCATCAATCATCACATTATTTACCGCTTTGGTGTTCCTCATCGCTTGATAACCGATAATGGCAAATCTTTCAAAATAAGTCACATTACGAGCCCTTTGTGACAAATTTGGTATCAAACTTAGCTTCGTCGTCACCTATTATCCATAAGTAAATGGTCAAGCCAAATATTCTAACAAAACCTTAACCAAAATTCTCATGAAAGTTGTTAATGATTATGGTCAAAATTGGCATGATCACCCCCCTTTTCCCTTTGGGCTTATCGTACCAGATTCGTACTTCCACTAATGCCACACCATTCTCTCTGGTGTATGGTACCGAGGTTGTCTTGCCTCTCGAAATAAAAATCCCTTCCCTCATAATATCTCTCCAGGATATTCTCACCAATGATGACTTCCGCCAAGAGCGGTTAGCCCAATTGGAGCTTCTTGACGAGCGTCATCTTACCGCTCTTGACCACCTTCAAATTTATCAAAAGTGCATCAAGCGTGCTTATGATAAGTGAATTCATGAGCGTACCTTTAAAATTGGTGATCTTGTCCTCAAAGAGAATCAACATGTAACCAAACTAGAAAAGAGAAAACGTGGAAAATTTGCTCCTAATTGGATTGGGCCTTACATTATCACTCACACTTACGGATCAGGTACTTATCGTTTAGCTTCGCTTAATGGTAAACCTGAGCCTGAACCCCTTAATGCCTTGCATCTCCGACCATTCTACTATTGAATTTAGTGTTACATCACTCCTTATCCACCTTGCGCTCGTCCCTTGAGCTCTTTTACCACCTCATACACCTTTTTTCATGCATCTCAAAGTAAAATCAAACCCACGTGGTTTGATCATCACCTCCTCTTAAAGAGGCCTTCTCCTTTTTAGTCTGGTCCATGACTTAAAAGTATCAAAATAACAAGTTCTCAATTATACAATTCTAGGATATTCTTGAGTCAAACTTCCTGCAAATTTAGATGCTTCATGCCAAACAAACATCTAGACCTCCAAGCTATAAACTAGACTGCTCCCTCGAAGGACAACTATGTGCAAAGCCGCATCTGCTACTATAACTAGACTGCTCCCTCAAGGATAGCTATGTGCAACATGCGCATCTGCTACTATAAGTAGACTACTCCCTCGAAGGATAGCTATACAAAGTCAGCCTCTATCAGAAGCTTCTCACATTGATCAGCTTCGTGAAGACCTCAAGAACAACAAAATGCATATCCCATATAGACTTCCCGCATCGATCAGTCTATATCCAGAAAAATCAAAGCAGTATTCAAAAGTACTTTTGAGTCATGGACTTGTCTATTTTGGTTTGGTTCTCTTCCATCAGAATAATCACCTTATAACAAGTTCTCTGCGCTCTCCTAGCCATCCACCTCTCCTCACCATTCTTCACAATAAAAAAACTCAAGGGATGTGCGTATATCCGATATATTGTGATTATACAACTCTTTTCACCTATCGACTTCTCACCTATGCAAGGTACCTAGGGATTCAAGCTCATCCTACGATGATACGTGGTTTGTTTAGCTCTTTCCAACTATGGGACACTTTTTCCTCTTTTACCCGAATCTAGGATTGTGTGTTGACCTTAATTAGGACATGGTTTCCTATGCTTGGGTAAGTTAACCCTCACTTCACCTATACCCACACCAACACCAACAACATTACTCTACCAACATCAAACTTTTACCAACCAACAAATTGCCTAACCACAACCAAATTGCCTAAATTCACCTTTCCCTGGTCCTAAGGGAGAACTACATCGGTCTGAGGCCCCTCCTTGCTTTGTGCAATGGGCTGGGCGAGGGCAGCACTTAGAGACATGGGGTCTCCCAAGGTTAGCTCGACCATCCCCTCCCATAACCTATCATGTGTTGTGTTTTCTTTAAAAATATAAATATTTTCATTTTTATTGATAACACTCACCTTTCCTTTATCAATCCAAACATTATCACAAATATTCTTATAATTATCACAAACTCAAATCAACATACATATTCCATTTTATTTAGATGTTAAACAAATACATCTTCTCTATCATCGACGCGCAGGTCGAATCCTTATTTATTCTTCTACCCCTATGTATGAAACTCACTTAGACCCCCGTGCCTCGTCCCGAACTAGGTAGTGATGGTGATCATCGACGCCGCTCACCTGGCCTCTCCATACTCAAAGGTACCACTGCTATTGGTTCCTCCCACTGATCCACCAATCTCTCTTGTAACATACGAATCTACCCTCTCGCGTGGAGGACTCTTGCCTCTAGTCTCTCCACTCGAGACTACGAAGCCTCTAACAATCCTGTGGTCTCGTTCACCTGTGTTTGAAGCTGGTGAACTAAACCCTGCAGGCGGTCTCTCTCACGGTAATCACAACTATGTCGGGATGATCGGCCCTCTCGTGTGTACTTCGCAGCTCTACTACCCACCATAATCTATAAGACTCTTGTCGCTCCTACATCCATTACCCTGCGATCGGCTGCTATCTCTTCTGGTCCTTCTGGAAGAGTTGGCCATGGAGGTGAGAATGGTGCCTCGGCATTGATCCTTCTGTATGGTCTATGATCCATGGGTATATCCTGAACAAATCCAAATTGTCGTCACACGCGATCTAGAGGAATCCTCTCGTACTCTCCTAGCCTGTGTCCTACGATCCACCTCACTCACTCTACACCCCTCAAATCCTCGGCTATGTTCACGTCACCATGTAGTTCCCATAAGGCCTCCAACGGATATCCACAATCATCATCGTCTCCAACTTCTACCTATAATACTCGACATTATCTGTCACAATCTCTAGCTTCTGCCTCTTGCTCTGTCTGACCCATCGCCTGAATCCCAACCTTTCGCACTCCTTGCTCTCCCTGCTGGATTGGTCAGCCTATTGGTCACACACACACAATGTGCTCATAGGCCCAACAATGTAATAAGTATGCACAATCCAGTGTAGTCCTGTGATTTCACCTGCATGCCCATAAACCCCTGTATAGCTCCACCAGATATGTGTGCCCATGCGAAAGTAACGCTACCTTCTATCATCTCACGAATAATACACATCAATGATTTTAGAAATCTTCCCCATCCGCTCTAGGTAATGCATAATACCCCACCGCTATCATTAATACCACGGCCAACCTTGTTGCCTTAGGGTGTGCCGCAAACATTATACCATAAGTAAATGTCACACCTCGTTGTGTCAAATCTCGTATGGCTGACCAAATACTTCCATTATCGCTGCCCGCACCACGTTGGGCCCTACCTGATACACTGGTCTTCCTGTAATTGGAAGTCTCAAAATTCGAAACACATCTTCTAACGTCACTGTCATTTCCCCTATTGGCAAGATGGAAGGTATTCTTTTCTGGATTCCATCTCTCAATCAGCGCCTACAACATAGCATGATTGCATGTGATTCGTGAATAATAGCGGATTCCGCTTAACCCCACACAGTTTATTAATGCCCACTCCACTGGTGTTACATCCGCTCGGACCCGTGACAACAACGCTGGTACCCTATCATTCATCATCAACCTTGCCTCTGCCTGCACACATCAAACCAACGAACAACAAGCAGCAAATGAATCCCCAAGTGTTTTTTATCAGAAGCTGCAACTTTACACAGTAACCGATATCGGTTACCTAACCGATACCAGTTAGGCCTAAACCGATATCGGTCACTGTTCATAATACCCATCCTGCTCAAAAACACCACCTATGATACCTTATTCACTGGTTTACCCCTCTCTATACCTACAAACATATCTAAAACACCTGATTACCTACCCTATAACACTCATCCCATCCCAAACCCTTGCCTATCACCTTTTTACCCACTTATCTTACCACATCCTATTTATAAGCATGCAAAATCTTATTCCAACCAAAACTTATACCTCTTGGGATGCAGCAGCTTGAGGTGGAACCTGTCTTCTCTCTCCTCTCTGCCCACTGGACGCTTCTCCTTGTTCAGCCATGTTCACCAGACTCTTCACTATAACTTGCCTTTACACCTTCTTAATCCAAGCCTACGATCACTTTACCTGTCTCTTTCCTCCTTATCACTCAATTCTCCCATGCAACTACCCTGTATGGATGACAACAGCCTCGCATCCTCGTATTTAACATGTTGCATGACTCTAAAAATAAGAATCTAAAATTGCCTCCCAAGCTTTTCTATTTTTAGAAAAGCTCGTTTTAACATAACCGATGTCGGTTACCTAACCGGTATCGGTCACATAGTGACCGACATCGGTTATCTAACCGATATCGGTCAAACTGTCTCCTTTTGCTTATACCTAGGCCTTTTCTTTGTTTTTTTGCAAAATTTTGGCGGCGCCCGCCTCTTTTCCCTGCATAACGACATCATTATCAATATCCATCATCATAATACCATCAACATTTCAACACATATGCATATAATCCAAACATCATCAACGTCATCTATATACCTCAACTTCCAAAATCATCAACAAAACAAATGAAACATTATAATATATGTATCAAATCAAACATTATACACACCATGTGGATCAAACTCATCATCTATATATATCCTCAAATCAATGTCAAAATATACAAATTACCCTGCATGGGGCCTCTATAATCCAAAAAATACAAAGTCGGCACGCAGGCCGCTGTCTCTGTCAAAATCTCGACTCGGCTCGCAGGCCGGTCTCTCATGTCAAAAATATACTCTGGCTCACGTAGCCGGTATCAACTATACAAAATGTACTTGCTCGCAGGCCGGTATATACAACAAAAATGAATACATAAATCCTATGTGGGCACGCAGGCCTCTATATGCACACTCGGTTCGCAGACCGGTGTCTCTATCAAAAAATCAACTATCCAAAAACATCTCCACTCCTGGGATGACTCAGCTCTCTCCCCCTCCCTCGGCTCATCCCTCAGCTGGCCCCGGTCTCGATCTCACCTCCTACCTATCACTGACCCACCAGCTGTGGCTGCGGCCCCTTGTGACCTGTGACTCGGGAAGTCTCGGCTCTGTGAGCCGCATATGGCTGATAATCGGCACCGGTACCATCTAGTACATCCTGATAATAACGGGCCTCCTCTCACCTCCATGTACCGGGCCCGTGCCACCATGGCTGGTGGGGCTGGTCCCTCAGCTCCTAATAGAAGTGGGCCTCTCCTTGCCTATACACCCCGACCTCGAGCCGTACTGTGGTGGTGGTGGAGCTGCCATCGAGCCTGAACAGGGACTCCGTGCTCGTGCTCGAACAGGATTCTGCTCGTGCCTCGTGCTCGTGCTCGTGCACTCGTGCTCGAGCCAACTACGCCCTCGTAACACTCCGATCTGTGCCTGTGCAGCAGCAAGCTGCCCCTGTAATAACCGCACTCAACCCAAGAGATGGTCCTCTCTCTTGTAATAAAGCCACGCAAATTGGCTCAGGCTGGCATGTGCTCATTCATGGCTACCCTCTCGCCTCGCCCACCAAACCAAAAATGAACTCAGAACCCCGGCTGCATCCACCGTCATCTCGCTTAGTCTCTCTCGCTACCTGATCGGGTCAAATGGCTGGGTACAGTAGTGGTGCCTCTACATCCTCCCTCCGATATCATGGGAAGGGAGGTGGCTCATCCTGCTGTAATCCCACTGTCGTCGTACCCTCTCTAGAGGGATCCTCTCGTACTCCCCGGGTCTCCGTCCAGATATCCAGAAGATATATTGGATCCAACGCAGCTGTGCTCGGGCTCCTCCATGGGGCTGATGGCCTCTGTATGGCCTCCATATAATATCTAAGGCAGTCAGGCCCTCTAGCATATGTCTGTAATAAGTGACATCCCGCCCTGCGATAACTACTCGTGGCTGACCCACGACCCCCAACCACCTCTGAAACCCATATCTATAAACTACCTGTGGCCCTGCTGCTGGGGCAACCCTACTGGTCATAAACACATGATATGCTCATAGGCCCAGCAGTGTAACAAGAATGTCGAACATATACCGAATCACCTCATACGATAGCCCCAAAGCTCTCTGTATAGCTACACCAGATACACTGGTGCCCATGCATAGCAGGTGTGCTCCTCCACCATCTCATGTAACACTCCCATCGAGCCTCGGAAGCGGCCTCCTCTCGAGTCGTGGAGGGCGAAGGTGATACCGATCATCATCAACACGGCAAGCCGTGTCTCCTGTCGATGCACGCGATACATATCACCAGTAGAGATGCTCACACTATGATACGTAATCAATGGGGCATCCCAAATACCTACAGGATGCTATCCATCACTGTTCTCAAGATCCACCTGAACACCTCCTCACCGATGATCGCGCCTCAGGATGCGATACACATCCTCTAAGGTGACTGTCATCTCTCCAGTAGGGAGATGAAAGGCATTGGTTGCCAGATCCCATCTCTCGATGAGGGAACCATCGCCGTGTGTCCCTATCCACAGCTCTATACCTCTGACTCCACCGGGTCCAACCTCCCGCATAATCGCCACTGCACATGCAGGTCACATGTGGCCGCATCCGCCCCAGTAGAGGCGGCATCCGATCTCGCATCGTCAGCTGCTGGCGTGCCTAGCAAAAATAACCCACTCCATCAAGCCTACCCTTCACAAAACAACTACCTTAACCCTCTATACTCACTCACCCACCCAATCACAACCCGACTCTATAAGCACATCTACACCCACCTATCTTACCCTATACATCTATAAATTCCTCTCACTCTTATGGTCCTTCTTTAAATATCCTACCCACTCCAATCAAACCTAAAACACCTCATCTCCCTCAACATCAATAACCCCACCCAACAAAAATCTACAATATCCCCTTTACCTATCCCACACCCTACCAACCACCCCACTCATACTCCACCCGCTCTACTCTCGCCCTCTAACCATACCTCAACCAATTTAACCCCTCCTAATTCATACACAACCCATAACCTATCCTACCCGAACCGGCCCCAACCACCCGATTACCCCCCACCCCAATAACCTTTCCTAGCAACTCTACCTTCTCCCCCTTCACCCCAAAAATCTATCCTACCCACCTACAACAACACCCAACACAACAAATTTCACAACCTTACCTCCTACCCATGGTGACCGGTACCGGTCACCCTCGACCGCCATCGGTCCCCCACCAACAGTCTATGTCCGACTTTTATGCACCGACGCTGGTCGGTCGACACATGACCGATGCCGTCTCTATACCCACTAATCTACACAACTTACACTGTGACCGATGTCGGTCACCTAGTGACCGACATCGGTCACTATGGGATTTCGGGGCCGACCAAAACGGCCCCCAAATCCCCTTTTTTCCTATTTCTACCCATCTACCCAAAGACAATTGCCTAAAACTTACCCACCCTGCCGTTTTGGCCTACCTAACATATCTACCCAATCCATTTTACGATTTACCTTCATTTATTCATTATTTTATCAAATTTTGGATTCCTACCCCAAAACCCACATCCTAGCTAAATTCATCAACTTCACAAAATAGGGGTTCAGAGCCTACCGGTATGACTACACGTCATCGTGGTGGGATAGGTGGTGGTGGTCCAGCACCTCCTGCTCCTCCAGGCTGTGCCATAGCTCCAAATCTCCTCAAGCAGGTCCTCAACCAATCAAACTCTACCTCCCGATCTCTGGGGCCTACCAATAACTCACTCCCCCACTCAACTAGTGCCAACTCAGCCCAAACACACAACCCAATCACTTCAAAACTCAAACAAGAAAAAGTTGGCACTCAATTTCACAAAGTGAAAATGACATGCCGTATTTTTTTCTTTTTATAGGTTTTCGCCCTCTAACCGATATCGGTTAGAGCGCGCCCTAGGAGACCGATATCGGTCATCTGACCGATATCGATCACCCATAACCGATATCGGTTACTAGCTTAGTTTAACCTAACTCCTACCCTTATCCACCAATCTCCATTTTTCACCACATCGCCTACCCCCGGCTTTGCTAAATAGCCTTATTTTGAATTCATCGCCCAACCCAAGGCCGTAACCAATCAATCGGCCCGACCCAAGGCCGCAACCAACCAACCGCCCGACCCACGGCCGAACAACCAACCAATCGGCCCGACCCAAGGCCGCAACCAACCAATCGCCCGACCCAAGGCCGCAACCAACCATCGCCCGACCCAAGGCCGCAACCAACCAATCGCCCGACCTAAGGCCGTAACTAATCCATCGCCCGACCTGTGGTCGCAACAAACCAATCGCCCGACCCAAGGCCGCAACAAACCAACCGCCTGACCCAAGGCCGCAACCAATCACTCGGCCCGACCCAAGGCCGCAACCAACCAATCGGCCCGACCCACGGCCGCACCCAACCAATCGCCCGACCCAAGGCCACACCAATCAAGTACCTCGACCGAGGCCCGCAAATTAAAAATTCTCTCCAAGGCAATCAATTGGCCCGACCCAAGGCCATAACCAATCAATCGGCCCGACCCACGGCCGCAATAAAATCAATCGGCCCGACCCACGGCCACAACAAACCAATCGCCCACCCAAGGCCGCAACTTACCAATCGGCCCGACCCAAGGCCACAATCAATCAATCAATCGGGCCGACCCAAGGCCAACCAACCAATCGCCCGACCCAAGGCCACACCAATTAAGTACCTCGACCGAGGCCCACACATTAAAAATTCTCTCCACCCATCATGTACCTATTTGTTCAATCGAGCTCACATGTTCGTGTTTTAGCATGACTAGGATACTTGAATTGATCAGCCGACCAGCTTTGCCTAGACCAAGACCGTGACGTTTATCTCAACCAAACCAACCATTTGGTACTGCCGAACATGCCTAAACGTTCCGGTACCTTACCCGTTATATCCCCTGGAGCTACTTCCTATGCCTTGGATACCAGGATTATATCAACCTTGTTTGGATAAACTATCGACCTTTGCCTATGAATTGCTTGTTTGCTCTTCAAAACCTGTACCCTGGTCGCACTACTACATTTCAACGAGCATCGGCTTCCTTGAACTTACCCCACCATCTTACCAGCATCTCATCATCATTCACCCTTTATCAACCCTATCCCTGATTTCATGTCACCTCAATCTGTGATAGATTTGAGGGGGATTACCTATACCCTTAATGGGGCAACCACTTTTTATTATCATGCAAGCAAGCTTTTACAAGACAAGCTACACGACAACAAGGGGAAAATGTAGACACCAAATTTGGGTCTTACGACACCCTGTACCCCGTATCTCATCCCGCAACCTAACCCTACCTCACCACCTAAACCTTACACACTTAATTATTTATTAATTACCTTATAATTAATAAATCCACATCTCCAACCCTACCACCTCACCTCGCCACCTCACTATGACCTAGCCCTAACCCTAAACTAACCTAATTAAGACCTATGACTTGGTCCAGACCCACACCCATGACTCATCACCCCTCACCCACATCAAAACGAACCTAATAATGACTTGACCAAGCCCACAACTGACCCCTCAGGAGAAAAGGAGGGAAAGTTGGCTATTTTACTAAAAATAGCCAACTTTGACCTAACCGACATCGGTCCCTACTCGACCGGCGTCGGTTACGTAACCACCATCGGTTCCCTATAAATGACCTTCCCCAACCAAAACCAAAGGATCCGATTCATTTGCAAGAGAGAGACAAGTGAGAAGGAGAGAAGAGTTTGCAAAGAGGAGCATCGAGCCCAAAACTAGAACTGAGCAACTAGAGCATTGTCACACTCATCCAAACCTTGGGAGAGTCGGAGGATAGCTTCATCAGATCACTTTCGATTGCTGATCATCCCAACTGGGCCTTGCCTTCGCCACTGCATTCTTTGGACCTGCATCCACATCAGAAACTAGTAAGTAGTCTCTTTTATCACCTTGTATGCTTCTAGACACTACTTTGTGAACTTTTAATTCATAGGGATTATAAGCTCACTCCTGGATCTACTACCCGGCAACAACCTGCACCTAACCTTCTGGTCATCCATCTCTATATTACCCCAAAGATAGCTCTCTCACTCTCTGAGTCTTCTCTATCACCCTACTACTCCCCTCAACCATCTACCAACCTTCCAAACCTCATAACCACCTTACACCAACCTCCATTTAAAAATCCCTAAATCACTGCCCCTACCGATATCGGTTATTCCCTACCGTAGCACGGTTTCAGAATCATGATCGGGTTATCCAGGACCGCATCGGCACATCGTGACTTATACCAAAACCAACCTTTCACCTATTCACCTCAAAACAATCTCGTGTCCAGCCTGGTCTATCCCTGTAACTTGATCTGAACATATCAATAACCAATGACCAAACAAACAACATGACATTCTATTGTTGGTAGTTTAGTCTCTATTGCTTTTAGTAACGAGATACCTAAATCATGAGTTCGCAATAGCTTCTTTATTATCATTTGCATCAATTTGTATTAAAAGGGAACTGACCACCTTCGAAAGGAAGTCTAATATTTCCTAGGCCCAAGGCAGTTCCCTCACTTATTGTCTAACTAAAATCTAGTGGTCTTGCATTCTTATTTATAGGTAGTCCTTCCTAGACAAAAAGGAGCTCTTCACAATCGATCTGATCTCTCGACGGTACGCGCACACCTTCCCAACACTCAATAGGTATTCCTCCTAGCCCTAAGCCCTATCTGTTTCTCAAGAGAATACATTAAAGGAGTGATGAATAATTGTTTTGCTTTAGACACAAACTAGAAGAATGTAACACAAAAACATACATAAATAACTAAAGTTGTAATGAACGATGAAAAGACAACAATTAACATGAAAGGGATGAAGATCACCCTCGGAACATGTATTATTCCTCTCACAGCTTGATACGATGCATTACAATACTAACAAGGAAAATTTGCGTTAACAATCTATATGGGAGGTCCGAAACTCCATAAATTCACTTGCCAAGGGGAAGAGGGGAGCCTGCAAAACCAAACAATGTCCAACCCTTTACAATAAATCTCACCCTTGTATTTATAGATTCAATCAAAGAGGAGAGAGAGAGGGATAAGTGGGAAAAGTAGGTTGAAGCTCAACCACTGTTGTTAATGCCTTTGAAAAATGTTTCCCCAAATCTATCTTTACTTTGCATCAATCCTGGTTCAACTCCTTAAAAGGAGAGGAAATGATGGAACAATCGAATCCAATCTGGTTGTTGAGGCAAGGAGATCTTGCATTAAAGGCCCAAGACATTTCTCCATTTTTCACCTACCAAGGCCTTAAAAATGAATTTTTATCTTTCCATGGTATAGAAGATGTTGATACATTTCCAACGATGTCGATTTGTAATATTTTGATCCCGAGTCGAAAGATATGCCCCTTCAAGTTTGATCGAATCCATATAAATGGGCGGAAAATAGTTTGAAAATGGGTCCCCTTTCTTGCTCCCGGTTCCTTTGTGCACTGCCCCTTCTTTTCTGACCATATTATTCCATTTTTGAGTCCCTCTATGACCTATTTACAGATTTGATTGATTTTTCTCAGGTTCTTTCTATGCGGGGTCATAGCTGATCTGATATTTGGCCCAGGGGGAAAAATATGGATTACGTAACCGTCGCCACACTACTTGAACATACCAAGAAGAGGAGTGATGAACACCTAAGAAGTAGACCACTTATAATACTAGAAGATGACTCCCCTTATTGAGAAAATCATTCTAATCCTTGAGACATTGTCACATATTTATGATCAACCATTCACATGGGAGAGATTGGATGCACTTTGTTTACCCCGCTATGATCTTGCTTCGCCACCATGAGAGCATTGACGATGAGTGAAGCATGAGACAAAAAAATTCTATTACAGAGTAAGGAAATAAGAATGAAACCAATGCCTTCCACCTTTTGATCATGCACCCTATGTGAAATGAGCTAAAATGGCATTTGATACAAAATTGGCAATTTTCTCATTTTGACACTCTTTGCTCGCCGCATCGGGAATAAGGAAATTGACTTGAAAACAGAGAGAGGAGTTCATGTGAATACCGAGACCATTGTAGGTGAAGGGTTGAAATGTGATCACTTTTATCTCATTTCATGAATTTTCTATTTTTAGAATATTCACCATTATGGTCTCATTTATCCATTTTTGCCATTTTTGTCAATCTTGCCAATTTTTAGTGTCTCGATCATGAGGGAATGAAATAAGGAGTATGAATGCACATTTTTAGTATGTTCTCCCATAGAGAATTACTAAAAATATAAAGTGGTCTTATCAGCTTCAGATTTGAATGAAATAACTTGCAGAAGTTTACATGATTCATTTCAAGGCTTTTCTCCAATTTTTGATAGATATCGCTCACCGAGATTGTTGTAGAGCTAAGAAAAGGTGTTTTCTTGTGAGAAAATTCATGTGGCCATGAAAATTACTTAAGGGAATGAAAATAATCTTCTTAAATGTGTTGACACAATGAATCCATCAGTTCAAATCTCATGGCAATCAAAGTTCATGAGCATGAGATATGAGCAAAACAAGGTTTTAACATCTAGGGCACAAGAGGGTTTTTTCATGTTTGAATGTCATGAACCAAATTTTAAAAGTACTTTAATGGGTGCCAAGGAGATTTTTTTATTTTTTTAAGTTTTGCTTTCAAGTTTTGAGTGGTTGTGAGCATGAGTGGATGATGGAGGAGGAAGCACATGAGAGTTAAGGACTTAGCCATTTTTTATTTTTTCAATCAACTTTCTCATGGGTGCATTTTTATGTCCACATTGTCCCCTTGGGATGGGATAGAAGGGATATAAAAGTGTGCCTTATCCCTATGATGGCAAGTGGTAATCATTGATTGCTTGGCGGATGAGGGAGAAAAGCTAGCATTTTAGCACCCAAGGGCCGAAACTCGCCATATGAGAAACCGTGCAAGAGAAAAGGGCAGGGGTGCATTTTTGTATCCCCATTTTCCCATTGGAATGGGATGGAATGTAAAAAAAAGTTACACCTTATCCCTATGATGACAAGTGGCAAGTTGAGGTTTCACGAGGCAGGGGCTAGAAAAATAGGAAAAGGGGCTTATCCGAGGTTTCCCGGGTCATGTGATGGATCCAGGGGCCTAGCCGGGCATGGGAAAAAAATTGTCCCCATTGTCCCCTTGGGACTAGAAGAAAGGGATAGAAAAGTGTGTCTCATCCTCATGCTAACACGTGGCACTTGAAAATGGCTAAGTACGAAAGGCTTTACCTTGAGAAGGGCCTTGAAGACGAAGTTGTCAAGCTCTAGGAGGATGTTTTTGATGAACACTTATATTATTTTAACTCCCAGATCCTTCTAAAGACAATGAGATGGGTCTCAAGATATAATTCTTCCTGAAACCCCATCAAATGTCTCCTTATTTCTCAAGACAAAGTGGGATGTTCCTCCCAAAAGTGAGTCATGGAAAGAAGTGCCCATATCTTGTGAAGGATTTGAACATTTCATCATGTAGATAATTCTATGAGATTTACAATGAGTATTTTTTCCTCTTAACTCCTTATAGAGATCCCAAACTCGCCTATCGTAGATTAGGTACTTGTTTTGATTTCCTTCTCCTTACACCTTAAGCATTTGGATGCTAAGACTAGGTCACATGAGGAACGTGGCAAAGGGATGGGGTGTGGTGGAGATTTTTTTCCCAACTTACCTAAAGGGAGGGGGAAATTGGGACACAAAAGTTTGCCTCAAACTCATGATGACACGTGTCCACCTATTGAAATGACCAAGTCCCAAAGCTTACCTTGAGGAGAGCCTTGAGGACAAAGTTTCTGAGCCCCCGTGAGGACTTTCTCTCGCACTTCCTTATATGATTTTTACTCAAAACTCATTTGGAAAAGAATGGGATGGGTCCTATTATCTAGTTATGCCTATATATCCCTAAAACATGTCCTTTTTTCTTGGTATTGTCGGTTATGCTCACAAAGACAGACTTTGGAGAGAAATGCATTGGTCTTGTGAAAAATATTAAATCACCATCATTTAGAGAATTGAATCATCTTTAAAATGTTATCTTGTTTTACCTATAACTCTTTATAGATCTCATGAAATCATTTTTTGAAGCTCGACTCGCTTTTTTGAACTGCAAGCTCCTTTACCTTCAAAACCCACTTCACCGAAATTGTCCCTAAACCTCCAAATATTCCCTAAATCTTCCTAAACCACTTACAAAATTTTATTATCTCCTCAATACCACCTCTTTATGAATTTGGGCCTTCAAATCTCTCCCGGAGAATACACACTTGTCTAAGAAAGTCTAAAAATAGCCATTTCTAAGTCTACCGAAGAATTTGCCTTGAGAAGCATTGTATCAGAAGAAATTCATGAGCATGTTTTCATGTTTCAAACACTGGGAAAGGCTATGAAAACACATATGATTACTTATAGGATGAGGATAGGTCTGACACAAGAAAAGAACCGATCTCGAGGAAGTGCTCAAGGGGGCTTATAAGAAAAAAACTTTTGACACTAGGGTATAGTTGTCATGTTTTCAACTTGAATTTTGCCCTTGCAAAACACATAACAACATCTCGCTTTAGCTTGGGGACATGTTCTGGATTGAGCATAGTGAGGAAAGAGCATGTAATAATCCCATAATATCACTCTACAATGTGCACCTGTGCCTTATCCATTGGGCTATACAAAGTCACCGAGAGATATACCACACAACTTCCTTTATTAAACACACACATACACACACACAAAGAAACAAATGCACAAGACGAGGAAGGAAACACACAACACTAGGGGAAACATGAAATGAGAAATGAAACAGAAAACACCAAAAGGGAGATAACCTAAATCACCTATGTACATATGGGGGACAACCCGCTTTCATTGAAGCATGAATTTGAACTGAGGGCTTACCCATAAATGGGTATCACCGAATGTCATTCTTCCATAAATCCATTGATAGGTTAAATGAATTATAAACCCTCCATAACTTCTTTAGAAATGTATCATGATTACTATCATTGTAATTAATGATTAGCTTGTTCATTCCATTTCTTTTGTTACTTTAACACAATCTTTTCAACTTCTCCTTGGTTCTTAGGTTCATTCTACTTGCTGATTTTTCACCACTGCCATGAATATGTTTTTTTATTATACTTGACTTATCATTTTCATACCAATTCCCATGTTCTTCATTATACATAAAGATTATTTTGGAATATGTCTTGAAAACTTTGACATTATTACCCACCTCTTGATGTTCTATGTTTTTCAATTGTTCCATGGAGTCATCTTTCTCATGTTCTAGATCTTTCACAACATGCTTCCTTACACAATGTGTCATGTGTATTGCATCATCCTCTTGGAAAGAGAATGAACTCAAGGTTGGGTATGTAACATGAAAATTTCCATCTTCCTCATTATGTTCATCTTGAGCTTCAACATCAATCTTGTTGAGGACATCCTTGTCTTGGGAGAAACAAATACTGAAAGGTTAAAAATTATTGAGAAAGTTTCCATTTTGAGTGAAATGAACCTTTAGACCAAGCAATAATCCATTTTCCCATTTTCCATTGAGAATGTTTCCATCCTCATGAAAAGGAAAAGAGCACAACATTATAGTTGAAATGTTGTCATTATCATTTTCCCATTCTTGGTCGTTGAGAACCAAAAAATCCATTTCCGCAATGAAATTATCATCTCTTTGAGTATGGTCAAGTTCAAGAGGTGGAACATGTTGCCATTATTGCATTTCTTGTCATACTTTGAGCCTCAAGAATGTGATAAAAATATTGAAGTTACCTATCAATAAATTACTAAGCATCATTCCTTCTTCTTGATCTACATTTCTCTTAACTTTGATATTGTTTTGTTACAAGTCAAGTTCCTCATCACCATCGTCAACATCTAATGGAGCAACTTCATTTATGTTATCATCCCATGAGAACTAAACGCTCTCAACCCTGATTTCATCAACTCATCATTATGCTCTTTGATCGGCTCCATGATGCTTGGGAATTCTTCTACCAATATGGGAAGCTCGAGGTCATCCTCAAAGGTCATGAAAAAGTTACCAGATCTAGAATTTTGGCACAGGATGTCTTATGTCGGTCATCCGACTTTTCAACAAAGATACTTCATTTTTATGGGAATAAATTTCTTTGCTTTTACCATTGACTAAAATGATGACATCAAGTTGCATATCTCCTCCAAAATCTTGACAGAAGATTCAGCCTAACAACATACCATATGAGGTGGGAATGTTTGCTACAAGGATTTTCATTGTGATTTTTTGTTAGCGAAATTTACCAATCAGTACCTTAAGCATCCTCGATCTGACTTGTCAGGGGAAATTTTTTCATTTCCATGGAAAAGTAATGGCCAAAGGTAGGGGATAGGAGAAGCCAAGGGATTTAGCAACTTTTACAGGTATGACATTTTCCGAGGAACCAAAGTCAATGATGTAATTATTTAGCTTATACTGCGTACCAAGAAAATTTATTTAGAAAGGTTCTACCTTCCTAGAGGTGGAGGGTGTGGAGGCGAGATAATTCATAAGTGGAGTGGATTGAGGTGTGCAGGGGTAGTTCTTTGGTGGTGGCACATTTAGAAGCAAGTATACTTCCCTTGACATGTTGAACAAGTCTCTCAAGCTGTTTGGGATGAGTTCTCAAGTACTCAAATTCATAAATTTGGAATTTTGATTTTTTGCAATGGTCAATGATGTCGAAAGATGAGGAAGTGGTAGGAACATCGGGGTTGTGGAAGCCTTGACATCCATGTTCTTAGGATTTCCATAAATTTATTCTTCAAGAGAAGTCGAAGGAGACTTGCTTGAAGAGGCAAAAGGATTCTTGGGTGGAGTGGTCTCATGTTTCTTCCCAACTAACCATGCTGCGGAATTCAATGATTGTTATGTGACAAACTCCCCACGTTGAGAAAATATTTAAGTTCTAGAAGTTAGTGATTAATAAAAGTGAAATTAATTAATTATTATGTATTCTAAAGTTATTTGATTAAGAGAAAAGACAAAAAAATTAAGTCCTAAAGTTATTCAAGAATTAATGGAGTAAGAATATTTGAAGACCCATTTAATATAGGGAGAAATGCCATGTACATGAAGACCCCTTTAATATAGGGGGATAAGATAATAATTCTTGAACTCTTTCATTTGTAATAGAGGGATTATGTGATTAAAAGTGGACCCCATTTATGGGTGACTATTAATTAAAAGATACTAATGTATATTATGAACCGGTGGGTTGGTTGAAAAACCTACCTAGGGAAAATTATTTAAACCTATGGTGTGGAAGTTTGATAAGGATATGGAAAATGTGTGCTCAAGTAATTTTATTTGATTCCGAGTGAAGGGAAGTGGTGGGCATTGGAGAGGAGCACTTTAGAGGGTGTTCTAACTGAGGGTACATGAAGTATAACCCAAGATGGTTCCTGTCCAGGGCAAGAAGATCATATAATAATTAAATATTTCCTCCTAATAATGTGGCCATAGCTTGAGGTGTTGAATCTCGGGTATCACCTAAGAATTACTTGAGCAACACACAATCCTCACCACCCCTCTAGAGATATGTATTTAATCCTTTAACTATTTTTGTTGTTTAATATACAATTATATTTTGTTATATTATAAAGTACATAAATAAATAAGTTATAAAGTGGGAAAATAACCATTACAATATTTAATTAACATTATAATTATTAAATGGTAAAAATACCCATTACATTTTGGTATCGAGCCCTAAGACCTTAGTAACCCTGTGGATATTTATTTTTAATTTAATACTCTCTCTCTTAAATTTAGAATCACATTTGTATTTATTTTGTTTTGTTGGTGTGTGAAAAAAAAATAGGGAAAAGATGTGTAAAATTAAGTTACCTAAGGTCTCCTACAGGAAACAACACTCCATGAGAATAGGAAATCAATTTTTGTTATTGGCTCAAGATTTACCCTTGTTCCCTAGGTATACCCCTAGTAAAATCAGTAATCAGTATTTTCATCTTTATTCTTCAAAAACAAAATCTTCTATGTCCTAAAACCCTTTAATTAATGAGGGTTACTTTGTTGATGCAAAATCACAAAGACACCCCTGGATGCAGATCAGGTTTCTAGGTTGATCACTTTGGCATCTAGTGTGATTGCATAACATTGAATCCTTTCTCTAAGTGTGGGACTTGAAAAATGAGAAAGAATTCTCCAGAGAAGGCTGGTTCCTATTCCTCTGTTCAGATGCACACGAAATATGCAGAGGGTTTTCTCAAAACCTAATCTAATCTGCCAAGGAGACAAGGTAAGAAGATGCATAAAATAAATCTAAGCTAATAGAGGTGATGCACCGAGGAATGAAGAACACCTATTTTGCCAGTGAACACAGACCATTTGAATGTGATATAAGATCATGCACAGATGACAAAACCTGCAGTGAAAGACCAGGAGGATGCAAAAATGAACACAGAGAGGGCTGAGAATCATCCACAGACATGCATTACTTGCTCCAAAGATTGATACAATACACTTTCTGAGAATGCCATAAGGCGTAATAGTATTACAGTTCAAATGAGAGGTTCGAACTCCACAAATTCACCTGAGGAGAAGAAGGGAGAGGCAAAACAAAAAAATGTTCGACCTTTGAAAAGAAGCTCCTCTTTACAATATATAGAAAGAATGAGAGAGGGAAGAGAGAGAGGAAAGCCAAATCTACCCCAACCACCTCCAGGTTGCATTCCATTCATCTCATTATGGCAGAAGCGGCGGATCCTGGCAAAATGGCGGGCGCTAATGTATGGCGCGAACTGTCTGCTGCATTAAAGTTGTTTGTTGAAGCATTACTTCTGCTTGTTATTTCACACCAGAGGCGTTTCTTGATTTTCTCTCTCCAAACTGAACCAAAATGCAAGATTGACCTCGAATCGTGTAGAGAATTTTACCAGCTTTCCATTGATATAAAGAACGTGCCAATCCGAGCTCTGGATCGAAAGTTATGGCGATCTGAAGATTTAGGGCAAAAACGGGCCAAAACGTGTTTTGAAATCTTTCCCGCGCTCTGCCACCTGGATGACACGTGGCACGTGCTGATTGGATGAGCAATTCTCTCTCCTCTACCTTTCGCGGGCTTTCCTTTTGAAATTTCCTCAGGGGCCTTTTAAACTTGGACACGTGGCGCTATTTCATTGGTTTGGCCGCTCAAACCTCGCCTTTGACTTTTGGACTATCTCCTTGTGACACGTGTCATGATTTGATTGGTCCGCGGGTTTGCCGGCTTTTCGTGCCCTTCGCGTCTTTATGTCCCGGATGTCCCAAACTGTTTGGGACAAAAACCTCCGATCCGCCCGAAATGGGCTTCCTCGTCCCTCATTTGCCGATGACACGTGGCGCAACTGATTGCTCTCGCTTTTTTTTCTTCTGCATCCCTCGCGTCCTACGGCTCGATGTCCCAAGATTTAACTTTCTCTCGCTTTCGGCGAACCGCCGGCTGCTTCACGTCCATTTGTCCCAAATGTCCCAGTGCTTCGTGGGACAAATTCTTCCGGTTCGCCCGATCCGGCCGATTCGCGTACTTCTGGCCCAGATGTCCCTTTTGCTTCCGGACTGTTTGTTCTCATTTCGGCCGATCCGGCCGGTTCGCGTACTTCACGTACTTGTGTCCCGTTTGTCCCGGATGAAGACTTGGGCAAATTTTTCCTTCTTTCGGCCGATTCGGGCATTTCGCGTCCCGCGCGTACCTGTGGCCCAGATGTCCCTTTGCTTCACGGCCACTGGAGGCTTTTCGGCCGATCCGCGCCTAGATGTCCCAAATGTCCCGACTGCTCCTAGGACTAGGACTTAGCCATTTTTCGTGATTTTTCCTGTTTCAATCTACTTGCCTGGAACTGCAAAACTCTGATGCATGTTATCAAAATTTACCCTGGGGGGTGAAATTTTGACAACAGTTTTGACGACTCAGCGGGGTCACCTGCCTGCTAGGTAGAAGATCAGTGGCCTTTTAGCGATCCATTGGGCATGGAGTTATAAGCAATAACCTGAAACGAGCCTGATACTGCAACTTCTTCTCCAGCAACACTCTGAACTGTAGAAAACAACCTGAGAGCAGCAAAACCTGTGCCAAAGCACTTAGGGAAATAGAAACCTAACTACCACAGGACAATGTGCATACGCACTTAGAGGAATTAAAAAAATCTAAACTAATATTTACAAGGGCAAACCTTTTCTTTTTTAGTAGCAATGTTTAAGATAGATTCCGTTAACCGGAATCGGAAGTTCCTCTCCATCCAATGCAGACAATTGGAAGGCATTACTATTTTTGCATCCCGTGACCATGTAGGGACCACTCCAGATGGCATCAAACTTGGAATGCCTTCCTGGTTTTGCCCGATCTGCATCCCATTTCAGAACTAGGTCCCCTTCCTGGAAGGTCCTTGCTCTTGCTCTCTTATCAAACCATCTTTTTACTAAGGCCTGATCCTTTTCAATCGTCTGAACTGCATGTTCTCTGATTTCTTCTAATTCCATCAATTCTCGCATACCGACCTCCATCGTTCGAACTCGATAACTCAAACGCTTCATGAGCTCCAAGGTCGGCAATTCTAATGATATAGGCAATACGCTCCTTCCCATAGACCAACTTGTAGGGAGAATTACCTCGTAGACCTCTTTGGTGTTATCCTCACCCCATAACGCTTGATTTTAGCCTTGATGCCATGTTCTTTGATTTTCATCTAGAGTCCTTCTCGATGATTTTTAAGCAAATTCTTGTTTGTGGACTCTGTCATTCCATTACCCCGCGGGTAATAATTTGAAGAGGTGCTCAAATAGATTCCATTCTCGATGTACCCATTCTGTAATTTTTGAACCTATGAATGCTAATGCATTATCTCGATATGATGGTGGCCGCACACCGAACTCCGGTTGCTATTTCTTCATAAAAGTCTAGTATGTTGACTCACTCACTTGCCTCTTTGAGCGCTACCGCTTTCTTGGTCCACTTGGTGAAATAGTCTGTCACACTGTAAGAATCCACTTGTGGCTCTTGACTCAATTGGGATTGATGACTCCAATGAAGTCCAATCCCCATTGCATGAATGGATGATCTCACTCAAATTGGACGAAGGGGCAAGTCTCGCTAACCTTCCTTTCCCCGTGAAGAATGCACATTTCTTGCATTTCTTAACCCATGAGTAGCAATCATTAAATACAAAGAGGCCAATAGTAACCAACTTTCATGATTTTGAGAGCTGTTACTCGTGGGGTGAAATGGCCTCCTGCCTCCCCGTCATGGAACTCGTGTAAGATCCTCTCAACCTGACCTGTCCCAATGCATCTTAATAGAACACCGTTGATGTCTTTTTTAAACAAAACACCATCAACAAGCACATATGGAACTGCTTGTAATCTGAAGTACCTTCTTTTTGCTTTGCTCATTTCTGGAGGGCACATGCCCGTCTGTAGGAAATGTATCATATTCTGAGTCCAACAGGGAGTGGACACATCATCATTTCCTCGTTTTGATCATCTTGTAATAGCAGGACAGCATCTTCTTCATCTTCTGGGTTGTCTGTTGTTTGGAAGCGAGCTGCTCACACAAACCTTTGCCTCTCACCAGCTTGGTGATCTTGATCTCAATGTCATACTCCATGACACGGGTGATCCATCCTGCCCTTTTCTCATTCAAATCCTTGTTGAGGAGGAAGTCCTTAACCCCAGAGATGTGAGACTAAAGAATCGGACCTTGTTGTTTGAGACTAAATGCTTGAATTTCTTCAAGCTTCGATTACTATGCAAGCACATGCTTTTCAATAAAAGAGTACCTCACTTCATGAGTCATCTAGGCTCGGGTCAAGAAGGCAATCGGTGCTCATCATTATCTTTGTTTTGTTGTACTGCAATGGCGAAATAGTGTCATCACCTCCAAATGCATAGAGGATGAAATCCTTGGAAAAGTCTGGTTGATGAGAGTGGGTGCTTGGAGATGGCTTCTTTGATTGCTTCAAAACTCTCCTTGCTTCTTCTCGCCGTCCACTTGAAAGCCATGCTTTTCCTTAACATTTTGGTGATGGGCTTGACAAGGGCTGCAAAATCTGGGACAAACCTCCGAACAAAGTTTATCCTTCCTGTGAAACTCAAGGGCTTTCTGGTGGCTTCGCAATGGTAGTGCTCTTATGGCTTCAACCTCTCTCGGATCAATTGCTAATCCTTCCTCGGAGACAATATGGCCAAGGAGCTTCCCTTCATGTGCAAGAAAGATGCACTTCTTAGGATTCAAAGACACTCCGAACTTTCTACACCTCTCAAACACTTGCCGAGGTGAAAGAAATGGTCTCATTGCATTCTTTGAGAAGACAAGAATATCATCTAGGTATATCAAAGCACTATCTTGTTGATCAAGCCTTTGAATGCCATATCCATAGCTCGCTGAATGTTGCTCGGCGTTCGATAGTCCAAATGGCATCTTCTTGTAAGCATATGTGCCCCATTTGGTTCAGTGAAGGCTATCTTGAACCGGGTCTTCCTCCTTCACCATAATCTGATTGAAGCCTCGAGTAACCATCAAGTAGTGAAAACCTTTCAACCAGCTACGACCTGCAATATTTGCTCCATGGAAGGGAGTGGATAATGGTCCTTGAGAGAGGCTCTATTCAAATCTTCAAGTCAACACACACCCGATCTCTCCACTCTTCTTCCCGACTCGAACTAAGTTGGCAACCCAACTAGAATGCTTGATCGGGAATATGATTCTTGACTCAATCAGCTTGTCCAATTCTTTCCTCATGAGAGGCTCCATGTGTGGATTGACTGGGTCTTTGTTTCTCCCGAGAGGCTTAGTATTTGGATCCAATTCGATGGTATGCTGAGCTAAGTTGGGATTGAAACCTTTCAAGTCTTCATAGCTCCAAGCAAACACGTCAGGGAATTCTTGACATAGCTGTATGAACTCACACCTTTCTTACTCAATTGTCATCTTTCCAATTTGCAATGGCTTGTTTTTCTACCAATATGGATACCGAATCTTCTCTTAACCCGAATGTTTGCTTCTCCTTTCTAAACTGATCATTGGGGTTAAAAATGGACTCCAAAGTGATAAGTCCTCGGGCAGCTTGTCATTACTTCACCAGTATCACTTGGTCACCATATTGTTGTTCCAACTTTTCTTGATTCTTAGCTGAGAACTCAGCTTCTTCTTGCAAGAAATGGATGATTTGCTGGTCATTCTCAAATACTTTCCAACTGACATCGTTATCCGGCACCGAAGGCCTGACAATCACGTGGATGTTTGGTTGTACCTTGTCTTGTTGAATGTTTTCTACAATGTCAAAGGCTGCCCCTACACTGCCGCAAGCCTCACCAAGACTTGATTCTCTTTCCTAGGAATGGCTTTAATGCCGAAACCCTCAAAATCTTCCATGAGGTCCCACACCCTGTTCTTGTAGCACCTGAGTAGATCATTTTTGGCCGCATGCTGTCCCTTGACCTGATTTACAATCAATTCACTGTCCCCAAAGACTTGCAAGTTCTTTATTTTTTTCTTGATTGCCCAATGCATCCCTTGCACCAAGGCTTCATATTCAGCAGTGTTATTGGAGCATGCAAATTGAAATCTAAAAGCTGAATAGTACTTTACTCCTTGAGGTGAAACAAGCACGGCTCCACCTCCTGCACCTTGTCTACTCCTTGATCCATCAAAAAACAACTGCCATACCTCATTGTCATCCTTGTGGTTTGGCTTGGTGATGCTAGGAATAGGTTGACTTTCTTCGTGTATACAATAGACTCCTAGCTCAGATTCTTCTATTCCTTGATAAGGATCAAAAGCATGCACCTTGTTTTCCCATTCATCAAGAGTCAAATCTGGGATACTTCCAACCTTAGTGTCAGCTTCATCAGTGCTAGGGTGATCTTCTTGATCAAATGCTGAGCAATTGACATTAATCTGACTTGGAGTGTAGGGCTCAATATGGAAGTTTGCAATAGGTTCAGATCTGATTGTGGCCTTAGTTCCATATCTCGTTCTGAATAGCATGTGTGACCAATCAGTGGACAAATATCCCCCAATCTTGGCAGTGAAGTCCCTTGACAAACAGAGGGCAAAGAGTGGTGGAAGGTCTATGACTGACACATCTTGTAAAACAACAACATTTGGACATGCGTGCAAGGTAAGACTCAAATTTCTAATCACTCCAACTATTGCTATTGTTGTCCCATCCAACTACACTACTCCCTTAGATGTTATTTCATACTGGAGCCCTAACTGATCAGCTATCTGTTTAGGCATTACTGAGCTACTTGCCCCGGAGTCTATCATGCAATTGTGCACTAGCTGATTTCCAATGATTAACGAAACATAGAAAGGAGGGGGTTTCAACATCTTACCTTGTTGTCCTCCATGATTTCCTCAGTCGGGCAGCAGCATTTGTAAGAACTTTGTCTTGTATCTCACGATTCGAAGTTGGCACATTCTTCATGGTAGCTTCTGCAGCAGATCTCTTTGGCTCCGGATAGCTAGGGATTCCTACATAGATATATTGACGTTTGTTTTCTTCATCTGATCAATGATACTGAATGGTGATGAAGGATCTCTCTGCTGCCCCTTGGTTTGCACATTTACTCCTTGTATGTGGGCAGCAACAGCTGGCATTTGAGTTGGCCTAGGGGCTGTTCTTGGCTGTCCTCAGCATTTGAAGCGAGACTTTGCTTGCCAATCATTTGTGGAGCCATGGAAGGTTGTGGATCGGGTGGGCTAATGGTTGTTCTTCACCCAAATTTCTCCTTTTGACCTTGTGTTTGCTGCAACACCTTGAGAAACTGCCTGGTTCATGCCACAAAAATCCTCTGCTTGCCAATTTACCAATGTGGTGTCATTTGGGGCTGATTGCTGTTTGAATGTTTCTTGTTGTTGGCTGTTTTCTTGACTGTTCTCACCCTCCACACCAGTAGTTGTTACCATTAAAGCTTGATTCAAAGCACCATTGAAGCACATGGATTGATTATGAGGCTCATTACATGGAAAACACCAATCATACTCCTGGGCAATGTTGTTTTGTGCTGGTACTAATGCCCTAGAGGCAGATATGGCATTTGGATTATAGGGTTGGAATGGTCTATTGACAGGAGGCCTTGCTTGATTCATATTTGCAGCTGGATTGGGTGGCCTTTGAGGCTGATATAGCTGCCTATTAGGTTGAGCTTGAGGCTGATACGAAGGTCTAAAACCTTGAGCTTGTTGTCTCTTTGAGTGTGACCAGCTCATTACCTAGATTTTGCAATTGCTTCATGACCTCTTGAAGCTCATTTGGGGCACTTGGAGATGAAGTGGAAGCTTCATTTGAACTCTGATTTCTAGGAGTGGGAGAAAGAGCTAAGACAGTGTGCTTGACTAGCACTTGGGTTCTCTAAACTTGGATATAATGGCATTGGAGGCCTAGGAGCCAATTTACCAGCTTGATAAGACAGTTTTTGGCTCTAATGGCAATGCTATAAGCAGCAGGTAAGGTTGTGCCTCCCATAGATTGAATTAACATAGAAATATCAGAATTCAAAGCTTTAAGATAGTATAGAAAAGCACCTTCTCATTTGCGATCGCCACTGAATCCTATCCCAAGACTTTTGAAATCAAGTTGAAATCACCACCGCTCATTGGGAGCTCTCTAGATAGTTGTTAATTGTTCCAAGAGAGACAAATTGTCTCCCTTTTCCCAAACTCGCTCATGGAGAACTATGCATAATCTGATTCCAATTTGTGATAGAACCATCTCCAAGGCTCCTAACCATTGCAATGCCTTCCTTTGAATGATGATGCCAAGAATTTGATACCACATCCATTTCATTTATCTCATGGATTGCATGATGTTAGCAATGTCTTTGACATGATCACCGTGAGTGGTATGATTTTCCAGTGAAAAATGGAATGTTCTTCAACGCTGCAATTGGAACTGGATTTTGTGCATTGAGGGCAAGTGGGCTCACGCCATGAATTGACAAAGGGATTTAGTGGTTGCGCCATTCTGATTGGTCGAAGGACTCTTGAATACTGAATGAAAGGCCGAGCAGGTGGAGGAGTTGAGAGAGTTCTGTTTGGTGGAGATGGAGACCTTTGAATCCTTCTTCCTCTTTGCCTTCTTCTTGGAGATAATTGCAGGTATTCAAACAACACTTCTTCTTCTCCAACTCTTGACCTTGTGATTCTTCTCATAAGCTCTCAGGCCTGCACTGCTGAAACCAGTTGATCTTCCTTTTGGAGTCGCCAGATATGTGAATAATAGCTCTTTTCAAGCAAGAAAATTGCAGCAGATGCATATCAACTTTGCTGCAATAAAAATGAGACCTCTAGGTCCCACCGGCGTGCCAAAACTGTTGATGCAAAATCACAGCACCCCTGGATGCAGATCAGGTTTCTAGGTTGATCACTTTGGCATCCAGTGTGATTGCATAACATTGAATCCTTTCTCTAAGTGTGGGACTTGAAAAATGAGAAAGAATTCTCCAGAGAAGGTTGGTTCCTATTCCTCTGTTCAGATGCACACGAAATATGCAGAGGGTTTTCTCAAAACCTAATCTAATCTACCAAGGAGACAAGGTAAGAAGATGCATAAAATAAATCTAAGCTAATAGAGGTGATGCACCGAGGAATGAAGAACACCTATTTTTCCAGTGAACACAGACCATTTGAATGTGATATAAGATCATGCACAGATGACAAAACCTGTAGTGAAAGACTAGGAGGATGTAAAAATGAACACAGAGAGGGCTGAGAATCATCCACAGACATGCATTACTTGCTCCAAAGATTGATACAATACACTACAGAATGCCATGAGGCAGAATAGTATTACAGTTCAAATGAGAGGTTCGAACTCCACAAATTCACCTGAGGAGAAGAAGGGAGAGGCAAAACAGAAAAATGTTCGACCTCTGAAAAGAAGCTCCTCTTTACAATATATAGAAAGAATGAGAGAGGGAAGAGAGAGAGGAAAGCCAAATCTACCCCAACCACCTCCAGGTTGCATTCCATTCATCTCATTATGGCAGAAGCGGCGGATCCTGCAAAACGGCGGCTATCTAAAAGCGGCGCGAATCGTCGCTTTGCATTAAAGTTGTTTGTTGAAGCATTACTTCTGCTTGTTATTTCGCCAGAGGCGTTTCTTGATTTTCTCTCTCCAAACTGAACCAAAATGCAAGATTGACCCCGGAATCGTGTAGAGAATTTTACCAGCTTTCCATTGATATAAAGAACGTGCCAATCCGAGCTCTGGATCGAAAGTTATGGCGATCTGAAGATTTAGGGCAAAAACGGGCCAAAACGTGTTTTGAAATCTTTCCCGCGCTCTGCCACCTGGATGACACGTGGCACGTGCTGATTGGACGAGCAATTCTCTCTCCTCTGCCTTTCGCGGGCTTTCCTTTTGAAATTTCCTTGTGGGCCCCTTAAACTTGGACACGTGGCGCTATTTCATTGGTTCGGGTCAGTGCTCGAAACCTCGCCCTTTGACTTTTGGACTATCTCCCTTGTGACACGTGTCGTGATTTGATTGGTCCGCGGGTTTGCCGGCACGCCCTTCGCGTCTTTATGTCCCGGATGTCCCAAACTGTTTGGGACAAAAACCTCCGATCCGCCCGAAATGGGCTTCCTCGTCCCTCATTTGCCGATGACACGTGGCGCAATCTGATTGGCTCTCGGCTTTTTCTATCCACATCCCTCGCGTCCTCGCGCCCGATGTCCCAAAGTCCCATTTAAACTTTCTCTGTTTCGGCCGAACCGGCCGGTTCACGTCCATTTGTCCCAAATGTCCCAGTGCTTCATGGGACAAATTCTTCCGGTTTCGCCGATCCGGCCGATTCGCGTACTTCTGGCCCAGATGTCCCTTTTGCTTCCGGACTGTTTGTTCTCATTTCGGCCGATCCGGCCGGTTCACGTACTTCGCGTACTTGTGTCCCATTTGTCCCGGATGAAGACTTGGGCAAATTTTTCCTTCTTTCGGCCGATTCGGGCATTTCACGTCCCGCGCGTACCTGTGGCCCAGATGTCCCTTTGCTTCACGGGCCGCCTGGAGGCTTTTCGGCCGATCCGCGCCTAGATGTCCCAAATGTCCCGACTGCTCCTAGGACTAGGACTTAGCCATTTTTCGTGATTTTTCCTGTTTCAATCTACTTGCCTGGAACTGCAAAACTCTGATGCATGTTATCGAAATTTACCCTGGGGGGGTGAAATTTTGACAATGATTACATTTGAATTTTTTAAAAAAGTCTAAGTTTATATTTAAAATTAAAACCTATCATTTGTTTTGGCCATGTACTTCTATTTTTATAACTATATGGTTAGACATAATATTTACTTAGATATATGCTAAGTTGTATATTCCTAACCTATGTTCTAAATCAGAAGTGCTAAGTTGTATATCCTATAATTTTAAAAACTATTATCTAATCAAATCTAAACTATAGTTTACTCCTGATAAGGGGAGAAAAGATAAAATATTGATGGGATGGAGACCTCCTACTGAGGGTTGGATTAAGTTAAATTTTGATGGTGCCTCTAAAGGAAATCTAGGTAAGGTGGGTTGCGGCTGCATTTTTAGAAATTATGACTTCCAGCCTATTATGGCTTTGGTTGTTGATTGTGGCTTTTCTACTAACAACTTTGTAGAAGGAATGGCCCTTCTTTTTGGTTTATTGGAAGCTAAGAAGAGGAATTGGTGTCACCTCTAGATTGAGGGGGATTCTAAGACTATCATTGATATGGCTCAAGGGTATCCACCTAAAGCATGGTTTTGAAAACTATATGCTTGGGCAATTTTACCTTTATTTTCGAGAGAGGTCAAATTCTCTCACACAATGAGGGAAGGTAATAAGGTGGCAGACAATTTAGCTAATAGAGGGGTAGGATTATGGGATAATCATCAGTTAATATCCCAAGCTTGGGAGTCGGGCTTCCCCAATGATATTCTGGCACTTTTGGCAATGGACGCACGCTTAGCGTCGGATGGAGGGGTTAAATGATTGTGAAGGCCACCTTTTAATTATTTCCCACCCTTTTAGTTTGATGACATTTAAGTTGGAAGATTTTGGCATAGATTTAGGGCTCTCTCAATTGTGAATTTTTATTGGTTATGGGTGAAAGTGAGTGTATTTCAGGTTGGCCAATGGTGGGTGTTGTTCACCCCTCGCGATTTTCATTTTGCTCTATCTGGTGGTGTTTGTGGCCTTTTGGGTTTGGCCCTTGTTTCTTTTTTGTCAACATGGAGAATGTGGAGGGTTTTGCTATGGGTCCTAGTCGTAAGTGGTGGCGAGCTCAAACTAGGGAGGCCTTGGGGGATTCCTTCGCGGAAAAGATGGACGAGAAGATCAAAAATGTTGCGATGCGTAGCTGGTGGAGAAAGTATGGATGGTTGCTGAGAGTTTTGAAGAAGAAGATGAAGAGATTGATATTTGCAATAAGATGTGGAAGCTCATGCTAGATCCTAATCAATCAGTTGTTTGTTGAAAATGTCTTTGAGGTTGCTCAGGGTTTGAGCACTACGAACATTCTATCAAATTCGTTGGGCCAATTCATTCTCCATAAGGAACATATGGACTTAGAAGAGAGACTGGTAAGCATGCAATATCATATTCATTTTATGGCTCGTGGGATTCAAGCTCTTTCTGTGGATTAGATGTTGTTGTTGAAAATCAAGGCGTGAAGCTTCCTAAGAAGGCCAAGGTGGTTTTGCCAAAATGTTGTGTTTCCCACTCTCCCTCCTCCTGCTCAAAAATGACTTTAATGTAGAAATTCTTGCAAAGAAGCTTATCTAGTGAGGGCTTGGAGTAGAGTACACAATATGCTCGATCTTCGTGGATTTTTATGTCAAGATCTGATTGGTTTTGTCTCCAAGAGCACATCTGTATGCTTGGTCTTCGGTTTTTGCTTAGTTTTTGGGGAAATTATTGTATTTGCCCTTTAATGGATATGTAATATTTTGTATTTTGATTAGTGGATGCACTATAATGTGCCTAAAACTTACTTGAGAGTCCATAGATGATTGAAAATATGATGGACTTGTATGGAAATCTATTTTTTATAGGCTAGGGCCTCCTCTCTAGGATCATAAAAAAATAAATCTAAACTATAGTTTGTAACGTGTTATAAATTCTTAAAATATTCTTACAAAAATTATATCCACTTAAATCATATAAAACCTAACCATTTTTTTTCTAACCACTTTTCCATGTGATTAAATAAATTTAAAGCCTTACCTTTTTATTCGCCATAAGTGGCGTCTACTTTCAAGATGCCCTTCTTTAAAGTGTCAAATTCCGCACTCAATATTTATTGTCTTGCAGATTTTAGATATTTTAAAGGTTGTCGGATTTTAGATATTTTCTACAATATTAAATATTTACTATCCTAGATATTTGATTTTGATTTTATTCTTCATAAAGTAAATTATATAGTTTACTTATTTGGAAAATAATATTGGTCATATATCTTGTTCAAAGTTTTGAGATTCAAAAGTTTTCTGATTTTGATTTTATTCTTCATAAAGTAAATTCTATAGTTTATTTTTTGGAAAATAATATTGGTCATATATCTTGTTCAAAATTTTTGAGATTCGAAAGTTTTAATAGATAAATGTCCAGTGTTTGACCAAATGATGAAACTTGATTTAGTTTGGCGATATCATAATTGTGTCTTAGAAAAATATGGACAATAGCAAATAAGAGCTTTATTAGCATATAGACAACCAGTAGACAATAACAACGCGAAATATAACTCAAATAAACTAAATATTGCTACTATCTCCGCGTAAGTTGCAAGAAAACTCATTTGTAATTGTTAGTATTCACCCTATATGCGGTTTGAATGGTAAGGTGTTTATATGTACGAACTTGTTTTTAATAGTAAAAAGTATATTGAATATAATCATTTATGCAACCCTCTATTCGCATGTTTTTAAAAAACATGACACTTGGCATTTAATAAAATAAAATGAATCCCTCCCATAATAAAGGTCCATATTTTTTAAAGACCCTTTACATTTTGGTCCCTTGAAAATAAAAATTTAATATATATAAATCTTTATTTTTTTAATAAAGCTTTTATTAATGATATAAAATTATATAAACTTTATTTATAATTTTTTTAATATAACCTTATTTATAAATTTTCATATAACTTTATAATGTATAAAGAAATTTATTTATCTATTATTAAAGAATTTCAAAGTATAAATAATAACTTTATAATCATATTGTGCCATATATATAAATGTTCCATTTTGTTCATTGGTGGTTGGGGACCATGGTTCTACATTGGGGTGCCTTGCTTATGTAACTCAATCGTGTAACTTGATCCCAACAAGTTGGATAGCTTGCAGGACAAACTCGGTTGTGTAACAAAAATTTCAAAGAGAAATACAAAGCTACTAGGTCAATCGCTGATTTAGGAGGAGAAATATTATGTGACAAATTCCCCACATTGAGAAAATATTGAAGTTCTAGAAGTTATTGATTAATCAAAATGAAATAAATTAATTATTATGTATTCTAAAGTTATTTGATCAAGAGAAAAGACATAAAATTTAAGTCCTAAATTTATTCAAGAATTAACAAAGTATGAATATTTGAAGACCCCTTTAATATAGGGAGGAATACCATGTACATGAAGACCCCTTTAATATAGGGGGATAAGAGAATACTTCTCGAACTCTTTCATTTGTAATAGAGGGATTATGTGATTAAAAGTGGACCCCATTTATGGGTGACTATTAATTAAAAGATACTAATGTATATTATGAACCGATGGGTTGGTTGAAAAACCTACCTTGGGAAAATTATCCATACCTGTCGTGTGGGGATTTGATAAGGATATGGAAAATGTCTGCTCAAGTAATGTTTATTTGATTCCGAGTGAAGGCACGTGGTGGGCTTTGGAGAGAAGCACTTTAGAGGGTGTCCTAATGGGTACACGAAGTATAACATAAGATGGTTCTGGCCAGTGGGGCAAGAAGATCATATACTAATTAAATATTTCCTCCTAATAATGTGGTCATAGCTTGAGGTGTTGAATCTCGGGTATCACCTAGGAATTACTTGAGCAACACAAAGTCCTCACAACTCTCTAGAGATATGTATTTAATCGTTTAACTATAATTTTAGTTTAATATATAATTAAATTTTTTCTCTCTATTATAAAGTACATCAATAAATAAGTTATAAATTGGGAAAATAACCATTACAATATTTAATTAACATTATAATTATTAAATGGGAAAAAGACCCATTATAATGATCCTATTTTTGTTGTTTTTCTTGGAGTCGCCATTTGAGGATTCAATTTCCTAGCTTGGGCAACAGAAGAAGAGCCTTCTTTCTCCTTTTGTGATTGAGTGAACACTACATATTAGTAACTATTTGTGCATTCTTCATCATCAAGTGTGCATTCACAAAAATTAATATGAGCACATCCTTCTTCTCCTTCATCTTCAAATTCTGATTCAAAAATATCTTCTTCTCCATCTTCATTGATCTCACATTTACATTGATCGTCCGAGCCTCCAGGGAAGCCTTGAGTGTGCTCCTCCAATCTAATTTTTGTTTTGGTTTAGATGAGGTGTTTGTTGAGCAACCTCCCTTTTCAGCATTGTCAACTCATTTACCAACTTCTACAACATCGGATCAGTTCTCTCATCTTTAGAACTTTGGGTTTTATCTTTCATTAAAGGATTCTTGATCTTACCCGATAAGATGAGGTCATCTTCCACCTCGAAAATGATCTCTTAATCATTGTCCAAATCTTATGGTTGAACTCCTTGCAGAAAGAAACTCAATTCAGGAAATTGAGCATTCATAAAGAGCATCTTCAAGTTATCCACTTTGTGGGAAGAGCAACATGCTAAGAATTTTGTTGACCAACCTGTTGAATTTGGCCATAAAGTCTCTCATGAACTCTTGCAGATATTTTTTATCGATTCAAATGAGCAAGGAGGGAATGTGAATCTTCGGTGGTCTTAAACCTCTCTTCAAACTTATTTTTGATATCACCCCAATTGGAGATTGAGTGTGATGGAAGGTAGTAGAACCAATCTTTCATCATATCTTACAAAGTTTCCATGAGCAGCCACACAACAACATCTTCATGTCTTGCACTCTAAGGATGTTGTAGGATGTGATAAAGGTTGCGATGTGATCATCAAGATGTTTTTTTTGTCTCTATAAAACTTGAAAAAAATTTTTTGATCCTTGTGGAAGCTCATGAAGTGGTGGAGTCAAAGCCAATGGGCCAGTGTTTTGTCCCCATGGTACAGTGCTTGTGTTGTCATTTCTTCCTCCTCTCTTTATTCTTCTATTTCTTCCTCTCTTTCTTCTTCTTCTCTTGGGACTTCAAAATTCAAAGGTGGGTGAAAGATAGGAGAATTTTTAGGATTGTCGAGTAGGATTTTGAATAGGATTATCAAGGGTACCGCTTGATGAACTAGATGGGGATGAGGTTTGAGATATTTTAGTATGGGCTATGTCTCGACTCACTCTTGTTGATTTTTCAAAGCTTCAAAATAAGGGTCAATGATTCCTCTCAACCTATTCAATACGGTATATCTTCTCTCATCCAGTTTTCTTGAGAGGTTTGCAAAATGAATTTTTGATCATTTGAGTATTTTTGTATTTTTCAAAGATATTTTGGGTGCATGAGAGCATATCTCTCGCCAACAAAGTTGCAAAACCTCTTAGTGAGAAAATTTGTCGATATGGAAAATTAGGTGTTTCCACCAATGCTCATGAGCTACGCCCCTCTAGATGAATGGTGCAATTCTCATTATTGAATGTAAACTAAATTATCCCTATCTAAATTTTATGGGTTGGCTAAATAGTTCGGGGATCACACAGGAACACTCTACTATACATGTGGCAAAGTGTTTTTGTGGGGTATAAGTGAGGAAATTACAGCGATGAGGGGTGAAGGAGGGAAATTAAATAAAAGAAGGTTATTGTTGTGAGTAGGCAAAGTATAATTCACACCTAATAACCGAAGTAGTTCAAAATTCAATATAGAATAAGGATACAATGAATTCATCAATGGGACCAATGAATTAAAGACACATAGTTCCTTAGATTCATCTATCAAGGATGCAAGGTTCCTTTCCAACACTATGCTTGCAAAGTGCATAAAAGAGAGAAAACAGAAGAACACATGAAAAGGGAAATGGAAGAAAAGTAGCTTTTATTTATTGTGTTGGTGATACAAATCTCAACACCAAGGTCACAATCCATAATTTCTACCAAAAATACTAACATTCGGATCTTTTGAAATGGAGAAGCCATCCCAATTTATAGCAATGTGAATTGACCTTTCACCTACCCCCACATGACTCTTCATGTTCCTATTCCACTTGTGACCTTTCAATTGCCCTTAGAAGAGACAAATTAAGTATTTCTCTTATAATTTTGAGAAAATAATTTTACAATTTGAAAATATGTCACTTAAGTGAATAGGAAAAAAACAATGATTACGCCCAACAAAGAATTAGAAAAGAGGTAGAGAATAGGAGAATGAGGAGAGAAGAGAAGGAATGCTCCAAAAGAATGGATTTTGATGAAGATCTGCTCTGAAGAAGTTGAAAATGAAAATATTCCCCCTGATGACCCTCTACAGTGACGTGATGAAAAGCTTTGATGAAGATCACTTTGAACACCTTGGCCCTTTTGAAAACTCTTAAAATGATTAACCTTTGCCACACTACTTGAACACATTGAGAAGAGGAGTGATGAGAACCTGAGAAGTAGATCATTGATAATACTAGAAGATGACTCCCCTTATTGAGAAAATCCTTCTAACCCTTGAGACATTGTCACATATTTATGATCAACCATTCACATGGGAGAGATTAGATGCACTTTGTTTACCCCATCGTGATCTTGATTTTGTCACCACGAGAGCATTGGCAATGAGTGAAGCATGAGAAAAATTTCCAATCATAGAGAAAGGAAATAAGAATGAAACCAATGTCTTTCACATTTTTATCATGCACCCTATGTGAAATGATTTGAAATGGCCTTTAGAACATAATTGGCAATTTTCTCATTTTAACACACTTTGCTCACCGCATCGGGAATGCGAGGAATTGACTTGAAAACAAATAGAGGAGATCCTATGAGTACCAAGACCATTGTAGGATGATTGAATGACTGAAATTTGATCACTTTTATCTCATTTCACCCATTTAATATTTTTAGAATATTCACCATTATGGTCCCATTTAGCCAATTTTTGCCATTTTTGTCAATCTTCCCAATTTTGAGTGTCTCGATCATTAGGGAATGAAATAATGAGTATGAATGCCCATTTTTATCAAGCTTACTATGCTTAGTATGTGCTCCTACATAGATACTAAAAACATAAATTTGTCTTCCGACGTTGGATTCAAACGAAACAACTTGCAAAAGTTTACATAGTTCATTTCAAGGCTTTACTCCAATTTTCGAGAGATTTTTTTCGCTAGATTGTTGTAGATCTGAGAAAAGGTGATTTTTGTTGGAAACTTCATGTAGCCATGAAAATACATGAGGTCATGCAAATAATCTTCTTAAAGGCATTCGTGTAAGGAATCCTTCATTAAACATGGAAATCGAGTTCGAGAGCATGAGTTATGAGCAAAACAAGATTTTGACATCTAGGGCATGAGAGGATTTTTGTGTTTGAATGTCATGAACCAGATTTTTTAAAAAAATAATGGATTTCAAGGATGTTGCTTTATGTTTTTAAAGTTGTGATTTCAATTTGTGAGTGGTGGTGAGCATGAGTGGATTGTTGGTCAATCATGCATGTTATACAAAAGGATATGCATGGAGGATGGGTAGATGTGGATAGGTATAGAAGACCATGCAAGGTCACATGTACATGGAGGAAAGTTAAAATTCAGTAGTGCACGAGGATGTATGAACCAGTTGAAGGACATGTCATTTCTCGAGGTTGCACACACACAAGCATTGGATCGGGAATCAACCATTTTGGATTCTTGGCTAATAATAGATGAAAGCAAAATAACTTGAGGCGCACACAAAGTATATAAATAGGAAAATCACATGTGGGATAAGAATAGAAGTGGTGCATGCATGGAGATTTAAAGCAAAAATTCAAGTATGATTAAAACAATCTATTTATAGCTTAAGCAAATATTAAGAAAGCATACAAACTATTATTAGGAAAGAAATCGTGTAAGTGGTGAAGGGAAAGTTCCCACCCTATATATATAAGTAATGTTTATAAGTTCTTACTAGTGTGTTAGGTTTTAGAGTGCAGAGTGAGTGTGGATAGAGTACGAACAGGGAATTCTTGCATGAGACTGTAGTTTTGCTTCTAAGTATGTTTTAAATCAGTAAGAGCGCACATGGTCCAACGCATGGATGTAATGAGGATATTGTAATTAGTTACCTTGATATGTATTTGATTATGGATTGCAATGAATAAATGCATTTGGGTTTCTAAATTGACTATGTCTGAGTATGGAGTAATGGGAATTCAGATCTTGTTAATCATTCTTTATGTTGATTAAGTTTCCTTATTATATGTGTTTCTAAATTGCCATGTTTATGATGATTATCTATGCATAAGTGAATGTTTTTATTATGAATAAGGAGAATATGTATGATAATATTATGATAAGCATAACAAAGGAGGGACATGGTGGTTGTGCGTGCTTCAGGTGAGCTTCCAGACTTTCTTTAGATGAGGTGCCACCGCGCATAGCTCTAGTTTGGGTAAACAAGGACTACATTATAGTTTTGTTTACGTAACCTTTTTCAAATTACCTACCAAGATGTTGCACACCAATGGTGTACCGAATATCTTTAGAGAGTATTGAGAGCTAGATAGAAGATGACCATGATGGTTTTGCAAAAATATATAACACTGGACCTAAATTTAATGTGTGAAAGTGGGTGGAAGATAATCTATATGACTTCTTGTATGAGATGTTCTTAAGCTTCTTCTCAGTAGATTTGTACCACTAATTGGTAGCTTATGTGGCAAACAAAGGTCTTAGCCCAAGAAAGAGATCTTGGATGCGGGGAGATTATTAAACACTTTCTAATCCAAACGAGAGGTGGACTAAAGTTATAGATTGTTTATAGGAAGGTATATTGTGAAGCTATACTTTGGAGTATGTAATTTCAACGTATTATTTCCCTAAGGAACCAGAGTTCTAGTTTTTGCATGAACTAAGAGGATCCTATTTACATGTGATAGCTTTAGCTATCAAGATCCTGATGGTAAAACTGAGAATTGAGAACTTACCTATGGCTAGCTAAATCCCCATCACACGCAGGGGTAGGAGTAGGTGTGGGGAAGGATGGTGATGGCCCTAGTGGAAGAAAGACAAAGAGAGGAAAGATGACTCAATTATAAGGAAGTGCGACAGAGGGTAGTTAATGATGCACTGAGGTCAAGGGAAATAATGACTGATGGAAGTGATGATAAGCTAACCTGCAGAAGGTGAGGGACCACAGTATTGTGTCCTCTCAAAATTGGAAAAGCACAGTAGAGATCCCCAATCAACTTATATAGGAGAGAGAGAGAACCGCGGGTGCATATCTAATCTAGCTTGACTATTTAGCCCTTGCACAAGGTGTTCTAAATCCAGAGGTAGTTGTTGAAGAGTATCATAGCAAAGGTGAGAAAGTAAAATATCCACGTAGAGTAGAGACATAGGTAGACATGTTTTGGTTACTACTCGTAAAGCGTGTCAAATCAAGGACATGCACATGACCGCATAGTAGGAACTAGTGTTTGGAAGTGAATTTGGAGGTATTTTTAATTGTTGAGTGTGGAGCTTAACTGCTTCACAAGAATCTTGTCTTTACATGTTGTTGTTTTTTTTGACAAAGGACCGAAACGGTCGAGGAGGTGATCGGCATCGATCAGGAGGTGACCAGCATCGGTCAGGCAGTGACTAACATTGGTTTCTTGTGTGATGATGCTTTGTTCTTTAACGAGAAATATAATAAATATTTTTCTTTAAAGATGATTTCTTAATTGTAAAAGCATAGTTAGTTACCCATAATAGATATAGCAATTGTTACCCACCTCTTCATGTTCTATGTTGCATGTTAGTTTTCTTGGTGAGAAAGAAAGAGTAGCTAAGTGAGGGAAAAGAATTGAACATCATGTGAGGTGTTAAAAGACAACAAATCTTCATTGTATTTCCTCTATAAATCACTGAATAATAATATTGGTCGCTTTCTTGGTGGACGTAGTCCACACTAGGTGAACCAAGTTAAATCTGTGATATCTTTATCTTATTTATTTTATCTTCTGGCTTATTTCCGCCTTTATTGTTTGTATGTTTTATCTAATTTTAGATTTGTGCAACACTATTATATGGTTTAACCACAATAAATGGTATCAAAGCTTTGTTTGGAGGTTTTTGTGTGTTGACAGGATTTACTCACAGAGGGTTTTTTGATTGAGTGGGAGCAAAGCAATGGCAGAAGATAGTAAATACTGAGTAGAGAAATTTGACATCGTAATTATCAACTATGGAAGATGCAGGTGGAGGATTATTTGTATCAGAAAGATCTATACTTACCATTGGATGAGCATGGATGACCGGACACGATGCTTGATGAAGAATGGTAGGTTGTTGACAAAAAGACTCAGGATCTATAAGATTGGGCACTCGACAACATCGGTAACTTTGAATTTTACGATGCAAAACCATGGTAGAGTTGATGAAATCTTTAGCAAATTTGTATGAAACTTCTAGTGCTTTGAATAAGGTATATTTGATGAAAAAATGTTTAATTCTAAGATACGAGGTGGTGGATCTGTATCTAATTATTTGAATGATTTCCGGTCTATTGTAAATCAATTAAAATCGGTAGAAATTTTGTTTGATGATGAAGTGAAAGCACTTTTATTCTTATGCTCTTTGCCAGATAGTTGGGATAACTTGGTAATGGTTGTTAGTAATACAATGACTTTGCTTCTAAAGGTTTGAAATTTGATGATGTGGTTAGTGTAATCCTTAATGAGGAAATACATAGGAAAAGCTCAGGAGAAGCATCATCTAGAAACTCTTTAACTGTAGAAAGCAGGGGAAGATATAAGGAGAGATCATCTAAGAGAAAGAAGAATGGGAGATCAAAGTCAAGACATGGAAGATCTAGATCCAAGTATAGAGATTTACTTTGTTGTAATTGTGGAAAGAGAGGACACGTAAAGAAGGAGTGTTGGTCCAAGGAAAACAAAGAGAATACATCAGACAAAGGTAAAGAAAAAGGTAAAGAGGAAAACATTACAAGTGAGGTAAAGCAAGATGCCCTTATTCTCTCCTTGATAATAAATTAGAATCTTGGGTTTTAGATTCTGGAGCTTCTTTCCATGCTACCCCTAATAAGGGTTATTTCAGAAATTATGTTTAGGGTGATTTTAGACAATTTTATTTAGGAGATGATGAGCCATGCAATATTACTGGTAAAGGTGATGTTTATCTAAAGTTACAGAATGGAAATCCATGGGTATTGAAAGATGTGAGGCATGTGTCAAGCCTCAAGAGAAATCTAATATCTGTAGGGCAACTAGGTGAATCTGGATGCGTGGTTACATTCACAACCGAATCTTAGAAGGTTACCAAGGGATCTCTTGTTGTGGTAAGAGGTAAGAAGGTAGGAACTTTATATCTGTCTACCTGTGTTATTGATTCCTTTCTACGTGCTATCTACTACAAATTTAGATACAACATGTGGCATAATCACTAGGCCATATGAGTGAAAAAGGAACGCACATCTTAAAGGTTAAGGGTAAGTTATCATATTTAAAACAATTAGATCTTGAATTTTGTGAGCATTGCATATTTGGAAAGCAGAAGAGAGTGAGATTCCTCAAGGTTGGGTAAACAAAGAAGGAACAAAAATTAGAGCTTGTACACTTAGATGTGTGGGGACCAACTCAGGTAGCTTCTATTGGAGGATCCCAATATTATGTGACTTTCATTGATGATGCCACAAGGAAGGTATGGATCTATTGTATTAAGCGTAAATATGATGTTTTTGAGACTTTTAAAAGGTGGAAATCCCTTGTGGAAAATGAAACAAACTTAAAATTAAAGTGCCTTAGATCTGACAATGGTGGTGAGTACTACAACAAGGATTTCAATGATTATTTTTAGTGAATGGAATACAAAGAGAAAGAACGGTTCCTAGAACTCCACAGGAGAATGAAGTTGCAGAAAGAATGAATAGAATAATCATGGAACATGCTAGAAGCATGAGGATACATGTCGGTTTGCCTTTGAATTTTTGGGCAGAAGCAATGGATACAGTAGTGTACTTGATCAATCATGGGCCTTCAACAACACTTTGGATGGTAGAATACCAAAAGAATGTTAGGTCCTGGAAAAGAGGTAGATTTTTCTTTTCTTAGATTTTTTGGCTTAGAAGCTTTTGTGCATGTTGATAGGGAAAATAGGAAAAAGTTGGATGCTAAATCTAAGAGATGTACTTTCATTGGTTATGGCTCTAGTGATTTTGGATATCAATTTTGGGATTTAGAAGATTCTAAGATTGTTAGGAGTTATGACGTTGATTAGAATGAAAAAATAATGTACAAGGATCAGGTTTTGGTGCCTAAACATGAACATGTTGAGGATATTTTGAAGGAAAATCAACTTTTAGACCTAAAATAGACACCGATGTCGGTTCTACATAAACTAATGTCTGTCAGGCTAACCAACATTGACATAGAGGATTGTGTTCAAAATAGGCATGCCTAATGAAATCGATGTCGGTACCTCTTGAACCAATGTCGGTAAGGCAACCGTAGTCGGTTGGTAGACAGAGGAACCATGGTCGGTTATAGGTGACCGACGTCAGTCACTGACAGAGATTGACATGAATGTGCAACAGGCATAGAATGAGCCCCAGACACCCCAGATCTCAGTGAGAAGGTCACAAAGAGTAAGTAGACCTCCAGAGATATTTTCACCTTCCTTTTCTTATTTATTATTGACTAATAGTGGTGAACCAAAAAGCTTTGAAGAAGCAATGCAAGTAGATACCCATGAGCAATGGGAACATGACATGGATGAGGAGATGGACTCCTTAGAACAAAATCAGACATGGGATTTGGTCAAGTTGCCAGTAGGTAAGAAAACACTACAGAACAAATGGGTTTACATAATCAAGGAAGAAGAGGGTGGACTAAAAGGTACAAAGTGAGGCTTGTGGTAAAGGGATTTGCACAGAAAGCGGGTATTGACTTTGATGAGAGTTTTTCTCTTCTTGTTAAGATGACTTCTATTTGCACTATTCTAAATTTGATTGCAATAGAACATTTGCATTTAGAACAGCTTGATGTTTAGATGACCTTCCTTCATGGTGATTTGGAGGAAGAGATTTATATGTAGCACCGCTTGGTTATGAAGTCAAGGGTAAGGAGAAACTTGTGTGTAAATTGAAAAAGAGCCTATATGGGCTCAAGCAAGCTCCAAGGAAATGGTATTTGAGATTTGATAGTTTTATGCATGAGCATGGTTATATGAGATGTGAATCTAACCATTGTGTTTATTTTAAGAAGCTTGAAAATGGGAGCTATGTTATTTTGTTACTGTATGTGGATGATATGTTGATTGTAGGATCTAGTATGTAGGACATTGGTAAACTTAAAGAAAGGTTAGCTCACACATTTGCAATGAAGGATTTGGGAGCTGCAAAGAAAATCCTTGGCATGCAAATTCATCAAGACAGGAAAAACAAGAAGTTGTATTTGTCTCAGGAGGCTTATATCAATAAGGTGTTGGAAAGGTTTAACATGCAAAATTCAAAACCTGTTAGTACACCTATGGCTGGACACTTCAAATTAAGCAAAGATCAATTTCCTTCATCACACAAGGAGGTTGAGTACATGGCACATGTTCCCTATGCTTCAGCAATAGGAAGTCTTATGTATGTCATGGTTTGTACTAGAACATGGACATTACACAAGCGGGGGAGTTCGAGCGGTTTATGGCTAATCCATGTAAAGAAAATTGGAAAGCAGTGTAATGGATTCTCAGGTATTTGAGAGGGACATCCAGCATGGAATTATGCTATGAGGGGTCAAATTCTTCTTTACATGGCTATGTTGCTTCATATATGGCTGGAGATTTGGATGGCAGGAGGAGCACCACTGTATATGTTTTCACAATAGGTGGAACAACAATTAGCTAGATTTTGAGATTTGCAGAAGGTTGTGGCTTTGTCTACTACAGAGGAAAAGTATGTTGCAGCTACAGAAGCTAGCAAGGAGATTATATGGATGAGAAGGTTCATGGAAGAGTTGGGAAAGGAGCAAGAGGATTTCATATTATACAATGATAGTCAGAGCACGATCCATCTGGCAAAGAACTCAAGCATTTCATTCAAGAATGAAACACATTCAGTTGAGGTATCACTTCATACGGCAGGTGTTGGAGGATGGGCAAATGAAGTTAGAGAAAATCCATACGGATGAGAACCCTGCAGATATGCTAATGAAGCCATTGGTAAGGGAGAAGTTGGAGCTTCACTCCACTTCTATTGGTCTTCAAGTTTGAGACTTGAAGAGGAAGAAACAGGCCAAGGAAAAGGAACCAAGGATGGTGATGCATAGTACAATGTAGCAATTGATCTCCAAGTGGGAGATTGTTAAGTGTGGAGCTTAATTGCTTCACATGAAGCTTTCTTTTACATGTTGCTTAGTTTTACGGTGGACCGACATCATCAGAGGTGACCGACATTGGTTAGGAGGTAACTAGCATCGGTCAGGCAATGACCAAGATTCGGTCACCTATGCAATGGTGCTTTGTTCTTTAAACAAGAATTAGAATAAATATTTTTCTTTAAAGATGATTTCTTGATTGTAAAAGCATAGTTAGTTGCCCAGAATAGATATATATGCATGTATGCATTGTATGAGGGTATGAGAGAAGAAAATAGTAATTGTTTGCATGTTAGTTTTCTTGGTGAGAAAGAAAGAGTAGTTGAGTGAGGGAAAAACATTGAACATCCTATGAGGTGTTGGAAGACAACAGATCTTCATTGTATTTCCTCTGTAAAGCACTGAATAATAATATTGGTCATTTCTTGGTGGACGTAGCCCACATTGGGTGAACCACATTAAATCTAGTGTTATCTTTCTCTTGTTTATTTTATCTTCTGGCTTATTTTTGCATTCATTGCTTATATGCTTTATCTAATTTTAGATCTGTGTAACATTGTTATATGGTTTAACCCCAACAACATGCACGTCATCAAGACATAGTGTTAGCATGCAAACTATGGGATGTGATCATATAGGTGTTGCTTCTGACAACACGCATGGGTGTTTAGTTTAGTACAACAATTGGGACATAAGGAAGCTCATCTACCACCAGGTTGCATAGAGGTGGCATAGGAGGCTTATGAGGTTCAAGTTACCACTACATAGAGAATATCCTAGTGGAGGCTCGGGTTCGTGGTCCGGCCCTACTCTAGGACAAGTTCCCTAACTACCACCAAACTAGCCATTACATACACCACCTCAACAACCATAGCAACAAACGCCTCAAGTCTTCTTTGAGATGTCTTTGTGACGCACCAAAATTGCACAAAGTTATATTATTGAAAAGTAAAATCCCCAATGATGATAACTTTCATTTCCAAATAAATGATGAATCCAAGTCTCATTTATTTACTTTCTCTTTATCTATATGACTTAGTTTACTTTGTTTCTTAGTTTCCTAGCCTTGTATGCTTGCGTAAATGCTTTTTACTTCATTTTCCCTTTGATTTTACCTTTAAGTTATTGTTATCCCAAATTCACCCCGAAAATTTGGTTAGAACAAACCCCACATAGAGAAAATATGAAGGGAAAACGTTTCGGACCTACGAGCTCACATTCCAGAACAAGGCAAAGGAAAAGTTCAGCATTTAGGCCCGAGTCAAGGAAAGCGGGTTGTCAGAGCAAAAGGTGAAAATTTTCCTTTTGACAAAAAATCCCAGAGACAAAAGGTGAAGCGCATACCCTAACCAACCAAAGGGTGCCATGTGTCCAAGTGGAGCGGTGGGGCCACGAGAATTTTCTAGATTTTAAGATTCTTGTGGAAAAAGGGAAAAGATAAATTATGAGACCCGTAAACCTAATTTTTCCCTAATCTGGCTATCACGTGTCCCATATTAAAGGGGACCCGGGTTTTCAAACCATTTTCCCGCTCATTTGTATGCAGATTCGATACAAACTTTGAAGGGACATATCTTTCAAATCAAGGCTCTCGAATATTACAAATCTCACATCATTGGAAACATCTCGATGTCCTCTACACTATGGAAAGATAAAAAAACATTTTTTTGAGCCCTGGTAGGTGGAAAATGGAGAAAATGTCTTTGGGCCTTTAATGCAGGATCTTCTTTCTCTTCAACTACCAAATCCGATTCGATTCAATCCATTGGGGAACAAGAAGTGACATATTGTGGGTGGATTTGTAGAAGGCATTGATATTCAGTGGTTGAGCTTTCAAAGTAGGATTCGATGCATATCTCATGGTGGTTGGAGCAGGATTCAATTTTTTTCCCTCTCTCTCTCTCTCTCATTCTTTCTATATATTGTAATACTTCTCATTTTTGAGGAGAGACATTCTGGGCATAGAGAAACTCAGTCAAATTTGTTTCTCGACACCATTTTTGAGTAAGCGAACCTTCTCCCATGCCTAGGAAATATATTTGTGCCTCTATGCCAAAAATTTAATGGTCTGTGCACCTTCTAGAGTAATAAAAACATGTTTTTGTGGTGTTCTTTAACCCTTTGCATCATTTTGTTGTTTCTTCATGCCTCTCCCTTCCAGATTTTTTTTTATGCATGTATTTCACATTTGTAGGTGCAGGATGTTGTGTTTCATGGAGTTTAATGGCAAATTTGAAGATCTGGGCCGTGTTACTTCTGTCTGACCTCCCTCATCTCCATTTTTTTTGTTTCTTTCTCCCTCAATAGAATATCTCACTTCCTTTACTGGTGTATCACCACTTTAGTGTAGGCTCTGTTTTTTCCCTCTTTCTCTCTCCTTGGTTCCTTGGAATGGTTAGATTAGGTTAGATTTAGTTTTCCTGCACTGGAGTAGCTCATGGCAGGTAGTTTAGGAATAGGAACCAACCTTCTCTGGAGGATCATTCCCATTTGCAAGTCCCACAGCTTGGGGAATGATCCAATGTTATGCAAATCACACCAAATGACCCTACCTTAGAAAAGTAGATCCATAACTCATTTGGGGGTGTTGTGATTTCACACTAACAGTTTTGGCATGCTCGGTGGGACACTAGGGTTAGATATTTCATCTTCTCTTAGTGTCTCAAAGAAAAACAACAAAACTTACACCACCGTGCACCACTAACATTTTTGGCACGCCTTGAGTGGGACCAGAGGTCTTCACTTTATTTCATCAAGTTGATGTGTTCTTGGTGGGATTCATCCTTTTGAGGCACATACAAGCACATCTGGTGACTCCATCTGGTCAAAAACCCATTCTCTGAGTTGCAGACCTTTTCCATCCATTTTCCTCTTCCATCTCTTCCATTTTCTCCCATTCCATGAGGTTGTACAATCATGACTTCATTCCCTTCATGGAACTCACACTTACAAAGTAATACATTCCACCTCCAATGTATTTCCCAACTCCTCCAAATCAACATTATGATCAGATCTAGAACCATTATGCTTACCCATATGAGCAGTGTCAAAACTAGTTTGACTATGAAGCTTATCAAGGACAAGGGGACGCATATAATGGTGATAGTTATAAAAGGATGCTTGGTCTACTTTGAGAAGATTCAAAAAATGGAGGCTGGCATGGTTTAGTCAAGGGGCATAGCACAAATGAAGGCATTCAAGATTGGTTGCAGGGCACCTTGTCCATGGGAAGGCTCTTTTCCAAGACATTACTGACCCTTAGAGAAGCTAGAATTCATGGTTGAAATGTTCCTCAACTTACACAAAGTGGATTGAGGACATTGAGGCTTATGAGAAAAGTTCGAGACATCCTTTTCGATGGGTAAGTCCACCACCTCTTAGCTCTTCATTTTCTCTTCCTCGGTCTTTATCATTTCAACATGATCAAGAGTCAAGCCCCTCAGTTATTGCCCCAAGTATTAGTTTCTCTTCTCCATCCCCTGATCTTTCACCTCATCTCAGTTCTTCTCCCTTTTCCCTTCCAAATAGTCATCCCCTCCAAAAAAACAAGAAGTTCCACCTCCCTCCCCACCACAAACAATTGCAAATTTGGTTGAACCCCAACCTGCCACTCCTCTTACTTTCCCAAGTCCATGTTGGGAAGATACTCAAGAATCCAGTCAAGGACAACAAGAAGAGGAGCCCAACAAAAAAGAAATAATAGACAATCTGATGAGTTGGGTTGCTAAATTTGGGTTTACAAAGATCCCCTTGATGGTCAAGCCAATAGAGGAGGTCAAGGTTAAAGAGCCAATGGTAATTGAAATTGAATTTGTAGCAGAGGAAGGAGAATCTACTCCAAATCCAAAAGAAGAGGAGTGCATTCTAGCTGAGGAGGAGAGTAATGCAATCCCAGAAGCTTTGAGCACAAAACAGGCCATAAAAGAACCTTCAGTTCTTCCTCTCACCTCATCTCTCTCGAACTCTAATGCTAAAGAAGAGTTTGATCTTTCAAACTCAATGTTTAAGAATGAGGGAAAACATGGTGAACAAGTTGCAGACCAAGAGGACACCATGGAAGAGGTTGAACATTTGCAGCAGAACAACAATGAGGCAATTTATTTGTCTGATTTGGAGGACTGTTTTGATGAAGAAGAATCGGTTGAGTTTCTATTGTTTTCTCCTTCATCATCCACCTTCCAAGCACATGAGCCTCATTTGTCATGGAGGAGAAATTTCAATTACAACAGCCTACATATTATGGCAGCTCTTTGGAATCAAGTTTGGGAGATTTAAACCTTCCATGCTCTTCACAGAAGGAAGAAGAGAAAGGGCAAAAAAGTTCCACCATTGCTTCCACACCATCCATTCAAGAAGGTCTACAAGAAGACTCCATTCTTGGAGTAGAAATTCAGAGTTATGGGCACATCCAAAGGATCAGACCTTGCCCAATCAGGTACTTGGCTTCATTAGAGCCAAGGGAGAAGCCAAAACTAGTCATGCCTACTCCAGGGCATGAGGATGAGCATCAAAGTACCAAGGGTCATCATCAACACCTCCAGGAGTCTAATGCAAGTCAGCTTGAGGAGGTATTTCCCATTAATGTTGATACCTTGATGATTTGGGTGGAAGACAGGGTTAGAGTCAATTTTTCACTCATATTGGTAGCTATATTTAGTGTCAAATCATTTACATGGTTGCCTCTCTCAAGAAAGGGAAGCTACTTCTCTCTACCAGTTGTAGGATTTGTTTAGCATTCTTTTTCTCTAGTTAGTTTAGGAGTAGGAGAAGATTTTGCTTTCAGCAGAAGAAGTGCTTATGCACACTCTGCATGTCTCATTTGAGGCATGTATGATTTGGTTTTTGTATATAAGTTTTGTTTGTATTGCTTCAGAGGGGCATGAAGCCAGGATCTTAACTATCCAAGGTAGGAAGACTCATATTTTCCTATAGTAGTTGCAAATTCCAAAAAGAAAACAAATGTAGAGCAACTAAATCTGTTTCAAGACAGTCCATTCGAGGGATAGATTGAAGCCCTAGGTCAAAACAATTTTCTACTCTCAGAAAATCCATTCCCAATATTTTCTTATGAAAATTGAGGGTGCAAACGTGTAGGCAGGCTCAGGGTCAGACAAAACATAGAAAAGGCTTGCAGTCAGCTCACAGTGGCTCAGGGATCAAGTCTTTGAAGTTCAGATCAGTTTCATGTTTATCAGGTAGACTCCATGCCCAATGGATGCTTCAAGGCCACTGGTCTTTTCATCTAGCAGAAGATGTCCCCGTGAGTCACCAATTGTTATCCCAAATTCCCCCGGAAAATTTGGTCAGAACAAACCCCGCACATAGAGAAAATATGAAGGGAAAATGTTTTGACCTACGAGCTCACATTCTAGAACGAGGCAAAGGAAAAATTCAGCATTCAGGCCTGAGTCAAGGAAAGTGGGCCGTCGGAGCAAAAGGTGAAAATTTTCCTTTTGACAAAAAGGCCCAGAGACAAAAGGTGAAGCGCATCCCCAACCAACCAAAGGGTGCCACGTGTCCAAGCAGAGCGGTGGGGCCGGGAGTTTTCTGGATTTCGTGATTCTTGTAGAAAAAGGGGAAAAGATAAATTACGGACCCGCAAACCCGATTTTGCCCTAATCTGGCTGTCACATGTCCCATATTAAAGGGGACCCAATTTTTCAAATTATTTTCCCGTCCATTTGTATGGACTCAATACAAACTTTGAAGGGGCATATCTTTCGACTCAGGGCTCAAAATATTGCAAATCTTACACCATTGGAAACGTCTCGACGTCCTCTATGCTATGGAAAGATAAAAATCATTTTTTGAGACCTAGTAGGTGGAAAATGGAGAAAACGTCTTTGGGTCTTTAATGCAAGATCTTCTTGCTCTTTAACTACCATATCCGATTCGATTTGATCCACTTTGGGAACTAGGGCGACATATTGTGGACGGATTTGTATAAGGCATTGATATTCAATGGTTGAGCTTTCAAAGTGGGATTCGATGCATATCTCATGGTGGTTGGAGCAAGATTCAATTTTTTTCCCTCTTCTCTCTCTCTCATTCTTTCTATATATTGTAACACTTCTCATTTTTTAGGAGAGACATTCTGGCATAGAGAAACTCTGTCAAATTTGTTTCTCGATGCCATTTTTGAGTAAACCCTTCTCCCACACCTGAAAATGTATTTGTGCCTCTATTCCATAAATGTAATGGTATGTGCACCTTCTAGAGCAATAAAAACATGTTTTTGTGGTGTTCTTCAACCCTTTGCATCGTTTTGTTGTTTCTCCATGCCTCTCCCTTCCATATTTGTTTTTTTGTGCATGTATTTCACATTTACAGGTGCAGGATGTTGTGTTTCATGGAGTTTAATGGTGAATTTGAAGATCTAGGCCATGTTACTTCTATCTAACCTCCCTCATCTCCATTTTTTCTATTTCTTTCTCCCTCAATAAAATATCTCGCTTCCTTTACTGGTGTATCACCGCTTTAGTGTAGGCTCTGTTTTTTCCCTCTTTCTCTCTCCTTAGTTCCTTGGAATGGTTAGATTAGGTTAGATTTAGTTTTCCTGCACTGGAGTAGCTCATGGTAGGTAGTTTAGGAATAGGAACCAGCCTTCTCTAGAGGATCATTCCCATTTTCAAGTCCCATAGCTTGGGGAATGATCCAATGTTATGCAAATCACACCAAATGACCCTACCTTAGAAAAGTAGATCCATAACTCATTTGGGGGTGCTGTGATTTCACACTAATAGTTACGTAACCATTGGTCTTCCTTGAGTGGTGGTTATGCAATCACCATGCGCAGTTTTGTAACCATCGGTATGTGCAGATCAGCGCAGCTTTGTGTGCTTCTATCCAAGAGTTAACACTCCCGCCAGGTGTGCGAGTTTCTTGCTTCTAAGTCATTTTCTCACATGTTTCTCAACCAATTTCCCTATTCTAAGATTGTTAGATGTGTATGAACTTCTTCTTATTTACTTATTATTCTTAGTAATTTAATTGTCCCTTCCTATATTGATTTTTACTTCTTGGTTACCAAGTGTGTTGCACCATTTCCTACCAACTTTCTATAAAAACCAAGATTTTTCCTAAAGCATTGGTTGGAGTCTCTTGAATTGGAATTACACCATTACTTTTCAAAATCTTTCCAAGAAGCACACAAGAAAACTCATATCCTTTTCCTTGTTACTCTCTTTCTGCATTACTACCGACTACTGCGCAACTAGCTAAGATAAGCATTTTTACATCTTCTTTTACATACCAACCAACACAACTCCCTGGACTACATTGGAATCATCATTGGAAAAGAAGATGAGGGGATCAATAAAATCACAACCAACATTGGATATTGTCTTTGTTCTACATTTCTAGGTTGAGGTGTATTTAAATTCCTTTGAAGCTTTCTTTCAGTAATTAGATTTCAATTCATAATCAACTCAAAATCTTGTTTTAAGAAAGGTAGAATTCATAGGTTAGTTTTATTTCTTGTAAGTAGCTTTCATGTAAAACTTCTTCTCATCTCATCCATGTGGATTTTTTTGGGAAGGATTTGGAGGAAGTTCTTGTGCACAAAGTCTTTTATTTCTTCACTGTCAAATCACATATAGCTTTATTTTATTCATTTAGTTAGATTATACAGAAAGCTTCTTCTTGAAAGCTTCCTCCATGTTTATCCTTATGGATCTCGCAAGGAAGTAATTTCAAGAAGCTTGTGTGTCTATGCATCTCATTGAGTTCCTTCACATTGAAAAATATTTTGTAGGAATTTTAGTTTTTGATTAACTAAAAAGTGTGGATATATGATAGTTAATCTAATCTAGAAGAGCATGTAAATACAATAAATAAATGTAGTAAATGACTATGTAAGAAAAAAATCACTATGTAAAATGACCCAAACAACTAATTTAATAAAATTAAAAACCCTAATGTGCAAGAAGACAAGGAAAAGACTTAGTTGATTTAGAGGTTGATATAAATTGTGTCACAAAGTGAACAAAATATTTCAAAAGTAGGAACGAACATACAGAGGTCCTAAAAAGGACATATCTAGATTGATTCTCTAGACTGGGGTGCCCACTAAGCCCTAGTCTATAGTATGGGTGCTCTGGTCTATGCAAGAGGTCCAAAACTAAGTTTTACAAGTTTGACAAGTGGTATGAAACCCTTGTTGTGTGTCACATCAAATTCACTGCACTACGCCAAGTGTCGCTGATAATCCAAGATGAAAGAAAGACTTGCAAGAGACCAAAAAAGTATCAAAACCTTTTTAAAATATAAATGAATAATATGTCAAATGATCTCAATTGCCACAATATTGGGCTTACTAACTGAGCGTTGCACTACATTCCAAACCCAAATGTAGTTCTAGTGTGTGTGTGAATCATGTGCCCTAGGTGCTCTTATGTCAATCGAACTTTGTGATGTAGCTATCAATAACTAGATGTAAGAATGTATTAGAATGGTAGATGGAATAGAATCTAATCCCCTCCTATTCTTGTGTGATGCAGATGAACCAATCTTGTCCCTTATGATGGGGCTAAGTGAATGTAAATGATATCCAAGTGCCTTAGATGAATACAATGCTCTCCAAGTTCCTTAGATGGATACAAATGATCTCCAAGTGCCTTGATGAATACAACCCTAGGTGGATGATAATAGTGACTAGTTCTTGGTCCCTCATTATGGTCTCATAAATTTATATTTATAGGGTTTTCTTGATCTAATTTTGTAATTAACCCCAAATGGCTAACCACCAAAAAGATAAAAAGATAAAACGGCTAGAAAGTGCCCAAAAAGTGGCGGGAAAGTTCAAAAAGGATCGGGGCACCCCTGGTGGGACTAGGGGCCCATGGGCACCCTACCAAAGCTAAAATAATGCAAAATGAAAAAAGCTAACTAGACATATGGGTGCAAGAGGTCGGGAATGACGAAACAAAAAAAAAGTAAGATGGCCAAAAGACGGGGATTAATTAGTACTTTCTTCACTTAAAAACCATATGAATAGTAGTATGAGACTAAGACTAAATAATGTCTAAAGTGTGTGATTTTTGTGACTACATTTTTTACCAAGGAATTTTCAGGGGAATAAATTACTTTTGAGAAGCTTTCAATTCTTCCTATAACTTTGAGGTAGATCCAGAGAAAATAAGATCCACATTTATAAATTAGAAAAATTCCATGCTTAAACTAGATTAAGATTAATTCATTTGCAACAAAGGAATAGCCACATCCAACTATTTCATTATTTAGTTTATTTAATTTTAGAGTAGAAGTAGTTTTTATTTAATTAGAAGCAATTTTTCTATGTGTGTAGATTAGCTTTATTTTAATTAATTAGTGAAAAGGTAGATATTAGTTTTATTTAGTTAATTTCCTTTCAAGCAAGTAGATTAAATTATTCATTTCATTTTGGTTAATTAATCGGGAATGAATCTAGCTAGTTAAGAGATTAAAGCACATTTTTCTTTTAATTAAGTTAGATTTACTTTTCTTAATTGGTTAAAATGAACATTTCAACATAGTTTAACTTTCAAATCAAACTAGACAATTTAACCATAGGAACTTACGCTACCCGTACATAGCCTCTAATTCCCTCTTGGCCAACTCAGCTCATAGGAATTTACACTACCTGTTCTTAGTCCTTGATTCTCTTATAGCTCTCTTTTAGTATTCCCAACAACTTTGCATATTCCCAGCTTGTCCCGACACAACCTCGGAAGGTCGACTATGTCTAAAATCACGTGTTGATTCTTAAGCGTACAAAATTGTTGAACCCAACGTGAAGGACTAGTTCCTTCTTTTTCCCTTTTTTCATTGTTAATATCTCACCTTTCCATTTCTTCCCATATTTTGGTAAGTAGTATATGCCTCCCCAAATATGTCTAGTAGAGAGTTTGGTGGGCCATTTGGCTTTAATATATATTACACCAACGTTGAACCACAATAATCCCCTTCCTTCGTACAATATATGATTCCTTAGATAGGATGAAGATTCACACCTCTGAGATGTTCAACAATAATGCATCGACTACCTATCCTAAGATTCTTATTTTCAAGGAAGACAAGAATTACAACACTAAATAATTTATAACAAGGTATCATGTGTCCTCTCAACCAAACCCTACACTACGGGCACCCAAACAAGAGACTCAATCCTCTCCTCATGATGTTATTTCTACCTTAGTATGGAGGATTAGAGAACTAGAAATTTCCCAACCTTCACAACCAACTTATGTAATAAGGCGAGACATGGGTATCCTATCGACAATAAGGGATAGACCCTACTAACGCATAACCAATGCAACATCTTGTGCAACAAGGTTATCTAGTCCAATCAAACTCAGTGATCTTCTCATAGGTTTTGAAACACTAGGGATGGGTCCTCATCCATCTCACACTTATCCTATGCAAGGGTTAGCCAAAAATGTGCTCTTAAATGTCATTCCTTTGAGAAATGTGGCATTCCCTAGTTTCACACCCATTGGTCCATATCCTAGTGTTGTTCTTCCTTACCTGCATATGTACTCAAAATCCCATCATGTGGATGTTTATACTTTTCCTACTCCTTATACGCCATATCAAGGAGATCCTTATGTTCTATCCAATGCCTAAAATGCAACCTATCCAACTCCTCCTCCACCTCCTTATCAAGGAGCCTCAATGGTGGAATCTTACACAATGGGTACTTATGCTGAGTATTTAAAAGAACCCCTTGATTTCACAATACGAGGTGTCATGCTTCCATGCCCATTGCTTGATATTCCTAAGTTTAAGGGAGAAGGAGACCCAAACACTCATATCAAGGCCTACGCTACTACCATTAGGGAATTACTTCGTTGGAATGTTGTAGTAGCTAAGATATTTTTAAATACTCTTGAGGGAATTATGTTAGATTGGTACTATCGGATTCCATAAGATTCTATACATTCCTTTAAACAACTTGTTTCGAATTCATCATATCATTTGACATGAATAAGTTGTTACGAATGGGGATTAGGGATTTTCTCAGATATTAAGTAAGAACAAAATGAATCTTCCGCCCATTTCATCCGTATATGGCATTAGGTTTTTATTCCTCTCGCAAGTTCACCTAACATAAACCAAATGGAGCTTTGTGATCTCTTCCTTCACTTGTTGAATTGAGATATCAAGGAGGAAGTCCAATAATTTTCTTTCTGTAGTTATGAGGAAGTGTTGGAAGGTGCACTCAATCGATCAAACCATTATTGATAGTTGTCGTAATACTTGCGGTCTCAATGGGAAGTTGGCATCCCTTAACCAAAACAATGTGAACCATCAAAACAATGGAGCTAATAACCAAGGACCCAAGGTCTTGAATTGTAATCATGGTGCTACCACGATGGTGTTATCGATCAAGCAAAGAATGCTAGTTTTACAAACAATGGTAATACTAACAATAACAACAACAACAACGACAATCACATAGGCCCTAATTTTGTTTCCTCCATCAATACATTTGATGTCAATCATCCCCCTCCTCGATAAGCTCAAACCCAAGGCCCAAACCAATACCAACATCCGGGCCAAGGGGCAACAAATTATGGTTATAATAACCAGTTTTAAAAACTATAACCAGAGTTATAATAAATAATAGAATTCAAACCAAAGACCAAGGGACTATGATCCCGACATGTATTGTGGTTTTTACCACATGACTAGTCATGATGCTAGAACTTACAGGGATTACAACAAGTTCCTACAAAGACTCCTCGAGAATCAAAGGCAACTCTTTGTGGACATATTCTTAGCAAATCCTGAGACGACCTCACAACCTAGTTATACAAGACCCATCACACCTCAAAATGCAAACCTAGGCATCTATCAAGACTCATTCCCTAAACATCCTAAAGATGTTAAAGTAAACCCTCAAACAATAAATAATGGAATTCCTATTGGGAACAATGACCATGAGGCCTCATGCTATGACAACTCTCTCTCGGTGATGAGCCCATGATTCTTATTGGTAGCATGAGGTTGGGAAAGGAGGGAAGTGCCCTTACTCACCTATGTCTTGTCCTTGGTGATGAGTTAGTGCTTCTTACTAGTAGCATGGGGCAAGACGTAGGGGGTCTCATCAATCAATCAAAAAGTTACAAATAAATCAATAAATAAAAGTGCTTCATAAAAATTCCCAAGAAAATTAGCTAGATGTGTATTTTACAAGAGAGTCATTCCTAAAAACTAGATTTTGTCAATTAAAAGGCCATCTACGGATCTAGTTCTAGTCAAAATTATAAGCAAATCGCATTCTGAATTAGTTAGTTAACCTTGCTTAGGGTTGGGTGGTAGTTTCCCAATCAAAGCTTTATCAAAGTTTTGTCTTCTTGTCACACCATATTCATTCTTCAAGATCATACAACTCGTGTCCTTCTTGATCTCGGTGATGATCCTCGCATCTTACTAGTTGCATGGAGTTAAGAATCGAGAGATTTCATCTTTTATCATATCACATTCATCATACTTTTCCAATAAAATGGAAGTTGCTAAACATTGCACTCAAAATCAAAGTATATAAGTTACAAATTGTTCTTATATGCATAATCATATAAAAAAGAAAAAATCATTTTGTTTATCGCATATGCATCATCATCCATAAGCAGCATCCATAAAACATAAAAAGACATCGAAAATTATAAGTACCTACGAGTACACATATGGGATAAACCATGACCAAGTCAACTCTTAAAAATATTGTCGAACCAAAAAGATATCCATATGTATACATAATGATGTCAAGTTTCATGTACAATGTCATCGCACTCTAGCAAGTGTGGTCAAAACGCTCATCCATGAGCCAAAAATACAAAAACAAAATTGATCTATACATAAAAATGGTCCAAAATTTATAAAGGCTCATGGCCTATCCTCTCTCTATGGGATCTCATCAAGGTATAGGATGAGGATCCTACTCTAAATCTTGTGACGAGAATGACTAGATGTATCCCAAGAGCCTATGTGTGTCGATCGATGAGAAATCCCGTGAGACTTTCCATGTGATAGGGCAGGTGATATACCATTAGTAATAGCTCGCTATGAGAATGCTCTTGCCGATGTCTCCTCTCGCTTTTCTCATGCATAGCAAGTTGGGTCCTCATCTCGAGTCATAGCCTCTCATTGCGTGTCATGTTGGTGTGAACACATCAAGTATGGCATCCAACCATCGATGGGTGTCTAATAGCTACTCTAGTGTCATCCTCGTGGGGAGTGAAAACTTATCAAGGAGAATCCACCTAACAAGATCTTGTTATTCATATGTGGTATCTACAAAGCGCAAGAAAACAATGACGAGTTAGAAAACTTTCAAAACAACAAAAATAGAGATATAGTAGATAGTTTGTTAACAAGATAGTCTATGAAATAAAGTCAGAAAAGAGTATTTTTCTTACTCATATCTTTAGGCATCCAACTTGGATCAACAAATAAGGCAGGGGGTTGTTCAGCAGTACCTCCTTTGCTCTAATCTCTTCCCCACCCATCAACTATGGATGGAATGATCCCTTGTCCTCTCCCTCTGAGGCAAATACTCCTCTAAGTGTAGTATTTTGCCTCTACCTCTTCCTCACTCTAGCAATTGTGAAGGCCTCTCCCGGTGACCTCCCACTCTGGGTCACTCTCCTCCTCTAACTTTGTCTCTATCTCACCTCCTCCTCACATCTCCACTATGTGTTGGGCATGCCTCTATCTCAAGGATGTATCCGGGCCTAACCATTTCCCTATATTCAGTGTCTGTGCAACCTTAGGTGTGTCAATTAGAATCCTAGCAATAACAATTGTCCACTCTAGCTTGCCCTCGAGGCAACTCTCGACTCTCGATGCTTCTATATATTGTGGGTGTTGTTGGGAAGGCATCAATATAGGGTAACCTGAATTGTTAAGGTACCCTGAGGAGATTGCCAAAGTGGAGCCAAAGTGATTGCCTCCTCACCCCATATATCAGTCATATCCTGATACAGTTTCCCAATCATATCATTCATGGTGAGTGTAGAAACCAACTGATATGGGCCCTTTAGTTGAGCCATGTTGACCCCTCTCAATGCTCTAACTACTTCTTGATCGATATCCCAATTCCCCTATGATAGGGGATCATCCTCTCGTAGACCCAACTCATAACTAATGTAGGATGACTTAGGGACTTGTCCTCCAGTCTAACAACTCTATATAGATCATGATATATGGAACCTAGAATGTCAATCCCCCATGCATATATCATGTCATGTTTATTAATGCTCTAAATAATGGGTGCCCAGCAATAAAGAAGTTTGTCCCCGCCCTTATCTCCTACCAAAGGTGAGGCCAAAATACCAATAATGGCCTTGTGCAAGTGGTGATTAGTTCAATTCAACTAATAGTAATCACATACCATGCTTGCTACTGTGATCAAGTGCATGTACATCTCCCATGTAAGTAGCCCAACCGCAATCCTAAGCCACCGAACTTGCACTAGTCAATACTAACTTTTTGCCAGTGACAAGAATCCCCAAAATCCTGTAAACGTCCTCCAAGGTGATCATCCACTCACCTCTAACTCCAGCAACTGAAAAGTGTTCTAGTCTACATCATAGTAGGTCAGTAAGTCACACAATAAATGGCTAGCAGGTGTAACCAATCATGTATGTGATATCCTCTATATCTCATCCCTCTAAAGTAAATCCCTCTCATCCTAAGTTAACCTCTCCAAAATTAGAGGAAACCAATCACACTCGTGGGCCCTACTCCATCTAATATACTTCCCCGCATTCAAAACATCAAACATAAAAAAACAAGTTAGAATCATATCCATGCATAATAAGCTCACAAATAAAACCAAAAACAAAAAAAAATCAATACTTAGTCAAAAATAGAAACCACCACGATGGTTACGCGACCGTCGCTTAGAAAGTGATAGTTGAGCAATTGTTGCAGCTATTGCACATTCGCCGCTTTCGTAAGTGGCGCTTGTGTAACCATCATGGCGGCCACGCAATCACCGCCACGGTTCCATCTCGTGAAATGTGGGTCATACCCTAAAGTCTAAAAATTCAAAAGAATGGAAAAATACATCAAATTTAATAAAACAAAGGATAAATCCTACATGACGCCACCCTTGTGGTCATTTTCACTTTGTAAATTTATCAAAAATTACCCCCCCCTATTGCTAGTTTTTATGAAATCCTACATTTTAGGGTAGAAATGAACAAATGTAGATAACTAACCTATTTGTGACCCACTGCTCCTATCGTTGGTCAGTCTTACCATCATCTTGGAGTGCTCTTTGTTTTGAATATATTCATACACAAAACAATCATGTGTAATCCAGAGATCAAAATTTCACCAACTAGGTAAGTGCAAATGATTTCTATAAATAATAATTTTGATATATATATATAGCATGTTTTCTCATATGTTTTGAGTGCTTGTTTTGTAGGGCGGGAGCACTGGAGTAGGTGTATCTCCTATCCTTGCTAACATGATAAGTCCTCTTGTCATTTTGATTTAGAATGTTTTTTCAATTACATATTTATCTTCACTTGATTCCTATTTTTCTCTTGTGGGTTACGGGAAGTTTAGATTGGCGTAATTTCAACACATAGGCATGTAAGTTATAATGTCTAACTTTCCCATTTGGAAGTGTCATACTTAAACTTCACGTTTTACACCTTCTCGTGGCTAAATAGATTCTTTGAGGGGGTAATATGTAATTCTTGAATGATAAAATCCCCAATGATGATAACTATCATTTCCAAATAAATGATGAATCCAAGTCCCATTTCTTTGCTTTTTTCTTATCCATATGACTTAGTTTACTTAATTTCTTAGTTTCCTAGTGTTACATACTTCCACAAATAATTTTTGCTACTTTTTCCTTAAATTTTACCTTTAAGTTATGTAACTTTGCGTAACCATTAGTCTACCTTAACTTGAGGTTACACAATCACCGTGGCGGTTACGTAATTGTTGGTCTCGCAGACAAGTGGTTCTGCACTTCTATCTAAGAGTTAACACTGCGCTAGTTATGTACGCATGTTTCTTGCTTCTAATTCATTTTCTCACATGTTTCTCAACCAATTTCCCGATTCCAAGCTTGTTATATGTGTATAAACTTCTTCTTATTTACTTACTATTCTTATTAAGTTAACTGTCCCTTCCTATGGTGATTTGGTACTTCTTGGTTGCCAAGTGTGTTACACCATTTCCCTGCCAAATTTCTATAAAAACCAATCTTTTTAAAGAATAATTGGTTGGATTATCTTGAATTAGAATTACATTTTACTCTGTTGGAATCTTTCCAAGAAGCACACAAGCAAATTCAAATTATTTTCCTTGTTCCTCTCTTTCCCGCATTACTACCAAATTTCCTACAACAAGCTAGCTCCAAAGATTTCTACATCTACTTCTACATACCAACCAACACAGCTCCCTAGACTACATTAGAATCATCAATGGAAAAGAAGCTAAGGGGATCAATAAAAACACAACCAACATTAGATATTGTCTTTGTTTACATTTCCAAGTTGGAGGTGTATTTAAATTCCTAGAAGCTTTGTTTCAGTAATTATATTTCAATTCATAATCAACTCATAATATTGTTTTAAGAAAGCTATGATTCATTGGTTAGTTTCATTGCTTATAAGTAGCTTTCGTTGAAAATTGATTCTCAGCTCATCCCTATGGATTTTTCTGGGAAGGATTTAGAGGAAGTTCTTATGTAAATAGTCTTTTATTTCTTCACTATCAAATCACATGTAGCTCACAAAAATCAATGCAATGCATGAAGAATGATCAAGGCGTGGGTATGATCAAGGTACAATGCATGAAGAATGAACAAAAGACACCAAATAAGATAGGTGATCCGAGCTTCATCCTATGTTAGTTACCACACGCGCAGCAGCAAGAAGTGCATGTGTGAGCCTCTTAAAGAAAACCCTCTTATTAGAAGGGATGAGGTGATGCATGTTAAGTATCCATATGTTATTGATCGAAGGAAATCCATCAGAGAATATGGGTGTTGTTAGGGAGTTACAAGGTGAGATTCAACATTTCCGAATGAGTAATCATGTGAGAGGGAACACGCGAATAACATTGAGCTTTCATAGAAGATGTAGATGATTTAAAGAGGTATGAGGATGTTGAGGTAGGATAATATCATCTTGTTGCTAGGAGAATCGCTTCACGATAAGGTATCGTGCTTTGGAGTTGAGTGTGAGCATTAGATACTTCATGTGAATTTATCACCATAAGACCATGAGTATGAAAAGGAAATCACATTGGATGTAATGATTGATGGTTGGCTATGAGTAATATTTTTCGACACATGTGCGGAGGTCAATGTTCTAACTTTGGATTCCTTGAACCAGATGGGGAGACCACCATTACATCCATCTTCCAATGTGTTGTATATGGTAAATAAGATAAGGGTTATACAAATTGGGGTGTTGAAGGATGCTTCAATTACTATTCAAGGAACCAAGTTAATAGAAGATTTTGAAGTTTTAGAGCTTGTTGAGGCAAATAACTTCCCAACATTGTTTGGAAGTCCTTGGTGTTATTCGAATAATGTTGGCTTGTGATTCAATAAGAGATATATCAGTTTTGAGAACAAGGAAGAGTACATGGTCATACCTCAAGACGATGTGAAGGTTTCACCATACATTGAGCCTATTAGTGAAGAATACCTTAATAGGATTTATGCACATATAGTGTGTGACCTTGAGAATGTGGAACCATCTAAATAAGGTGTGCTTTAGTGGGAAGATACAAGTGTCCCCAAGATTTCACCCTCAAATTTAGGACTACCCCTTTTTTAAAAAGTGTTCTTTTCAAAGTAATGGGCCATTTTGTGTTTGTTTTGCCTCTCAATTGTTTGCATTTTTCTAAGGTATCCTCAGAGAGTCATAAAAGTCAAATTCGCCAAGTACCCACATGCCAAAGCTCACTCAATTCCTTCACAAACCTTATCTCAAAGTTTTTTATTTCTTTATTTATTAAATAAATTAAATTCTTTTAAAAATAGATTGAGCTAAAATTGGAGGATTTAAGTTATATAAAGCACTTCACCCCATCATTATTACCACAAAACATTCACTAGGGGGAAGAATGTTTTTGTAAATCAACTAATTGAGAAAATTTTTCGAGTAATTACTCGCACTTCTTTTCTTTTGGTTTATTTCTTCTTGTCTATGTTTTGGTTTGTTTTCTCCGGCAATCCCCATAGCCTATTCATTCTTCTTACCAAACCTTTCCTCATGCATGCCTAGGGTTGTGAAAATTTATCCGTTGTTTTTAATTACTAATGTGTCTAAAGGTGATCAGAGCTCATGATTCTTTTAGGAGATTGTAAGAAGTTGCTTGGTCCAAAAAGGTGCAAAAATGGATTTTATGAAAATAAGAAAAATATTGCCATCAATGTGTAGAGATTGAGAAAATATGCACTTTTAGAGAAAAACCTAAAACGGAGCCACGAAGTGAAAGTTATGGCACTTGCAAGTTTTTGTTGCTACATCTTCTCGGAACCTTTCCAAAAATGGAAAATTTTATTCTATACTAGTGTTTTCTTCAATAAAAATCCAAAAATGGAAATAAAATGTTGTCGATATCGTTTTCACGTGACTTTAAAAGCAGAAGTCATAAAGTCACACTTTTTGGGAAGAGTAATTTCTTAATGCAAGTCGCACTTTTTGGGAAGAAGCTTTCTTCCATTCCATACAAGTCGCATTTTTGGAAGGATGGTTTTAAGTGCCGCTGGGAATTTAGCAGCTGCCTGGAAGGTGGGAATTTTGAGTCAAAGCAAGCTTGGAAGGTGAAAAATTCCCATGATGGAAGTCAAGTCACTTAAGTGCCAATGGGAATTTTGGTAGTGGAAGGAAGGTGGAAATTTGGAGCCTTCCTGGAAGGTTGTTTTTCCCATCATTAAAGTTAAATCACTTAAGTGCCAATGAGAATTTTGGTGGTGGAAGGAAGGTGGGAATTTGGAGCCTTCTGGAAGGTTGTTTTTTCCCATCATTAAAGTTAAATCACTTAAGTGAAAGATGGGAATTTTGGAGCTGCCTGGAAGGGTAAAAATTCCCACTTCCTTGCCTTCTTATTTTTAACATGACTTCTAGCCAAAAAGTGTGACCCATTTTGGCATAGCTAAATGCCTAAAAGCTGATTTTTTAAAATTAATTGTCGGGAAGCATCCAGTTTTGGCACCTAGGGTTGGAAAGGCTTCCTTTTTATTATTTTGGCTATCTACATGTTGATGTGAGTGCACAAGTGAATAAAATAATATTTTTAGTTTGTTTGGCATGCAAACAAAGTCTAAAAATAGAGGGCAACATGCTTTATAATCAAATCTCGTGAAGAAATTAGATATTCATGCTATGGACTGCATACTTGTCTAAATTATTTGTAGGAATACTTTATTTATGCCCATATTGGTGAAGAAAGCAGAAGTCAATATTTGATACATTGAATATATCTTCAAAATCAGAGGAAGAAATAGATCCAACTCTCATAATTGCAAAGTCTTCCTAGAAAATTCATCCTCTTGTTTCTAATGCAGCCCATGTGGAAGTCATTGCATGGAAAATTCCTTTCAAGAGCTTGTGCATGTGCTCTCAATCTTCCAGTTGAAGCCTTCATTGAATTTACTTGTATTTTCCTTCACCCGAGTGCTTTCCAAAATTTAAAATTGCTCATATGCAATTAAAAATAAAAGGTGATGAGTTTTGTCTGAATTGTTTATGGCAAGCATTTTATTAGTGCATGTACTAGAGAAGAATTGCAAAAGCTTCAAGGATAAGAGGAGAAGACAGGTCAGAGGAAACAACCACAAGAAAATCACAGTCAGTTGCTTCCAGATCCAATTTGGTGAGAATCAAAGGAAAGGATTCAACAACATATGAAAAAGAAAAATTATCTCGATTCAAGGTAGAGATATCATTCATGGGCGCAGAGGTGCAATACATGTTAGATCAACATGCAGAGTATGGAAGAAGAACAAGATTGGGAGTGTTGCAACAACTTTCTTCTAATTTCTTCTCCTCTTTCTTCTTATTTCTCTTACAAAGTAATTGAGTAATCAACTAAATTGTAAAACTTAAGTGATTGATTTAAAATTCATTACTTCAAGTTACTGGAAGAAGTAAATTACTTGGAAATAGGTGGTAGACATACAAAATAGAAGGTTCTATTTTTAGTTATAAATCATGCATGTCATACAAAGAGGAATTCTAGGAGGAAGATTTCCGGCTTGTTTCCCTTTTTCACTACTTCCACATGCTGGAATTCATTAAAATCTTCCTATTTGCAATTGCCCTCTATACACTATAAATAGAGGAAGAGCTTATGGGTTAGAAGGGAGGATCACAATTTGTTAATCAACATTCTTGAGTTCCATACTTTGTGATGCAGCCCTTGATGTTATTTCGTGAAAGCCGAGGAATTGAATAAAGGCAGATTTTCGAGAACTTTGTGTCCATGGAGCATTTGCTTCTTATTTATGTTTGGATATTTAGATAAACTTTGTGTTATATGAGATTTAGATTAGAAGCTTTTCCTTTCTTTTACTTCTGAATATTGTGAGATCTACTTGTTTATTTAATCTATGTGTATGAGGTCAACTCTAAAATTATTGGTTGAATTACACATATTCCTTTCTTCTTTCCCAAATTCCATTATTTCCCCCTTCTGAAAATACTTCACAAATAGTTACTTGCTGCAAAATTGTTTAGCTATGGTTCATGAGCTTTGTAATTAAAGTAAAACCCTACAAATAGTTATTAGGATTCATACTTACTAGATTGATAAACATCTTACATGGGAGCCTCACCGGTAAATGAGGGAGATTTATCTCATGACTGCCTAGGTTTTTAGTTGTGCAGAAAATCTAGCCAACAGATATTCATTCTATCAATGACACTACTAGTGCTTCTTATGACAATCGAGCCCATGAAACATATGAAATGGTCACCATGTGGTTAAATTAAGAGTTACCTAGATGAACAGTCGTGCATGATTAGGTTTTTGGGCACAACTCATTTACTTAGGTATATTAGTGAGGAAAATCCATATTCTTTCTAGCACGTCATGGAGAACAAGTGGAAGAATGAAGTGATGAAGAAATTTGTTTATCTATACTTTTCATGGAATAGTGGCGCGCTGGTGGGTAATACATAGAGAACCTATTGGGTTGGCAAGAAGTGATAATCAACTTTTTAACAAGGTTTACCCAGAATAATGTACCTACACTTATACATGAGTATGATGGGAAGACTCATGCTTTGGTACATGTCCATAATTGTGAGAGACAATGGATGCAAGGCCAAGAGGCATTACCACCATCTCTTTGGGTGCATAAGTTCTATTCCACTTTGTGTGGATACACATTCATGTGGTATGTCCATGTTGAGTTAAAATGAGAGACTACAAGTCATGTAAGATGTTTAAAGAAATTGTTCATACTTTTGATTATTTTTCTAGTAAGCCACTAGTACATGAGGTTTACAATTCATGAAGAGCATCACACTAGGGATAAAACTAAAGCAAAGGAGCTCATGCTTCAGTTACTTGGAGAACTCCGATCCCGAGGCATGAAAAGATACACAGAAATAGAGGAGACACTTTTGGGACTTGCTTCGAAAGAAAAAGAAAAAGGAAGTTAGTATACCTCATGATGATGAGGAAGTGGAGAACCTAGATATTAGCCATACAGAGGGTGTGCGCAAGGTAATGGATTGTACGGATGAAAAAGCGTGGACATACCATGCTCCTATGAAGATAAAGAAGGTTAATATTAGCACTGAGGATGCACCTAAGGAGGCTATCATTGGGGATTATTGGTCAAACCCAAAGGTTACATATATCATTGTGCTCTTACATGCCTTTCGAGACTTTTTTCAAGAGGTTATCATGAGTTGAAAAGTGTACATCCCTCATTGGGAGAAAGGAAGATTAAGTTGAAAGTGGATGCACATATGGCTCAAAAAAAGCCTTATAAGATGATCCGAACATGTGTGTGAAGGTAAAAGAATAAATTGACAAAATGCTTAAGTATGGAATTATTGAACCAATTGAGGAATATGAGTGGGTTATCCCCATGGTGATTAGAATTAAGAAGGATGGTTGGATCAAGATCTATGTTGATTATAGGGAACTCAATGCCTTACGTGTCATAGATCCTTTTCCTACGCCATTCACAGAGGAGATCCTTAAGGGATTTGTAGAGGGTTAAATCTACCCCTTCACTGATGGGTTATCAGGTTATCACCAGGTGCACATTACACGCAAGGATAAGAAAAGACCACTTTCACCATTAAATGGGGAAGTTTTGCATTTACCATTATGCCTTTTGGATTGAAGAATGCGCCAGTTGTATTCTCATGCATAGTTGTGTAGGCATTTCAAGACTTTTTCCATAAGTATTTGTAGGTTTATTTGGATTATTGGACTATCTATGGGCTTGTCAAAGATCACTATGATAATCTAAGGCTCATGTTCGAGAGGTATATGAAGTTAAAAATCTATCTCAACATCAAGAAGTGTATGTTTGTTACACCCTTTGGAAATTTTCTTGGGCATATAATTTGTAAGGATGGATTTTTGGTGGATCCAACTAAAATAACAATAACATTGGGGCTAGAAGAGCCTACCAATTAAAGTGAAGTGCATGGTTTCTTGGGGCATACTGGGTATTACAAAAAGTTTATCAAAGGATATGAAAAGATTTTTGTGCCCCTGGAGGGATTTCTCAAGGCCAAAAGAAATTTTTATTGGGGTGACGCGTAGCAGCAATGGAATTTGTGACCTTAAAGGAAAGATTCATTATTGCTCATATTTTGTGCTTTCCTTCCTGGAACAAACATTTTCATGTACATGTTGATGCTTCTAGCATGAATATTGGCACAGTCTTGGTGTAACCAGGGAGAGGGTAATATGGATCATCCCATATGCTTTGTAAGTAGGAAGTTTACATTAGCAGAGTATAATTATACAACGACAGAGTGTGAGGCATTATCCATGTTCTACACGCTTCATAAATTTTGAAAGTACTTATTGACCACACCATTTATTTTCTATATTAATCATATAGAATTGAATTACTTGGTCAACAAACTTATTTTACAAGGGTGCATCTGCCGGTGGATACTCCTTTTTCAGGAATTTGATTTTACAGTTGTAGCCAAGCCAAACAAGAGCAAATTTGGGATCTAACCACCTATCGTGAATCAGTTCTAGAGAAGATGTGTTGAGTATTGAAGACATTATTCATGATGAATAGTTGTTTAGGTTAAACCACATGCCAACAAATTTAGAGGACATAAAATTATTCTTACACACTAGGCTTGTGCCAAAAGGCATGAATACATTAGAAAAGAAGTAACTTGTTATTCGAACCGCACCATATCAGTCATTAGAGGATATTTTTATAATATGGGTAGAGACAAGGTCTTGTGCATGTGTGTTCTGAAACATGAGCGTGAAGCCATTATGGAGGAAACACACGGAGGAGTCTCAATAGGATACTATGCAGAGATGTGACTTCACGTAAGATCCTTCTAGTTGGCCTATGGTGGGAGACATTTTACAAGGATACCAAGGCTTATGTCAAAGTATGTGGTCACTGCACACCTTTGAATTGGCAAGCCTTGAAGTATAGAGGAAATGTCGTTACGACCTATAGCAAGTGCGGAACCTTTTGAAAAATGGGCTATTGACTTTGTAAGACATATTGCACCACCTATGCAAAGGACCAAAGTGTGGTACATCATCACCTGTACTAACTACTTAACAAGGTGGGAAGATTCTATGCCTACCAAGGATTACACATCAACGTCGACAACAAGGTTCTTGTGGGAGAATATTATTAGCAAGTATGGATGCCCTTTGAGCTTGAAAAGTGATAGAGGAACTCATTTTATGAGTGAGACCATTAGATCTCATTGGTAGATTTTATGGTGGCACACCATAAGACTCCTTATCACCCTCAAGAAAATGTCACTACTGAGGCTTTTAACAAGATCTTGGGACAAACATTAATGAATATATGTGATGTTGGACAAAAGGATTGGGATGACAAGGCATTGATTTTCTTTGGGAATACAGAACAACCTATAAATGTTTAAACAAGTTCACACCCTTTCGCTTAGTGTTTGGTGCAGTGTGTTGTAATACCTGTGGAATTTATGTTACCATCCCTACGCATCGCATGAGTAGGTGGACTAACCGATGAGAAAAATAGGAATGATCATATTGACAAGTTGATGTAATTAGATGAGAGGCATGTCATTACACGTTGGAGCTACAAAGATAGAGAAGGAAAGACAGAAGGCTTGGCATGATAGGAACATCAAGAGAAAGTATTTTACAATTGGAAAGATGGTCCTTCTATATGACTCCAAGTTTACGCACCACCCAGGGAAGTTGAAATTCCATTGGTTGGGACCCTTTATAATAACCAAGATAATAAAATCAAGCACATGTCAACTGCAAGCGCTTGGGTGGTACCCTATTGCCCTCTGGTTACATCAATGGGAGTAAGTTGAAGCCCTACTATAAATAAACTTTTTGTGTTTGTAATAAGGCGTATTTACACTTAGATTAGACTTTATTTTCATGTTTTTTTAGTTTTGTTTGTTTTGTTGTAATAAGTGTGTTCGTGTGCAAGAGATGATTACTACTTATTAAACTCGATGTGCAGAGGACCACACATACTCTTAGTGTGGGGAGGAAGAAGGTGTAACTGTGCATATAAGAAACAAAGAGAATGGTACTTTTCTTGGATTTGGTTCAAATAGGTACACGCAACATTTGTAAAATGAAGTGTGTTTGATGGATATGGATTGAGAACGCATGAAAGGAAAAGAAGATGTTATATTAGCTTAAGGATGATGGTGCGTGAAGGAGATTCACTCGAATTTAAAACCACACGAGAAAGGGACCGCATAATGTAACATGAGGGATGCATCAACAATATGGACTACTTGGTATATGTCATAGAGGAAGATGTGTTACGGTGAGGAAGTACGTGCAAGAATTATTGTAGCTTGGGAAGTAGTGGTGCACCATAAGGTTATAACTTCCACACGCTAAGAAAGCATTAAAAAGTGTAGAAAAAGCAAAAAGCATATTTAAAGATACAATATGGTGGTAGGTGAGGATCAATAAATGTGATAAAAATTTGGAAATATATATATATAAGTAGTGTTGACAAAGTTCATTCTTACCTTACCTTGCAAAGAGTTTGAGCATTTGAAGAGTGAAGAAGTGTGAATTTGTGCAAAACTATGAAGAGACAAGGAGAATCGAAGCAAATAAGAATGAGATAGCAGAGGGTCTAGTTTAGAAGCTCATTCACCGGAAGTCGAGCGTGGAGAAGGCATGGAGGTGGATATTTGAGGGTTTTGCATTCACAAGGTTAGGGTTTGCAAGTACAAGTGCACATAGTTGAAACTAGGGCACAAAATTGTTGAGGAAGACTAAGGCTTAAAGTAAGGAGGGTGGACAGATTGAACACTTGGTGCGGGGGTGGAGAAGAAGATCATCTAGCACCTAGGGCAAGGAGTTGTTACAAATTTTAAGGAGCGAAGTTGCGTAGTTAAACAATGGCATCAAGGAAAGTAACCACTGTATCACCCAAGGGTAAGGGAAAGGGAAAAGGCAAGAATAGGAAACTTGAAGTGGAGGACGCATTAGGGGAGTGGTTTTCAAAATGTACTACATGGGTGAGGTAATTGTTGGATAGCCATATGAGTCACACTTAACTAAGTGCAAGATAAGCAATTACAACCATCGCTCGGAGTAGCATGAAGCCAAGATAAGTAGGGATATAATGAAGAAAATGGACTAGAGAATTGAGGAAGGTCTATGACGACTCAATGCGTAAGGACTTGAGAGAGTGCAAGATTCCTTTAGTTATATGAATTGCCTTTCTTTAGTAAGCTCCGAGCGTTTGTATCAATGGTTTTTTTGCATATCCATGAGGACTATTTTTACTTTACTGATTGTTGGCTAGATTTTCTCGCATAACTAAAAACCTAGGTATTCATGAGATAAATCTCCCTCATTTACCAGTGAGGATCTTGTGTAAGATTTGTTAGTTAAATATGCTAGTATATATTTGTGGGTATTACTTTAACCATGCATCTCATGAACCATAGTTTGTATAGTTTTGTAACAAGTAAGTAAGTAAGCAAATTGTTAAAGAAAGGAAACATCTCAAGAAGGAGAAAATAGCATAAAACAAGAAAGAAAGAGGGAAGATGTACAACCCAATCAATAGGTTACAGAGTTGATTACATGCACATAGATAGAACAAATAGATATTAACATACAAAATTATAAGCAAAGGGAACTTTCAGATCTAGATCTAGAATAATGCAAAGTTTATGAATAGATCTAAGACAGAAAGTTATAAACAAAATGCACCGTTGACACAAAGTTCTCTAGAAATATGCTCCTTTCTATTCCTCTTCTTTAAATAGCTATCAGGGGTTTCACACAAAGTCTAGAAGATAAGAATGTTGCTTACAAATTTTGATCTTTAACCCGTAGGTTCTTCCTCTATTTATAGTGTATAAAGGGCAATTACAAATAGGAATCTTTAAATGAATTCCCGCATGCGGAAGCTATGAAAAGGGAAACAACTAACAATCTTCCTCCTAGAATTCCTCTTTACATGACATGCATGATTTATAACTAAAATAGAACCTTCTATTTTGCATGTCTGCCACCTATCTCCAAGTAATTGACTTCTTCAAGTAACGGCTTTTAAACCAATCACTTAAGTTTTATAATTTAATTGATTGCTCAATTACTTTGTCAGAGAAAATAAAAGGAGGAAAAGAAATAAGAAGAAAGCTGCAACCCTCCCAGTCTTGTTCTTCTTCTTTTGTTGCATGTGGTTGACTCTTTTGCCTTTGATTCTCACCAAACTGGATCTGGAAGCTATGCATGATTGTGATTTTCCTGTAGGTGCTACCTCTGACATGTCTTCCCCTTTTATCCTTGAAGCTTTTGCAATTCTTCTTCAGTACATGCAAAGTAAATTCAATGAAGGCTTCAACTGGAAGATTGGGAGCACATGCACAAGATCCTGGAAGGAATTTTCCATGCATTGACTTCTACATGGGTTGTGTTAGAAACAAGAGGATGACTTTTTTCCTGGAAGCCTTTGCAATTATGAGATCTGGATCTATCAATTAAATCGTGATAGGTTTAGGGCCAATGTCTGTATCATTGACTTCAACAAATTTGGAAGCTATGCATGATTCTGTTGATCCTTTTCTTTCATCATGCTTCATCATGGCTGGAACAATCTTTGTCTGAGCTCTTCTTCTTTTAATTTTACCAAAATCCCTTGTAATTGGATCAATTTGTGCAGATCTCTGAAATTTCTTCATATTCAAAAGACATATTCAATGTATCTGACATTGATTTGAGCACCTGTGATGAATACCTGCAATTTATTCAGACAAAGATGGAGTCTAGGCATGATTACTTTATTTTTATCACCAAAATCTTCATATAAAGCTTGCTTGCCCTAAAATTTGAGGTTTTGTTTACATGCAAAGCAAGCAAAAATATTATTTAATTCACCAAAGCACTTATACCAACATGCAGATAATTGTCACAACAAAAATCAAGCCATTCCAACCCTAGGCGCCAAACTTTGAAGCTTTCCAGCAATGAAAAACACTTTTTGATGCAAAAATCCTCCTTCCTTGGGCGCCAAAACTATCCGGGCTGCAATCCTTTGCAAAAAGAATTAATTACATCTTCATTATGGCAGCCCATGCTTATGTAACCCTCAACATTCTATTTCTAATAATTGTCCACCCTATTCCTGGCAATTAATTAATAAACAATGATGTTTATTCACCCAAATTGGGCGCCTATTTTTGCATGTTGTTGGCTGCCATTAAATAAATTTAATTTATTTATTTTTAGCATGCTACCTTCAGTTCACTTTGGCTTGTCTTCATGCATTGACTTTCCTTATATTTATGGCGCCAAAATTGGGTGAATAAATATTATTAAATGTATTGTTATTCACCCAAGGTGGGTCGCACTTTTTGGCAAGGGTGAATTCTAAAAATAAGAAGTCAACTTCTGATGGGAATTTTCACCCTTCACAAAGCAACTCTAAAAATCCCTTCTTCCACTTAAGTGATTTAACTTTCATAATGGGAATTTTCACCCTGTTAGGTAGGTAAGAAATTCTCGTCGATGCTTTAAGTGATTTTTCTTTTATAATGGAAATTTTTACCCTGCAAGGCAGGTAAGAAATCCTCGCTTGCCTACCACCTCTAATATTCCCATTGCAACTTAAGTGACTTTGACTTCATGGGAAAAATTACCCTACTAGTAGGTAAGAAAAATTCCCGCCGCCGCCACTGCCAAAATTCCCACTAGCAGCTTAAAGTCTTCCTTCAAAAAAAAAGTGCAACTTGCATGAAAGATAGCTCTTTTCCAAAAGTACGACTTGCATTGTGACTTATGCCTTTAAAATTGCGTGAGAATTCGTCACTTAGGGCAGCATGGAAACTGCGATGCGAAGGCAGCCTTGAAAATTGTGACCGGCATAAAAACAACATTTCTTTCCTTTTTTGGATTTTTGGTGAAGAAAACACAAGAATGGAATAAATTCCATTTTTGGAAAGGGTCCGGGAAGATGTAGCAGCAAAAACTTGCATGTGTTATAACTTTCATTCTGTTGCTCCATTTTAGGTGTCATTTTCTCTAAAAGTGCATATCTTCTCGAGCTCTACGCATTGATGGCAATATTTTTCTTATTTTCATAAAATCCATTTATTCCAAAAAATGTGACTTGCCTAGGAGAGGCTTTTTGTGCATGACTTCATCTTTTTTGACCAGAAGCTTGCTTTCTGAGGCTGATTCCTTCTGGTGCGGCGGCCGTAAATGATCTCCAGATGCTTCAGGCAAGTAAATAGACTATACTGGTGAAGTAATGGACCCGGGGAATTGAACAGAAAGATTACGGAGAAAACCAGAGAAAACGCAAAAGAAATAAATAAAAACGAAAAATGTTACCAGAAGTCACAGACAAAGCTCAGGATTCATTCCTGGTGAAAACCCTATTGATATATGTGAATACTGGCATGCAAAACTTCAGCAGGGTTCAACCGGAGCACAATTTACTTCAAAAAGGCATTATTTATTTAATAAATAATTAAATAAAATTTTCTAAATGAGACAAAACTTGGCGAGTGATAAAATGAGTTTTGACATCTAGGTATTTGTCGAAATTGGCTCATATGATTCACTGGGAATATCTTAACGTAATACAGACATCTTCTGGCAATAAAAACACAAAAAGACCCGTTATTTTAAAAGAACAAAATTTTTAAACATGGGGTAGTCTCAGATTTCAGGGTAAAATCTTGAGACACCACAGATAGAAGGATGTATATCACACACAATTGATTGGGAGAGTGAGAGGATTGTGTAGTTCAACCCTTGAGATAGAACTTGACTTAGAGGATGACGTAGCGGTAGAGGCCACTGCCACTTCATTCAAATATCATAGGGGAGGCCGCGTGATGGACATTATGAATATCGGTGACCGGTTACATGAGTTGTCGCGTGCTTTGTTAGTTATAAGTTAGGTGCATTAGAGCGGTGGACTCGGGTAAATAAGAAGTGGATTCACATAAAGACGAAGATAATATAGATACTACATACAACATTACGCAATTCATTCCCAATAAATTATTGAAGAAGTTTGTGTGTAATTTGTGAAAAGGAGAAAAGATAACTTGTGGCACCATCCTTCTTTTGATTGTCTTATGTGATATGAGTTTCTGATGGGCCAAATGAAAAAGTCTGAAATACCCGATGGAGAATAAGTCTCAAGCATAGAGGTTCATAGAGTATGCCTTTGATGGAGGCATCAATAATGCTTATAATAAATGTTACAGGCGGATGCACAAATCATTTAAGGATGAATGGCACATACCAAGGGAGATGCCCTTAGTTTTGGAAGGAATGGTAGAATTTATAATGTACCAACATTATTATTTGGGGAGATTTTATATGAAGACAAGGAATAAGAGCCTATGGTGCAAGCTACCATTCACGTTCACTGCCAAATACTTCCAAGCATCAATGAATAGAATTTTTGATGCGCGGGTGTTGAAATTTGATGCAGATAAGGTAAATGTTGACTATCACACACTCCACATCAAATTTGCATATCCCTTAAAGTCAAGATACGTGGAAATAATGGAGTCTAACGATATAAATATCACTCTTGAGACTCTTGTAGTAGGAAAGGACGTGGAAAGATTTTACATCTACTTAATGCCCAAAGTGAAGGATGGGAAGCATATTGTTGGGGCAGACCTTAATCTCCCAAAAACCCCTAAAGGAAAACAGACGGTGGGCATGAAAAGATTACATAAAGAGACCCCTTAATGTTAAGAAGAAGATGACAAGGATGGGGAAGGGGAGGTGGAAGAAGAAGAGGAGCCTACCCTGGATCAAAGTTCAAGGAAAAAGAAACAACAAGAGCGCATGGAGGCACACCAAGGACCGAGCACTTCTAGAGCAACAAAGAAGTCACAAAATAAACCAAGTCCAAAGAAGAATACTCCAATGAAGAAGAAGATGAGAGTGGTCTCGAGTGAGGAGATAGAGCATGCAAGAAGTCTAATAAAGAAGAGAGATTCATGGAACTCTTAGATAATTTACACCGTGGATGACACATATGAAAAGGATTACGATGCACACGATGAGGAAGGTCTCGAGGAAGGAATATGAACATGAGGAATGCCATAGAAAGCCCATTACGAAGGATGCAGGTGGACCGAGAACATGAATAAGAGCGTGAGGTAGAGTGGGACGAGTAGGAAGAGAAAGAGAAGGACACCATTGTGGGAAAATATATAAGTATAGGAGAAGCGGGTGGCTTGATACATGCTATTGTGTGCGAAGGTTCCTACATGGAAGAGGGGGAAGGGAACAAGAAATAAAGGTAGGGTTCCTAATGACCTCTTTTGTAATATGTGTGTGATCTCCGCAAAGGTCCTTGTAGTAAGGTCTCAAAGCTTAGTGGCCACAGAAGGTCTATTTTGTTGGTCATTCTTTGACAAGAATGAGTCCCTCCCGCACACTAAAAAGATGATCTCTTAGGCTTATTAGTCACACATGGAGGATCTAGAGTTCGAGATAAGTGTGAAGTCATTTTCTCGATACTTGCTTAAATTTGCGTCGGGGAAGCCTTCCTAGTGGTTGACTCACATATGCTCATTGACTAACAAGCATTCAATGCACTAAACAATTAGCATCGAATTTGGAGTGAGTATTTTTTTATAAGGATGCCACCATCAAGAGAATGCATGAGAAAGATCAAAGAATGAGGATCTTAAACAAGAGCTAAGAAAAGAAAAGGGCCAAACACATGTGATGTACAAAAAGGTGGAATTTATTGTTAATGACATCACTGTCACACATCTAGATTTGGTTAATCACACCCAAGAAGTATGCCCCTCGGTGTTACAATATTTGGAGGACTTGGCACGGATGCTAACACGTGAGAATAAATATTTGGGGATGGGGACGATAGATGAAGAGATGGCCTTGTAGAAGAAGACTGACAGGTAGAAAGTAGTGAAACATCTTACGTAATATGAGGCACTAGCTACAAAGGCTAAAAAGGTTGCACAAAGGGTAGAATTTTTCTTCGACAATTGACAATATTTTGAACATTTTGTGAACATGCATGTCACTAATGATGAGGCAGAGTTGAAACAAATTCAGGAAAAAATGAAGAATAACAATGTCGAGTGGGAGAAGGTGTTGGTCAAGTAGAGTGGAAGAGATATTTGATTACAATTTTAAAGACCGCACTCAAAGATAAAGTGAAAGAGATTTTTCCTTGGTCATGCAAAAGATAGATGCGCTAGATGATTTGGCCTCATAGCTTGAAAAATAATCATGGATCTCAAGGGAAAATTTGATGAATTGACTCCAAAAATTACATGCCATCATCGATGTCGTGCCAATCAAGGCAATAAAGGAAAATGAAGGCTCGAGGGAGTTAGATAATATTTTGGATAAAGATTTTCCAGGATCCTTCAATCCAAAGAGGCATGAGGGATTGACACATAACATAATTCTTATGATTCTTGGGGCACACACCCATACCCTTATTCTTTATTTATTCAAGGAATTATTTGGTTGACATATTGTCGAGAGACGATAATATCCCTAATGTGGGGTAATGTTGGTCATGAGAATCGACTAAGTACTGTACATGTTATGCGTGAAGAAGGATACACGCGAAGGATGGAAAGATGTGGAGAGGAATGGAAGACTACACAAGGGTACATGCATACGGAGGAACATGAAGAACAGGGCGTGCATGAGGATGCACGCACCGGTGAAGGATAGATCGACACATAAGGATGCACACACACAAGCCATATGAGAAACCATGCAAGAGAGGGGAGGAGAGGTGAATTTTTGTGTCCCCATTTTCCCCTTAGAATGGGATGGAAGGGACAAAAAAAGTGCACCTTAACACTATGATGACAAGTGGCTAGAAATATAAAGGGGCTTACTAAGGCTTCTCAGGGTCATGTGATGGGTCCAAGGGCCTAACTGGGCACGGGGTGCATTTTTGTGTCTGTATTTTCCCTCGGGATAGGATAAAATGGAAAAAAAAGGTGACCTCGGCTTCATGTTGACATGTGGCACTTGAAAAATGGCTAAGTATGGAAGGCTTTACCTTGGGAAGGACCTTGAAGACGGAGTTGTTAGAGCTCAGGGAGAAATTTTTCAATAAACCCTTATATGATTGTGACTCCCTTTGAACATTTCATCATTTAGATAATTCTCCAATATTTCTAATGAGTATTTTTTTTCCTCTTAAATCCTTATAGAGCTTACTGGAATCATCCATGGAAGATCGTACTTGTTTTGAATGCCTTCTCCTTATACCTTAAGCACCCGAGGGCTACGACTCGAGTCGATGAGGAACCTAGGAAAGGGTTGGGGTGAGATGAATATTTTTGTCCTGATTTTCCCAAAGGGAGGGGATAATGGGGACACAAAAGTGTGCCTCATCCTCATATTAACATGTCTCCACCTATTGAAATGATTAAGTCCCAAAGCTTACCTTGAGGACGAAGTTTACTTGAGCTCTGAGAGGACATTTTGGGAGCTTCCTTATATTTTTTGATTCCAAAATCCTTTTGAAAACAATGGGATGGGTCCCATGATCTTATTATACCTGAAAATCCCTAAAAGTATCTTTTTCTTAGGATCATTAAGTGTGTTTGCACAAATATGTAAGTGGAGATAAATTCCTTCATCTTATGAAAACTATGAAAGCACCATAATTTTGAGAATTGAATCATCTTTCCAATGTTATCTTTTTTTACCTCAAAATATTTACGGAGCTCCCGAATCATCTTTCAAACTCAAGCCCTATTTTGAACTACAAGCTCCTTCACCTTCAAAAACCCACTTTCACTAAAATTGTCCCTAAACCTCCAAATCTTCCCTAAATATTCCTAAGCCACTTACAAAAATTTTTTATATCCTCAATACCACTTCCCAATGAATTTTGGACTTCAAATCTCTCTTGAGAATGCACATGTGTCTCAGAAAGGCTAAAAATAGCCATTTCTAAGTCTACCGAAGAATTTGCGTTGAGAAGCATTGTATCTCAAGAAATTCATTTAATTGTTTTCATGTTTAAAATAATTGGGAAAGGTTATCACAACACATATGAATACTTATGGGATGAAGATATTCCCGACACAAGGGAAGAACTAATGGGGAAGTGCTCGGGGGGCTTATAAGCAAAAATTTTGACACTAGGGTATAGTTGTCATGTTTTCAACTTGAAATTTTCCCTTATAAAAACACATAACAAAAAAAACCAAGGAAACAAGGAAATGACAAAAAAACCAAAGTAATAAGAGTGCCACAATCCAAGAATAACTAAGGCAACAAGACCCAAATAATCGGGATCAATACCACACTGCTCCATACTACTAAATGGGTGGAGTGACACTACAAATTTGTATGAGTAATCAAAACAACTACTCAAACACCGAAAAAATAACACTTGGATTCTCTAGAATAGATCCCCCACATAAGAGAGACTATCGACATGCCTAAATATTTTGAAAATAAAGATAAAAATCTCTACAAAAACAAGAGAGATATACTACACATGCTAAAGAAAATTACTCAAAACAAGGAGCATTACAATGCAAATGGTATAGAAAGTGGAGCAAGAAGCCGAATGGTGGAGGAGCCACGCATGTAGAGTCCTCTCAATGAATTCCTATGTTTGTGCCATGAGTGATCATAAATCCACCCCAAATCAACACAGATATGAATGAAGAAGATGCCTAATTATGATTCATTGTAAAATGCATAATGGGTTTATGCAAAGGAACATCAAATCAGTGTCAAGTTGATCATGTATGAAACCTAAAATTTGAGGTTTCTCAAGCCCGAGCTGAAGGTGTAGAACTCATGTGTAGCTCATGATCCTCAAAAAAATTCAATCGAGCAAAAATAAGGTCTATGTCAATGTTTGATCCCAACGAAGTACTTACTCGAAAACCAATGTCGTGTTTGAGAATTCCACTTAACGTGTGGAATAGGGGAAGAAATACCCCGTGATTGTTTTCCAATACCTCTCGCAGTTGAAACCCATATAATGGAGCATGTGAGAACTAAATGTAGTGGTATTCTTATCAAAAGATCCATGTGTGTGAGTAGAAGTGGGATACACATAATGTGTTATTATAATAGGTATGTGTGTAGAAGTAGAACATGCAGTAATAAGGGCAATAGGCTAAAGAGCATTAGAAGTAGAAGTAGGCTCGAAAACTAGCAAATAAAGGTCATGGATGTGGGAGAACCAACTGCAAGTGGACTAGGAACATGGGAATAAGAGTCCACAATGTGACGATGATGTTGTAAGTGAGTGATTTTTGGCTTCAAGGTGTGAATGAGGTCATCTTTGTTGTGAATGAGGTTATGTAGAAGCGAATTTTGCTTCTTAAGTGATCTATTTTCTTCTACAAATTTTACTATGTCCTCCTAAAGTCCACACACTTCGGATAAAATCATCTCGTTCTTCAATGAGAAAGAATCCATTATAAATACAAGAATGCAACACCCAAAAAAGGACATCGTGCTCAACATAAAATGTGTCTACATATGATTTACAAATTAAATGACACCAATGGAAAGAGCACAAAAAATCATACACTTTTGCAAAAAAAAAAAAAAATGCTAATCGATCAAAAGTTATGATAGATTTAGTTTCCCATCAGTAATGGTCCATTTAAATTTTTAAAAATCACAAAAATATTGGGGAGGCTACACTTAAGCACCCATTAGTAGGAATCACCCCTATTAATCCTCATGTGACCTCCCATGTGACCAAGGGCTAAGGTGTTTTGTGAGCATCCCTTTTGTGCACAACTTTCTATTTTCAATTATTGTGTTGTGCCTTGTTTTTATTACATCATGTCATTTTTTTGGAAAGGTCACACATGATAATTTAAGCTCAGTTTTCTTCTCTTTCCTCCAAAACCACTTCGCTCCAACAAAATTTGATAAAGGCCAAAAATATTTTTGTTGTTCCTCAAAAACCAAAAATGGTTCATCCCTCTAACAAGTGCAAATTGTAAATCACAACTACTTCCACATAAGATCGCATGTTTTTCATTACCCACAAAATAAAAGCACCCTTTGTCCAAATCCATGCAACCTATATAAAAACCAACTACTACCTGTAAAATATTTATAAAAATCTAGAAAAACCGTAAAGGGTTTTTGTAGAATCCTTCAAAGAACTTTGTAGCTCCCATATGGATTTATACAAGAATTTGTACCCTCCATCACTCTGCAAAAACCGACACCTTCAAAACTTTATGTCGATGTCGATGGTCAAGTATATAGTAAAGCTAGGGGTTTTGGGATCTTTCGGATACAATGGTGCCCTCTATTTCACACAGAAATACAAGTTACAAAAACATACTAAGAAATTTAATATATAAAAATCTAAAAACACTCGCTTGTAAAAACACTTAGAGATGGATGTTTACATCATCTACCACTTTGATACCATGAAAGGAACAAAAATAAGATTTTTCCAAGCTGCAAAGATCATCCTTATGTTTACACTTAATTTTTCAATTATTGCTAACAAACCCAATGTTCTACCTCTTCTAGTTTCTCCTATTAGAAACAACACAGTTATTGATTATAACATTACACTTACTACTCATGAAATTTGAATCTTATACTTTATAGGGTTTTCCCATCACTCTTCATTCACATTGCTATATAGTAGCTCCTTTGTTACCCTTGCATACCCAATGATGCACTCTTGTTCTAGGTTCAAACATGACTATTGTGGGTTGAATTACCTATGAACCTCACTTTACGCATATACACTAAGGGGAAACATTTATCCCCTCTCCTAGCCTTTACATGTCATATTGTAATAATTCAAGAACATTCAAATATTTTTAAAAATCAACAACACTTAGATCTTGATTGGATGTATCCTCACTTATACTATTCTATGTTGTAGATTGATTACTGTGTTACTTTGATTCATATTATGTTCTACCCTTTTCCATATACATATGCGTGTTCACGTGGTACTTTGAGGTGAATGCGGGTTATCACACGATGTATGATTCTTGACATTGTTCTCTACCAATCCCAATGAAGCTCCTGGGGGCATCTACCTTTACACATTTTTTCATATTCATGTGTCATCATTGTAATATTAAATACTTTCATTCATATTTTCAATGGTATGTATTGTGGCATACTATAATATTTTGTAACATGCTAACAAGTGCTTCATGTGTAGAATTTGTCTTGAAGATCTACTTCCAACTATGGTTCTATTTTATACTAGTTGCTTGTGTATTATTTTCTATGATTGTGATTTGTTTGTGGGTTATGCTCTATGATTACTTGCTTATTTGCTTGTACGTCCTCAAAAACCTTGAGTATCTTGTGACATCCCGAGTGGTGTCCCATGTATTCCACTATCTACTAAATAGGTATTATTTTCTATATTATTATGTGTTTTGCCTCGTTTTTATTACATCATGTCATGTTTGTTTGTCATTCCTTACTGGCAATTTAAGCTAGTTTTTTTCATGTACCATGGTTGTTACCATGAAAATTCCCTATTCCCCCTATAGACTTCTATTTCGGATGTACACACCACCTTCAAATTTCCTCATTTGGGCCGCACTTGCATTGGTTCATCTCATACACCCCAAATGAGTCGGGGAATTCATCAAGATATTATTTCACCCTATCGGTAGGCCAAAAACTAGAAAAATAGCGGTACACAAAAATGTGACCAAATAGAAGCTAATAAAATGGTTCAAAATCAAACTTAAGCCAAAACCAAAATAAGAACAAAAGTTCCCAATACATATAGGAATGGTGGTTGTTAGTGTACCACCTAGACAGCTTCTGTCATGTGGGGGTAAAACATGTACAATACAGTTCAACAGTTTTTAATGACAAGATTTTGTAAATTCTAGCGAAGACATACTCAATTACAGGTTATTATCAAGTACAACAAGAACAAAAGTAGTGACAAGTCTCATACTTCGAGTAAGGGGACTAATTACTCTTCTTTCTCGGTTTACATTTTCTCTAGAGGTATCAAATAAGGATTGACACCTAGAGCATATGAAGGCTATCGATGTGATTGGAACAATGTGTCATTTGTGGCTAGTTTCTATTGGGTTTGTGACCATCTATAGTAGCTCTTACCCATGGACAAACATCAAAAGTTGGAGGGAATATCCTACAACTCTCCCAATACTCTTCCCTTGGCAATAGGATGCCTAAGTCCTCAGTATGGTGAGGGGACACCTAAATCCTTGGTATGGAAACAAGATGCCTATATTATTAGTACTCTTCCAACCATATCAAAAGCAAAAACACATAGAACAATTCTATCTTTTCTCTCATGACATTCAGGTGTATTTTATCCTTGACTCACTTTTTTCATACATACTTCTATGTTGATTTCTTTGAGTAAAGTTAAATTTCATATGTCATGATCATTGACTACACTTATCTTATTTTGTAGGTCCGTCCTTATCCCAAAAAAAGTAACACGAATAAAACACAAAACAATCTCAAGCACAATACACTTAGGTAAAGGCAATATTCAAGGAATAAATGCATGCATCATTTCTACTATGCACACAAGGTCACCCCAAGGTTCTCAACACCATTTTAAATTCCACGATATACACATTATGACCTCCATTCAACACGTTATCAATTTAAATCCCACACATTATCGATACAACCATTTTAATTTTCACAAGGTATACTCTTCTTATCTACTTTATGCTACCAAATATTCATTCACCAACATAAAGTGGGGGAAATTTAGACATGAAATCACACACTTTATATTTACATCATGCCTCTAAGTATGTCATTATATGCATGATTCCTAAGCATGAAAATTACACATTAATAAAACTTTTTATTGGTAAACACTTTTTACCGAGCTATGAACCAAGGGGCTATGGGACCCCACACTTATAATACTAGATTCGATTGTTCTCAAAAATAGGGTGATCAACAAATGAAATGGAAGATTATGCCACCCTCACCCCCAAAAACTATATATCCAGCTATATAACAAAAACTAGAGTAACTACATGAAAATTACTCAAAACTTCTATAACTTCCACCTTGATCCTAGCACCGGCCACGCCCTTCCCTACATCCTTGACAACAAAATTCTTCTCGAAACCTCTCGTAAGACATTTATGCTTATCGAATCTTCATTCCACACCTCCTCGGCCTTGACTACCTTTAAAATAAATGTGTATGCAGACTTACCCTTAGCCACGAGCTAAGAAATGTTGGTCGAGGATGAGTCGATAGGAGAGGCCGCTTAGTCTAGATCTAAGGGGCTTGACATGGGCGAGACTCGCGTCCTTCAATCAACACTTTTGGTGGACCACAACAACAAACTCCTAAAGCATATAAAGTTCTATTTTTCTAGTTCTCGACTCCACTCCTCGCATCAAGAATGGGCTCGCTTACCACCGTTCCTTTGTGAAATGTCAGAAGGCAGACATAACCGATCAACTACATCCTCCAAGCCCTCTGCATGCTTAGGAAAGATGAAAATCTAAGCAATCAACAAATCCTCCTCCTTATTACTACTTTTAATAGTAAAAGATTAGAAACAAACGCAAAATTTATTTCCGTGTTAACTCAAGCCCTATCACTCCCCGAAGGTAGTCGCCCTAGAATTCTTTCCATGGTGTCATGCAAACCAAACTCGATCCAATTCTAAATACCTTTCTTAGGAAATACCGAGAAATGCAATGATAGAAGGCCATCTCCCTAGTTTATCCTCTCAAAAACAAGGTTGGGAATCGCTTGTATGATAACAAATAATAGTAAAATTTATGGGAAAAAATGCTAAATATATAAAACTAAATCAACCCATCAAAGTTTATCAGTCATATGAAAAATAGGTTGTAGGATCAAAAATTTTAAGTTGAGAATCAATATGATTTCTAACATTTTTATTATTTGAAAATATTTTCATTATTATTTTTATTGTTAAAGCGGGTTAAGGGGTCTCATTCCCCTTACAAGGTTGGGCGTATTCCCATATGAATACCATGAAAGATCCTCCATGAGCTGCATCATGATGGACCAGCCTTCCTCGATGAACAATAGGCAAACCACGAGCCCCGAGAATTCCATTAGAGCTCCTCCATGAGCCATACCTAGGCTGGACAAGAATCCCCAAAATACAAGCAAACCATGAGCCTCTTGGGTTGTGGTGATGATTTACATACAAGCTCCTCCATGAGCCACAACCAGATGGACTAGCATCTCTCAAGAACAGTAAACCACAAGCCTTTGATAAGATGTCGGTGACACAAACCACCCCGAAGGGATCGCACCCAATGGGTTTGAACCTAGGTGGATCCAGACACAATTGTCTATCTTAACCGATCCACCCAAACCCCATTAGCAAAATATTTTAATTATTAAAAACACATAGATTACCTATAAACAAATTTAGCACTCAAGTTTTATTTTTATTATCTTCCTAGGCATTTGTGTGTAAGTAGACTTAGCCAATAATACAATAAACTTGTTAAAGTGCAAAGATGTCATATTTCTTTCTTCAAGCAAATAACATGACTATTGAAAAAAGCAAGTGAACTCTCTTGTCTGTGATGCTAAAGTTGCATCTCATCATTTTCTCCTCGACTGGATAACTTGACTAGTTTGGCAGCCCAAGGTGGGAAATTAAAAACACTAAATGTGGATGTGGAAAATGTATTTAGGTGGGGAAATTTCTTATTTCATGTAGCCAAAGGGACTTGTAGTCTTATTTATTAACAAATGTTTAGTTGGGCACGTTGGCACTTCATCTAGACAAGGTTTGAATGCTCACCTAAAGCACACACAACCACCAAGTCCCTCTTTAGTTACTCAACAAGATATGGTTAGAAATGCATGGTCATCATTTCCATTATAACATGCAAGAATGGAGATACAACAAACAAGATTTGCAACACATATAATAAGGAAGCTATTCAACATCGACAATTACCAATAATAATTGAACTCCCATAATACCATGTTCGATCTAGTAACCCTAGTTATCCATACACAATTATCCATCATAAACACAGTTGATTACATAACATCTCGGTGATTGCATTCACAGTTCATGACATCAATGAGTTGGACCCATATGTGCATACAAAACTCTCTTACAAACTCCAGCTTCGACCTTTTCTTACACATACATAAAAAAGGCTACTAAATACAAGAGTATTACTCCTATTTATACATTGTGGGGGTTTTCCCTTCACCACTTACATGCGCTTTTTCTAATAATAGACGTGTTAAACATAGATTACATACTTTTACAACTCTACTTTATCTTTAGTCTGAGCTATAAATAGCTCAGATTTAACATGCTTTAATTATTATAATTAGATTGCCTTCTTACATGTGCTTTTACCTCTTTGTTCGCCTATTTATGTACTTTTCTTGTATATCACGCCACCTTGAATTTTTTCCTATTTTTAGCCTTTGCTCTAAAAATAGCTAAGTCTGATTTGTGTCTCTCGCAAGACAAACCCTCGTGACGCTAACTTGTTCCTTTGTGTTGTGCACGGCACTTTATGAATTGTTTTGTCTTTAATCACTCCTCTCAGTGCACATGCTTTTGTGCATCCTTCTATACCTTTTAAACCCGCACATGCCCTTCTACGCATGATATCCAAATTTTGCACATGGCTAACACTTAGCCATTTCTTCCAACCAACATTACCCCATGCTAGGAGTATTATCATCCTTGGAAATAATAGAACCAAAGAACACCTTCCCAAAATAATGACTCGAAAGAATGAAAGAATCTAAGAATAAAGAATATGGGCCTTTACCCAATGAATCAAGGAATATGTAAGTGTGCTCAAAACTTAGGCCTTCGGTGGTGGAAGGAGTTATGAAAATTCCATGTTTATTATGTTTTCTAACTTTTTCCAACCCTTGAGTTCCTTGTTAGCCTCATCTTGAGTGAGGCCCTTACAATACCCATCACTTGCTCTCGAAACCAATTCTTCTACTTTCTCCTTTAGCTCCTTGACTACCACATCTAGGTTTGAGGTCACTCCCTCTAGTATATCCATTTTGCGCGTAACCAAAGGGTGGATCTCCTTGAGCCTTTCCTCAAGTGTGTCCTTTTGAGCTTTATGAGTTCTCTTTTCTCCATGAATTCTTATATAACCTTCTCATGCTTGACCTTATTATTCTTCATTGTGGCATGTATTTTCTTCAATTATGCCTCTTCTCTGGTAGTGTGCATGCTAAGAATGGGTGAGAAGTCTTAACAAATAGCTTATCAAAAACATATTCTTCCTTCCACATGACCTCTTTCACCTCTCAGTAGCTAGTGCCTCATACTCTTGATCTTCTCCAAATGTTCTCTTTTCTTCTTCTTCTACATAGCCAATTCTTCAAATTAGTCATCCCTATCCCACTCTTCTTTTTAGCAGCATCATTCTCACCAAGTCCTCTAAATAGTCCAACTCTGTGGGATACTCATCTTGGGATTTCTCAACCAATTTTGGGCATGCGCTTGTGATACTTTTCACTATATCATCCACTTTTTCATAAGCATCTCGCTGTGCACTTCTTCTCATCCCTCAATTCCTCCTTGAGCTTCTGAATTTATTTATCTTTATGATCCTTATCCACCTACATAACTCGATTAAGGCCCCTTTATCTAGATTTCTTCTTACAACCTCAACGACCATTTTTTTTGAGCACATTACAAGCTTGCTCATCGAGATAGATTTATTGGATTGATGACGAGAGAGGACTATACTTGGATCCTTCTTCAACCGCATCTTGGAGTATGATTCTTTACTTACTTCAAACTATGGATCCTCCATATACATTTTCATATTCCACATTAGCATCTTCTTTGTGCATGATAGAGTCTTAGCCTCATTTATCAACTCTCATCCAAATAGGTATTTGATTAGTACCATGCTCTTGAATCTTACCCATAGTAGCTTGGAGGGATCATTGATATAATTCAACTGGGGTGCCCGAATAGGTTCCCATTTCTTCCTTCTTTCACCTCACTTCCTCTTCAAAGATATCCTACACAATGTTGAGTTGTGTGTTATTTCCTTCACCTCTTACGCAAGGTTCAAGTCTTCCCCAGTCGGGTTCTCTCCATCACCTTTTTCCTCCTCTTTGTGCTCTAACTCACACTCTTCTACATTCTCTTCATCACCCTTGTAGTACTCCTTGTGTGAGTTATGCATATCATCATCATCTTGCATGATCTCATCCTCAAATTATTCTTTTTCCCGTGCATTCTCCTCATTTTTCACCAACATAACTTCTTGTAGCTTCTCTTTTCATGCATTATCTCCTCGCCCCCATGTTCTTTCAAGTCCTCCTCTTCTTCCTCAACATAAATCACCTCGGGTTTCTTCTTCATCGAGATCTATTTATTCTTCAATAGACTTAGTTTGATTATCGTGACCGATGGTGACTCCTTAGGCACCTCGGAGGTGCTCGTGCACTTGCTTTATTCTATTCATTGCCTTTGAATTTTATTTCTTTGGCTTTGATCCAAGGCGCTTCTTCTTCTTCTTCATCATATTCTTTGTCCCCTTTGTTTTCTTCCCCTTATACCTCTTCCCGCCGAGGGGGTGTTTCTCTGTGCCTTCTCTTGGAAATTCCCATTGTCTGCTTCTTTTGTGGGGGCTCTAGTAGATGAAGGTGAATGCATGTTTCCCTTATTAGTAGTTGAACATTATTATTGTGGCTTCCACCGTCGTGTCATCCTCCAAATCTAGTCTCGATTTTTACTTCATTTTCATGAAAACCAATCACCTTTCTAATCAATTACATAGTTAAGAGCATTCTCCTTCCTAAAAAATAGAAGAAGTCCTCATGCACCCTTGACATAAGCCATTGATAGAGGTGTTCAGGCTTCCCAAATTATGGCATCTCATATAGCTACAAAACTCCCGCACTTTCCAGTCCTTTTTCACCTTGTTGTCAATAACAAGTTGTCCTTCCGCCTCGTCCTCTCGGCTTAGTTCCTTCATGACATCATTTGTAATGTCTCCTTCATGGGACGGTGTCTTGATATTATAATCACTTATCTTGTATTTAGTTAACTATGATACCCATGGTTGCCCTACTATCACTTCTAAAGGGTATTGCATTTTGAGAACCAGCCTTTAGGCACCTTGTCGACAACATCCTTCTTAATTTTGTTCTTGGGTGACTTTTTGATCGTATGAGCCCTCTTTGGTGCCATTGTTTATGATTTCAATTATTCAAACTTCAAATTCTTACAAATTACATGCCCTATGTGCTTAAACCTACATGTTCACTCACTATGCCTATGAATTCAAACTCTTAATCTTCTCGCTCAATCCCTTGTTCTCTTCATGCTTTTACTTGCTTTTGTAAACACTTCTTGCCCTAGTTCAACCTTGTGAAATTTGTGCCCTAGCTCATGAAATTTACAACTATGCAAACTCAAACTCTTTAAACCCTAGCTCTTTGTCCCTAGTTGTGAACCCTAGCTTGTTACATCTTCTCTCCTAGATTTCACTTCCATAAAAAGAGCTCTTAAATTCAAGGTCTTTGCATTCACGTACGCATCTCTCGATTTGCTTTGATTCTCTAGTTGTTCTTCACACTAGCTCTTCACACTTGATCACACTTTCAATCACACGAATGCACAAGTTCTCAAAATCGAGGTAAGAATGACCTCACCCATGCAATACTTATAGTTTTTCTAAATTTATCCACATTAATTACTCCTCACTTACCACCGCTTTTTGCTTTAAATGTGATTTTTTATTTTTCTCTCACTTTTTCCTCACGTGTATGGCGATCAAGAACCTTCAAGTGCATAACTATTTCCTAGGTTGTAGATCCTCTTGTGTGCACCTACCTATGCCATAAATATTCATTTGTGCCACTTGTTAAGTAGTTTATCTTGTTGCTACCTCCCTCGTGTTACATTGTGTGGCCATTTATTCACGTAGTTTCCAATCTGAGCAATTACTTCAAGCATCATTATCCTTAAGCACCTCTCGCATCATATTCAACCATTCATACTACCATCTTCATCGTGCACCAATATCTTTTTCCATCACACGTCATTCTCTCACACTATCATGCACACACTTACCATATTCTTAAGAAGTGTCATCGTCACATCTTCTCTTTTATGCAATTGTATCTTCCTCAACCCACACTAAAAGTATGTGCATTCCTCTGCACATCAGTCTAACATAGAGTAATCCGCTCCTATGTGTGAATGTGCTTATTAAAACAAACCAAAGCAAAACAAAATAGAAAGGGAAATCTAATCTAAGTGGCAATATTGCCTTATTACAAACACAAAAGAAGATTATTTATAGTAGGGCTTCAACCTACTCCCATTGAAGTAACTAGACAACATAGTGTCATCCAACGCCTGTAATTGACATGCACCTGATTCCAATATCTTAGTTACTACAAATGGTCCCAACCAATACACTTTCATTTTTCCAAGATGGCACAAAAATTTGAAACATATAGGGGCACCATCCCTCCAAATGTAAAAGACTTGTTCTTAATATGTCTATCATGCCAAGCCTTTTGTCTAGCTTTCTCTATCTTATGACTCCATCGCACAATGACATACCTCTCATCTAACTACATTAGTTTATCAATGCACTCCTTTATTGCTTTCTCATCATCCAATCCTCCTGCGTGCACAATACACAGAGAGGGAAACATAAACTCAAGGGGAAAATTGCCTTTGCGCCAAACACCAAATGAAAAGGTGTAGCCTCGTTTAACCACTTATAAGTTGTTATATATGCCCATAACACAGTTAATACCTTTTCATCCTAATCCTTCCTTCCAACATCACATTTTTTGTCAATATTTGTCCCAAAATATTATTGAAGGCTTCAACAATTTTATTGGCTTGTGGGTGATAGGGTGTAATCTTATGGTGTGCTACCATAAACTCTTAATAATGTTATTATTATATCATTCAAAAAGTGAGTCCCTCTATCACTTGTAAGGATCAATGGACAACCATACATGCCTATAATATATTCCCATAGAAACCTAGTTACTATTGTTGCAATGCAATCCTTTAAAGGTGCATCCTATGCCCATCTTGTCAAGTAATATGTATAAGTGATGATATAGTGCACGCATTTTTTTGCATGCGGATGGTGCAATGGGGGCTACAAAGTCAATTTTCCACTTCTCAAATAGTTATGTGCTTGCTATAGGACGTAACAACATCTCATCTCGCCAGGCTTTCCTATCCTCTGACAATGGTCACAAGCCTTGACAAATGCCTTAGTATCCTTATACAATGTTTCCCACCATAAACCTCGTAAGTAAAATCTTACGTGCAACTACTTCCCCTATATAATGTCCGCTAGTTATCCCAACACATGCTTCTTCCATTATATCTTTGTGTTTATGTGCCAACACACATCTACACAAGACCTCATCTCTGCCTATTTTGTATAAATCTCTTCCAATGAGTTGATATGACACCGAGCATATGGCAAGTTGCTTTTTTCTAATGTCTTCATACCCTCGAGCATAATTCCAATGCACAATAATATCGCAATATCTTCTTAGTCTGCTGGTGTGTGGTTTAGTATGAACAATTGGGCATCGACGATAGTATCTTCTATGCCTTGCACGTCTTCACCATAATTAATCCTCGACAAGTGATCGTGTCCTAAGTTGCTCTTTCCTAGCTTGACGATGACTAAAAAGTCATATTCTCGAAAGAGAAGGATCCATCGAAAAATGCACCCCCTACAAAACCATTTATTAACCAAGTACTTCAATGTCATATGGTTAACATAGAATATAAATGGTGTTTCCAACAAGTACTACATGAACTTATAGAGTGTGTATATCATTAAAAAGCTTTGTGCTTCATAGTTGTATAGTTTTGCTCGACAGTGTTAAATTTATGCTTGTAAAATAGATGAGATGATCTACATTTCCTTCACCTAATTGTGTTAACAATGCTCGAATAGTTGTACCAGAAGCATCCACATGCACATGAAATGGCTTATTCCAAGAAGGGAAGCACAAGATAGGCGTGGTGGTTAGCCTCTCCTTTGAGGTCTCAAAATATTTTTACTCTGGATCACCCCAATAGTATTTTCCTTTTTCTTTTAACAACTCTTCAAGGGGCACAACAAGCTTGGCATAACCCTTGATAAACTTCTAGTATTAACTAGTATGCCCCAAGAACTTGTGCACTTCACTTTGGTTGGTAGGTTCCTCCAGACCCAAGATGACTACAATTTTGGTTGGGTCCACTAACAAGCCTTCCTTACAAATGATATGTACAAGTAAGGTGCCAAAAGGAGTTACAAAAATACACTTCTTTATATTCAATGAGATGCCCAATTGCATATACCTTTCAAATATCAGTCTCAAATAAGCACAATGATCTTTCAATAGGCCATACACAGTCCAATCATCCAACTATACCTACAAAAACTTGTTAATAAAATCTTGGAATGCTTGAACAACTATGCATAAGAACACTGTTGGGGCATTCTTCACCCAAAGGCATGACATGTATATGCAAAGCTTCTTCATCTAGTTGTAAAGGTGGTTTTTTCCGATCTTTGTTTTGATCCTCACTTTATGGTAACCTAAAAATCCATCTATAAATGAGTAGATCTCGTGCCACGCACTTGCTTTTAAGATCTCTTCAGTGAATGGCGTGTGAAAAGGATCAATGACACATGAATCATTAAGAACTTTAGTCAACATAGATCCTTATCCGGCTATCCTTCTTAATGTTGATCACCACGGGGCTTATCCATTCATATTCTTCAATAGGCTCAATGATACCTGACTTGAGAATTTTATCAATTTCATCTTTTACCTTGACGTGCAGGTTGGGATTCATCTCAGTAACGCCTCTTCCGAATTGGTTGTGCGCCCTCCTTAAGCTTGATTTTCATTTCCCCAATGATGGATGTACAACTTTAAATTCATGATATCCTCGGAAAATAGATCTTGAAATTACGCAAGCTCAATTATATTTTCTACCTCGGTTCGACCAATAATCACCAATAATTACCTCCTTAGGTGAATCCTTAGTCCCAATGTTCACTTTATTGGTCTTCAATGGCACATGGTAAGTGTGCGCTTATATCAGATTCCAACACCTCGCTCACACCCTTTGTATGCTTAATAAATAGGTCTTCAACCTCCTCATCATCTATGAGGTAGAAAAACTTTCCTTCTCTTTTTATCCCCAAGCGCGCCCTAGTTATGTCTCTTCTTTTTATTGAGTCCTCACATACTTCAAGATGTCGCCTCACCAAATAGCCAAATCATAAGCTCCTCAGCCTTCACACTATCCCCCAATGTGATGCGCCTCATAATCTCAAGGCTTCATGAACTGGTGGCTTAGTAGAAAAATAATCAAAATTATGAACAATACCTTCACTAGGTCGCACCAACTTGATGTCTCTTACTTCAACTCAGTATGTACATATTAGGCATCCATGCATCCGCACAAAAAGTAGAATAGAACTTGTGTACCCATAGAGATGGTGGCAAAACATCTTGCCCTTGCATCCAATTCCTTTCACAACTTTAAACATGTAACATGGGAGAAGTCTTCCCATCATACTCCTGCACCAATGAAGGAAGATTACTTTGAACAAACTTTTTCAAGAATACCACTTTGATTTTGCACCAACCAAGTAAACTATCTCTTTATATCACCCACTAGCGCGTTTTGTCTCGTGCAATGTGCACACCATCATATTTCTCCTATCACCTTCATTACGTCATTTTTCTTCCAATGCGTGCAAGAATGACTCAGGCTTCTCCTCTCAAGATACCTCGATAAGTTGGTTTTACCCAACCGCTTAATGTGTTGTGACCTAACCATCCTTGTCACTCTTTGCTGCACCTCACAACCCATGACCTCATATGTGTCATGGGCCCAATTGTCACAAGCCACACTATTAGTTGATTTAATTTTATTTGAATTTAATTAAATCTAAATATTGCATGAAATCACACTTGATAATAAATGCTAAAGTACAAATTTGACACAAACAATCTAAGAAGTAATATTTGAAACCCTAAGAAAAGAGGAAGGAGAGAGAACTTGATTTACGTTTGATCATGAAGTGTCCTGGACAAGTAAAATTGTTAAACAAGAAGTGATCTATGTTGTCAATGCTCAGAATAAATTTTGTAGATCATGGACAAAGCCGGATATGGGTGTTTGGACTGGGTCAAGGGTGCCTTGGTGCCAAAATCTGCTATCGGATGCTCATGACTACGAATATGGTTTGGAACTTCGATTTTATTGTGTTGTAAAAGTGTCATAAATAGCTCTTGTTGATCACTTGTATGTCACACCTTAATCACCGAGGGTACTTATAACCTATAAAACCCATAATACCACATAATATCCAAAAAGAAAGATGCATATGGGGAGTCAAATCAACCTAAAGGTCACCTCGACAAAGTGAACTTACAACCGAGTGTTGCACTACATCTTAGAATCCATGTAGTTCTGGTGAGTGTGTGTAGGAATCGTGCCCTAGGATGCCCTTGTGCAAGTGCACTTGATAGTGGGTTATAGCTAGATGTAGCAATGTAAATAGAATGTGTGGATGGAAAAATGAACTTCCCCTTCCTATGCAATGTATGCAGAAAATTTAGTCCCTTTTCCCTTGATTGAATGTCAAATGGATGCTTTAAAGTGCTTTAGGTGCCTTTTGAGTGCAAGCTTAGGTGATAGTAATAATTCTTAGAGCTTGGTACTTTATTTTGAACACATAATTATGTATTTATATGATTCCCTTGTTTGAATTTCATAATTGATAATTGAAGGCTGATCCATAAGAAAATAAGAGGACCAAAAGATAAAAGAGGCCCAAAAAGAGTGAGTAAGGTGGAAAGAGATCGGGGGCACTCGGAGGGGACGAGGGCGCCTAAGTGTTGGCATCCTAGCCGAGCACTAGTGTCTCAATTCATAAAATAAAAGCAAGTAAAGTTCTGACTGGGTTGTGGGGTGTAAAAGGCCAAATAGAAAATAAGAAGCAAATAAAAAGACCAAAGACAATTGTCAATTATTATTTTTCTTGTGTAGGAATCATATGAATACTAGTATATATTTAGGACCCAAAAATGTACCCAAGTGCGTGATTTTGTGTCTACGATAGTATCGATGATGGACCGCACATCTTCCCAATGAAACACACCCTCCTTTGATGGTGCCATGTTCTCAAGGCCACGCACCATATGTAGGTAGATTCGATTAAGATCATCTTCATTGATATGCTCTACGTAAGGCACAATCTTCACATTGTCCAAGGGTATCACAACGCACTCATCCTTGTTCTCAAAACTGATGTACCTCTTATTAAAGCACAAGTCTTTGTTATTAGCGTAACACCAAAGACGTCTGAGTAAGCATAGGGAAATTATCTCGCTTTAGCTAGCTCCTATACTTCAAAGTCACTCGTGAACTTGGTTCCCTGAATAGTAATTCAAGCATATTTTAATACCCCAATGGGAATGACCCTAATCTTATTAGCCATATATAATACATTTGAGGATGGTTATAATGACGGCCTTCCCATTTGGTTTCAAGCATCAATCGTGAGAACATTTACTTATGTGCGTGTATCAATCGTAGTATCACTTACCAATCATCCATTAATCACCACATTCTATATAATTTCCTTGTCATATTCATGGTCTTATGGTAATAAATTAGCATGTAGAATCTGGTGCTCCTTTCTACACACGGGGCATCTTATCTCATTCTCCTAAAAATTGCACGATGTTCTCCTGTCCGAGCATTTTCTATGTACCTCTCTAAGATCATCAACATCCTTCATGGTAGCTCAAGAATCCTCACACATTCTTTCTTGTGTGTGTTCTCTTTTAAACAATATATTTCCCTTGCACCTCACCGATGAATCCCATGGTCTCCTGATAAACTTCCTTTTCTTGGGTTGTGTCTAGATACTTTGCATGTACCACCTCTTCCCTTCTGATGAGTGGTCTCACCTTTCCCTGCTCATGTGTGTGTGGTGACTAATAAAGGTTGAAGTTCATGCTCAACCATCTTCTTAGGTGTTCATTGCTCTTATTTGGCACACTCTCTAATTTCATAATATCCGCACCCTTATCCATTTTGTTATTCTTGCACATATCGTCATACATATCTGACAAGCTTCTACCTTATGTGCCTTGCCACAATACACGTAAACTTGATTATTTGGACACTCACACTGATAGTGATCAGGCGACCCACAAGTATAACATGTTCCTCACACAAAACTTCCATGACCACCTCGGCCTCAACTTTGTATCCACCTCTAAATCCTTCATTCCCATTGTTATGCCCTTCACTAGTTTGACCTTCTCGCATTAGCTGAACTACTTGTCACAGTGGTCTGGTGCAACCCTATTTCACATGCCTCATGAATGTGATCAATCAAATGACAATCGATTGTGTCATGGGTATGCGCATCATAGATTTTACAATACATGGAGACATTCTTCTGTGTCACATGCTATAAGAGTGGACATTTACAAACATTATGATTCTTATGAAAAATCTCACATGTTGTCACAACAACAGCACATGTTCTTGCATGGGTAGCTATCTTTTAAATGTCCTTCCACCTCACAATCAATACACCACATTTCACCGCATGTCTCATGTGTTGAATTAGAAGACAAATTATCCAATTTGGTAGCCATTTTTGTAATATGAGATTTAAGGAATGGACTTAGCCTTGTGTCAACACTTCCAATTTCTTCAATGCACAATGTTACTTCCAAGGCTTCATGTGGATCAGTAAATGTCTTATGTGATAATTCCCTTTGGAAAGGTGTCAACAAGCCTCCTACAAACCATTATGCATGTTGGCTTTGATGAATGTCATAGGAGAGCTTGGATAACAAGGTCTTGAAACATGCATCATATTCCCTAACACTTTTAGAGAAGCCTTGCTTAATATCCTTCGGTATGTTAATGCTTTACTTTGCTCAAACTCAACTATGTGGAATTCAACTAAAAAGGCTATGCAACACATCATAATCTACTATTGTTTGATGTGGATCATATTTCCTATACTAAATATGCACGCCCCCTGAAGTGTGGTGGTAAACTAATTAGCCTTTATATCTGGAGTTGTTATGCCCTTAGCTCTCCATAATAACTCACACTTATGCACATGTTTAGTTGCATCTTCTACACCTCTATGTTATGGAAAATAAAGAGACATATCAAAGAAGAATAAAGGGGTCTTCTTTTGTGGTTGGTGAGGTTGTTGTGCTAGTGGTTGTTGTGGTCCTTGTCTTAGAGTGGGGCCAGATCTCGAACTTAATCCTCCACTTGGATTGCCTCTCTATACTGGGGGTCTTGAACCTCTCGAGCCTCTTACTACGAATTGGGGTCCTGTCGAAGAAGTGCCTTACGTCCCCATGGTAGTGCTAAACTACACACCATCTGTCTATCTTAGAACCCCACCAATAGTACTACTTCCAACGAGTAACACACCACTGCTTTGTCTTGACAATGTGCCTACCAAATTACTTCCAAACAAACTTTGTCCAAACATGGGCACCTATTGTGCTACCATATGCACGTCCTTAATCTATTGAACCTTTGAGATCATATTAATATGTTCCTACTTGTATCTCCTACCCAACATGATGATACTTGGTTACCTTCTTGTTCACCTTCACTATGATGATCTTTTACAACATTTTTTGGATTTCAAACACCATGCGTAAGGCCTAGGTGGCTGTGCTAGGTTAGATGTGTGTCAATGGTTCTCCTACTCTCCTTATACTCACTCTCATCGAGATTCTAAAGGGTTCCTTCTACCACACTTCCACAATACTGGAAATTCATGATCATGCGATCCCTCACCTTCTGTAGGGTTCTCATCACTATCGTCTGTCATCATTCCCCGATCTCAACTCCTCTTCAACTTCCATCCCTCACACATAATTATACATGAGCAATCTTTCTTCTCTTTCCATTTCTTCTACTTGGACCAACATCATCCTTCCCAAACCTACTTCCTACCCCTGCACACGGTGGGGTTTTATCCTACCATTGGTAGTTCTCCATCCCAAGCTCAATCATCAAGATCTTAATAGCTAAAGGTATTGCACACAAATATGATCCCCTTTGATAGTGTAAAAACTAGAACTCTATTTCCTATGGGTATGAATACGTCAAAATTACTTACTCCAAGGTATAACTATGTAACACACCTTCCCACAAATGATATACAACTCTAGTACATGATACATCCAAATCAAAGAGTGCTTGGTAATCATCCTTGGCTCCACACTTGCTTTTCCCCAAACCAGACACCCCTCGTTATCCGTGTAATCTTCCAACCACTGGTACAATTCTACTAGAAAGAAGTTGAAGAACGTCTCATATAAACAATCATAGAGGTTTTATTCCACCCACTTGTGCACATTAAATATTACCATTGTTGTATCTTTGCAGAAAATGTGTCTTGACCATCATGTACCCAAAGCTCAATATTCTCCAAAGATAATCGGAATGCCATACGTGTGCCACATCGTGATGAGCAGAAAGAAAAGAGGTCTTGACAACAAAACCAAAATTTAGTCTTATTTATTAACTAATGTTTAGTTGGGCATGATGGCACTTCATCCAGATAAGGTCTAAACGCTCACCCGAAGCATGCGCAACCACCATGTTCCTCTTTAGTTACTCAATAAGATGTGGTTAACAATACATGATCATCATTTCCATTATAACATGCAAGAATGGAGATACAACATACAAGATTTGCAACATATATAATAAGGAAGTTATTCAACATAAATAATTACCGTAAAGAATATTTGAACTCCCATAATACCATGTTCGATTTAGTAACCCTAGCTATACATACACAATTATCCATCATAAACACAATTGATTACATAACATTTGTTGAGTACATTCATAACTCCATTACATCCATGTGCTAGACCCATATGTGTATACATAGCTCTCTTACTGACTCCAACTTCAAATTTCTCTTACGCATACATAAAAATGGCTACTAAATAAAAGAGTGCTACTCCTATTTATACATTGTGGAGGCTTTCCTTCATCATTGCTTACACACACTTTTCCTAATAATAGATGTGTTAAACATAAATAACATACTTTTACAACTTTTTTTATCTTTAGTCCGAGATATAAATAACTCAACTTTAACATGCTTTAATTTCTATAATTAGATTGCCTTCTTGCATGTGCTTTTACCTCTTTATTTGCCTATTTATGGACTTTGCTTTCATATCACGTCATCTTGTTTTCTTTCCTATTTTTAGCCTTTGCTCTAAAAATAGCCAAGTCCCGAATCCGTGTCTTTGAGTGAACCTTGCGCGCTAACCTATTCCTCTATATTGTGTGCACCTTTGCTCATTGTTTTGTCTTTAACCACTTTGTTCTCGTATGCTTTTATACCTCTTTGAACTTGCGCACACCCTTCTACGCACAATCTCCAACTTCTACACATGGCTAACACTTAGCCATTTCTTCTGAACAACAAGACTCATGTACTTTGGATAGGGGAGCTATTAGAATTTTTAATACTTAAAGCTAAAAACTATAAAACTAACTCAACCCATCAAAGTATATCAATCATATGAGTAATATGCTACTAGATCAAAATTTATAGATTAAGACTCAATATGATTTTTTACTCATTATGATTTAGAGAGACTTTCATTATTAAAAACATAGATACTTTCAATATGACCACCCATAAATAGATTCAACACTGAATTGGGTAAAATGACATACCTTTCACCTATCACTGATCTCCTCTCACTGGAAGCCACCACCTCTCATCTCTTCACAAGTTTTAGGATTTTCCAAAGTAAAAATGATTTGGGGAAAATGATCTAGTTCAATGTTGGGTGAGTTTCATCCTTCATCGACTCTTTAAGATCTTGACATCCAAAGAATCCCTTTACTTCAAGTAGACCACTCAACGATGTTGTCAAATAACCCTCGACCTTGTAATGAAGCTTAGGTGGAGGGAAATTTTTTGCAGATGTGTGGTGGCAAAGTTTTTCTTTTCAAATGGCCATTACATTGTAATGTTCCAAAATGAAATAAATTTGACCCTAACCCTAAACCTATAAGGTATGAATTATTTTTTAAAAATATTGACCTTTGGATGCATGTGGTTAAGCCTCTTAATATCACACTTGATGGATGTGTTCTATTGGGATCTTGAAACCCCTTTCCCATACTACCTAATTCAACATTATTAAAAATATCTTTTTGAAGATTTTTAAAGCAAATTATTTAAAGGAAAAGAGTACCTTTACGAGAGGTTTTTTTTTAGTAAAATAATGGGGAAAATTTTATTCTAAAAAGCGGTATTTTTCTATCCAAGAAGTGATTTTTGGCCATTTCAAAGGTTGACTGAAAGGGTAATTTGTCTTTGGATTCAAGGGCATTGTCCCTCAACCCCACCCCATATCATGACTAGGAGCACATAAGGGGCGCTACTCCTTGACCTCGCCGAGGTTTTCGCCCCCAAACCCCAAACCCTGCCATTGTGTAATATTTCCGGGGTACCCTCTCTAATTGGAGGCATATTAGTGTCATGTGTGCAAGATTGGAGGGTGAGGGCCAATTTGACAGGTGGTCAAACCCACTCACAAGAAAACACTATTGCTTCCTACTTGCTCCTTTCTCACCCCACATTGTTTTGGATGCATTTTTAGATAGAACCTTAAAATGTACTTAGACACCAAATCCGACTTGAGGTGTTCTATAAGGTATTAGTAATTTTATTTGCCACTTTAGAGTAGGGAAGGGATTCAATAATGGTAAACCATCTCGTCAAGGAAAATTCAACACTTTTTGACCATGTGTGATAGGGAAGGACACTACATTAATATCAAGATCATGAGACCCTCACATGATTGCAAAGGTTGAGTAAATGTTAAAGAAGCCATGAAAAGAACTAAGAAGATGGTGGAAGGATCAATAATCCTTGATGACTGAGTTTTCTTACCTTGACTCAGGGGTCAAATTTGATGGTCATTTAGACATTTTTAATGATTTTAGCTATAAAATACTTGCAAACATTTGAAATAACTATTACATGCAACTTGTATATATATATAAATATATGATTGTTATTTTTTTATACAAATTTATATGTAAACTATATATTAAATATAGTTGAATATATAAAATAGTCTTTTTATATTTAATTAATATTGTATAAGTAACATGAATATTTTACATTTTTGAAGGGAAATATGTGAAAATTACCATCACCTTAAAATTGTGTGACATACAATATAGGTGGCCATCAAATTTAACCCTTGCGGTTTGACTTGTAAAAGTGTGTTATACATACGAGTTGCATGATTATAATCAATACTAGTAACCTCCTTAGTACCTAATGAAGATCAATGTTATCCTTTATTAAAGGAATGATAAAATAATTCAAGAAATATACCATAGGATGAAAGATATGAAACCCTAAGTAAAAACCCTAGATTGATGTTCAATTAACACAACAAGAATTTCACACATTTAACACTAGATGAATAACCTATTCAAAAGTCATTATCAATAGTTCACAAGCACATTTGGATGATAATAATGATTACCTAAACTCCTATTAATGTATATCAAAAATATTTTTTGATGGAAAATTTAAAACACTAACTATTATTAGTGTTTTATCTCATTGAAGAAATAAATATTATATATCGAGTGTTAATGTTAAGATACTACCAATTTAATGTTAAATCAAAAAAAGAAAATTTGACCACCAAAATATAACACCAATTTTGTATCATCTTAAAAATAAACACTATTATATTGGTGTTAAATTATAGGATGATACCAAATTGGTGTTATATTACAAAAAATAGATACGAACACCAAAATTTGTGGTGTCTTGGTGTTAAATTTATAAGATGATACCAAATTGGTGTTATATTAGATATGAACACCAAGGTTTTTAGAATCATGGTGTTTAATGTGTGAAATTATTGTAGTGAAAAGAATGAAATGACGATTGTGCAAATGTGTGAAATTACTTTGTGTAGTAGTTATCAATGAGGAGTGCAAAGGTGTGTAGAGTGTGTAGAGGAAGTGAGAGCGCAAGATGTGCACAAAAGTCTTGTAAGAGAGAGCTAGTGCGAAGGAATAATGCGTAGTGGTGCACATAGGATTTTGTAGTAGATTTTGACTCACCCAGGACATATTAGAGGCATATAAATATTGTGAATGAGTTATGCGCAATGGTAGAGAGTGTGTGTAGGACACTAGAGGATACGAGAAGGATTGTGCAATAGTTAAAGTTACAAAAGAAGCACAAAAAGTTTGGGAGTAGGTCTCAGTGAACCCAAAGACAATGCACAAGAGGAGTTAAACGTGAGACTCAAGAATTTGAGCATGCATTACAAGAAGAAAAAGGTGTGATAAATGAGTGTGATAAAGTAGTATGCGATAAAACGAGTAGTTGACAAAAGTGACAAAAGTTGTTAAGAGTTCGACAAAGGATGTTGACACGAGATGGAATGGTTAGAAGAGCTAATGGCAAGATCAACATGGCATAAGTAGACATGTTTAGGGAACAATAAATCGAGCATTAATGGAGTTCAAATTAAAATTTGAATATGAGTGGAAGAATATGGATGCGTCTATAAGAAGCTAACATACTAAAGGTGATTCAAACAAGGAGAGAGAAGTGGGAAAAGAGAAGGGTATTTAAGGAGGAAGAGTCTACCATTTGATTTTGTTGTTGGGAGGATACTAAGAAGAGGTTGTTGAATGTGTTTGTGAACACATAGTCTAGTCTAATACAGGTTTTAGGAAACACCATAAAAGTCTATAATATTCCATTAGTAAGTTGTAAGTGTGTTTCACCTGATTCCTAGACGTTTCTTTGAAGTATTGATTTAAACGAATAGGGTAAGGCATATGAGGAATACCTGTTCAAATGTTGGTTGATGGGTTGTTACGCGCGTATGACTTCTGAATCCATAGCTGATCGTGAGAGCTTCCTTTTGGCTAGGAGGAACTACCTGTAATGAAAAGCAAGACCACCAGAAAGAGTTAAACAATATATGCAGTGAACTGCCTAGCGTGTGCTAGATTAGGAAGAGTGATGCTTCCAGATGGCTATCACCCACTATTTTAAACAATTTAATGCGAATAATAAAGTAAATCCTATTGTAATTCGAAATGATTTAGGTATCTCACTTAAAACACAATAAGAAAGATCTAATCTAACAGGCTAGGCTAGAGTAGGATCTAAAGGTCAAATAGTTGGTTTTGGTTCTTTGCAGGTCTGATAGAAATCTTAGGTAGATCACAGGTGCATAAGGGTGGGGTGGAATTAGGTGGATAGGTCACCGTTTCAGAAATCCGTATGGGTGAATATAGAGATCGATGCCGGTTAAGGGTGACCGACGACGATTAGCGTAATGTAACCAAGGTGCGATTCGTGGAAAACTAGGAATGCCACAAAATGAGTTTTGGGGCCTCCTTTTTGATTGCACAAAGGACTTTGGTTGGTTGGGATGAGGTATTGGGTGATTTGGGTAGGATTTGGCAAGGTTTTTAATGGGTATATGGAGGGAGAATGTTGAAGGAGGTCAATGGGTGGCTAGGTAAACAATAGGTGATAATATAATGATGAAACGAAATGAACCAGAGAAGTATAACATTTTACTTACTTGGATTCTAGGTCCTGATGCCTATGAGTGAGGGATGGAGGTGTTGGTAAGAGGTTGAAGGCTGCAGGTGATCACCAATCATAGGAGAGCTTCTGCATGGGCTGCATGTGCATTCCTCTTTGCTTGGTTAGATCAGATCATTGTTGGGGTGGCTGTGCAGGAGAAAATGCTTGATCTCCTTCCTTGCATGCGTGTTCTCGCTAGAATTCGATCTCAGAAGATGCGATATCTCTCAGGAAGATCTCAATGTTTGCCAACTTTTTCCAATCTTTTGTCAACCTTCAAAATAAGGTTGTTTTGGGGGTTAAAAGGGTAACTGATGGCGGTTCCGGCTTAACCGGTGATGGTTAGGGCTAACTGGTGTCGGTCAAGGTGGGATTTCCTAGGTTTACTAAACTAGGGAGATCCTCTTGATTTTCTTGGATCTCGTGTCGTTAACCCGAAGATTAAACTAGAAGCTTCTTGTGAGCATGCGAGAATGTGTTTAGAGAGAATGTATGCATTGATTTTTAGGGTTTGGGTAAGTCTTAGTTAGTTATGGCAACTTACTTAAGAATAGGTCTTAGGGTGAGTTGGCTTGATGAGGTGTCTAGGTGAAGTGTATTAGGATATTTAAATAATAAATATGGTGAGGATAATGAATTAATTTAATTAGATTAATTAAATTAATATTAGTGAGGTGAAGAGGGCCATGGTTAGGTGAATGTGATGAAGGGTGCTTATTTGTCGAAGGACCAAAGGGGAGTGTGACCTAATTTTAGTGTCTACATTTTGCCCCTTTTTGTTGCGTAGCTTATATTGTAAGCGATGTTAACAAAAATAAGATGTGGTTGTCTCATGTGTGGGTGAAGGTGATCCCCTCAAACCAAGAATCGACGAGGATGAAGGTAGAATCGGTGAGTGGTTTGATAAAAGGTAAATGTGAGGAAAAGGCAGAGGGTGGGCATGAGGAAAAAGGTGTAAGGTCTACTCGAGTAAGCTGGTAATGGGTCGGGGTCAAAGGTAGTAAGAAACAAATGCACGCAGATTCGGACGTTCATAATTTTTTGAATTTACGATCCTTCAACGGTCCACTGGTCTTGCCCCTTCTGGGGAGCAAAGAATGGTGCGCCAGCGGGCCAGGCTGCGGACGCTTCCGCTCAAACGTCTTGGTCCCCGCGGCTCTCGACGTTGTTCCACTATCCACGACAAATGACTCATCCCCCTCGCAGGATGATTTTCCATCCGTGTCCTTAATCGAGGATGTTGCTTTCTCCGAGCATACGTTTTGTCTTGCTACGAGAGCTATTTTTGCTAAGTTCATCGGAAGACGTCTCCCTTTTTCGAGTATAAGGAATTGGTGTGAAACACAGTGGGGCAGCGGCCTTAATATTCGTTCCCTGGAAAAGGGTTTTTTTCTTGTGCTGTTCCGCAGCGCTGCTCAGAGAGACGATACTATGGAAAGGAAAAACTCCCTTCTTTCCGATTCGGGGCTTGCGATTCGCGAATGGGAGCCTCACTTTGACTGTCACAAGGCGGCGGAGGATGGGTTTCAAGTGTGGATTCGATTGTATTCCCTGCCTAGCGAATTTTGGTCGGCTCCCATCCTTTCTAAAATTTGCTCCAGTCTCGGACGGTTATTCGCATTGATCCTGTTACTCTGAATGGTAATCTTTCTTCCTTTGCCAGAGTTTGCATTTCCACTTCTTCAGCTCCTAATCCTAAGGAATTGATCCTCATTAACACCCCTTCGGGTATTTGGAAACAGAAAGTTGTTTATGAAGGTTTATCCAATATTTGTTTCAAGTGTCTGAAGCCTGGTCATACTCGCAAGTCTTGTTCCAATCCCTCACCTGGTGCCCCTTTTGGCGGAAAGTGTCCCTCATCCCTCCTGCTCACCCGTCTTCCCCTCCCCGGTGCTCCTCCTTCGCCTCCTCCCCCTGCTCCACAGGTCACCCTTCCTGCCGTTGAACCCCTTGCTTTGGCACCCGAAACGCTTTCCTTAGTCAAAGAAACAGCGGCTGTTGTCAAGACTCCACCCGGATCCTATCCCTGTTCCATGAAGGCATTTCCATCGGCAAGGGTGGCAGCTCGGAGGAACTTGAGGAATGGATTTCAACTAAAGAGGATTTGCTTTTGTCTTCCGAGGTCGACCCCCTGGGATTCCCCTGCCTTCATCTCGTCCCCTTCCCCCCCCTCGCGACCATTGGGACCGCTTCTTCCCACTCCCCCTCTTCTCAATGTCGATGTTGGTCCTAAGAGTATTCTTGGTCGCCCCAACAAATGTAAGCTTTCTCTCAACGAAGTCGCCCTCGGGAAGCAACTTCAGTTACGGTCTTTTTCCCGTCTACCAGTAGGAGAGGCAAGTCCTCTCTGAAGCAAATATGATCATTTTTTCATGGAATGTTAGGGGCCTCAATGCTCCTAACAAACAACGTCTGTTAAGACGTTATGCCCTGGCAGAGGGTGTGGATATCTGTCTGATTCAAGAAACTAAAATGTCGGCTGAAGGTTGTAAAAGAAGCTGGTTCAATAAATGGAAAGGGTGGGAAGGCTGCTTCTCGGATTCTGCCGGAGCCTCGGGCGGTTTAGGTATTCTTTGGAAAGTCTGCTAGTTGCATGATTGCTCCCCTTGTCATAGATTTCAACTTCATTTGGTGTAAGGTTTCGGTCAAGCATTCTGAGGATTTCTTCTACCTCGGAAATATCTATGGCCCATCCACTCCCACCAGCAAAAGGATTCTTTGGGGTAACCTTAGCCAGCTGCTGACGGCCGTGTCAGCGGAGAAATTCATTATTGGGTGATTTCAATGCTACCCTTTCTGATCGAGATAAGCAGGGTGGTCTTCAATGGCAGCCTCGTTCGCAGGTGGACTTCTCTTCCTTTGTTTCCTCTTCTCATCTGGTCGATTTGGAGCCGTGCAAGGGTTGGTTCACTTGGAACAATAGGCGTACTGGTTTCAGTTCCCTCGCGGTACGCCTTGATCGCTTTCTGGTTTCCGAACTCTGGTTGCAGCAGAATTTTCTTCTCAAAAGCTCTGTCCTCCCTCTTTCTGGTTCGGATCATTTTCCTGTTTCTGTGGTTCTTAACTTTGACATCCCTCCGCGTCGTTCCCCCTTCAAATTTGAAAATATGTGGCTTCAGGACCCTTCTCTTCGGTCGCTGATAAGGGGCTGGTGGGACTCCTTTATTGTTAAAGGAACCCGGATGTTCCAACTCTCTAGAAAGCTTTCTTTGCTCAAAGACAAACTTCAAAGCTGGAACCATTCAGTGTTCAAAAATATCTTTCAGGAAAAGCTCCGTGTCGAGCAGTCTCTTCGCTCCCTTAATGAGTCTATTTTGCTTCTTGGGATGTCTCACGAGGATCACCAGAAGGAAAAAACTCTGTTAAAGGAATTGGGGGATATTCTTCTCAAAGAGGAAACCTTTTGGCGACAAAAATCTAGGGAAACTTGGTTATTGGACGGGGATAAAAACACCAAATTTTTCTTTTCTTCGGTCCGAGCCAGAAGAAACTTCAATTACATCTCCTCTCTCAAACTCGATGATTCCACGTACGCCACCTCGCAAGCTCAGATTAAATCAGAAATGGTGGATTACTTCCGCAAGCTCCTTAATGATACTGATTCCCCTCTTGGTCCGCAATCACTTCTTCACGCTCAAATTCCCAGATGTATTTCGGAGGCAGATAATCTTTCGCTTCTTTCCCCCTTCTCTTTTGAAGAGGTTCGGAAAATTGTGTTCTCCATGAAGCGTGATAAAGCACCTGGTCCGGATGGTTTCCCAGCTTCCTTCTTCCAAGATTTCTGGGATGTCATCGGTCCCGATGTTTGGCAGGCGATTGAGGAATCCAGAGTTACTGGGAAGATTCTTGGGAACCTGAACCACACTTTCATATGTCTTTTCCCTAAAAAATCCCATTCTGAGAAATTGGATGACTTCAGGCCTATTTCTTTATGCAATACCACATATAAAATCATCTCCAAAGCTATAGCCACGAGACTTTCCCCTTTGATGCATAAGCTTATAGCCCCGGAACAGTGGGTTCATTCCCGGAAGATCCATCACGGAAGGCATTATTATTTCTCATGAACTCATTCACTCCCTTCATAATTCCTCCAGAGCAGAATGCTGCTAAAACTGGATTTCAGCAAAGCTTATGATAGAGTAAACTGGAGATTCCTTCTTCTTTCTTTGCAAGCTTTGGGTTTTGGTGCTCAGTTCTGTAAGTGGATTTTTGAATGCATTGCTTCTCCGCGCTTCTCGGTTCTCGTAAATGGGTCAGCGGAAGGCTTCTTTCAGATTAGCAGGGGCATCCGTCAAGGCGACCCGCTCTCCTCATTCCTCTTTACAATAGTGGCAGAAGCTCTCAGTCGCAGCATTAAGGCTGCAATTCATGATGGTTCCTTGAAAGGCCTTCACGTGTCCTCCAATCTTCCTCCTCTTTCTCATCAGCAATTCGCTGACGATACTTTTCTTTTCGGCCAAGGGACTGTCCCGGAGGCTAGACGCATTTCCTCTATTCTGGATTCATATTCTGCTGCGGCGGGTCAGGTACTAAATTTTCATAAATCAGTGATCTTCTTCTTCAATGTGGCCCCCAGGCTTCAGGGGAGAATTAAAGAGATTCTTGGTTTCTCTTTGGGCAATCTTCCCCACTCTTACTTGGGGGTTCCTTTGTTTCACGGGAAGGGTAAGGCTCAATTATGGAACGGGCTTATCAACTCCATCTCTGCAAAACTCCTCTCTTGGAAAGGAAAATGGTTGTCCCTTGCTGGTCGTGCGCTCCTCATAAATTCGGTGCTTCTTTCCATTCCTATCTACACACTCTCCATTCTACAGATCCCCAACTCTGTTCTCCTCAAAATTGAGAAGGTGGCCCGTACCTTTCTTTGGCAAGGTCTCAACTCTGAACGGAAATTCCATTTAGCCAAATGGGACCTGGTCAAACTTCCTAAGAGGTTGGGTGGTCTAGGCATTCTTGATTTGGCCATCCAGAATATAGCTCTCGGAGCAAAATTGGTGTGGAATTTCATTGCAGATAAAAGTAGACTTGCCTTTAAAGTCCTGGCTCATAAATACATGGAAGGGCAACGAAATGAGCTTTTTCTATCCAGTTCTGAGCTTCCTATGGGCTCTCACATTTGGAATTTTATGTGTAAATCCAAAAATCTTATTGCTGATCGGGCTTCGTGGAAGATTAATAATGGTCGGATTGCGTCCTTTTGGGATGAAAGCTGGAATGGCTTCCCTCCCCTCAACTTGATTCCCTCTCTCAATGGTATTATGAATTCTTCCAAATTACTTTGGGGTTCTCTTGTCGATGATTATGGCTTCCAGCATCCCGACGGCTCGCCCTCTTGGTGTTGGAAAGATGTCTCGTCAATCGGCGCCTCTACTCAGGAAGCTGATCTCTTTTCCTCCACTCTAAAGGAGCGCCATGCTTCATTCCTTAATTGTTCAGATTGTATCTTCTGGGTTGGAAATAGCTCTGGCCAATACAATGTCAAGAATGGATACAACATACTCCTTTCTCAATTCGGCAAGGGCTCTCCGAGTTCTTTTGGATGTTGGCACCCCCACATTACACCAAAGATAGCTTACTTCGGTTGGCTGGTTCTGCAGAGAAAGGTTCTCACTCAAGCAAGAAGGCGAGCGTGGGGCTTTATTGGCCCATCAAAGTGTCTTCTATGTGGCGAAGCTGAGGAAGATCTAGATCATCTCTTCCTCTTCTGTCCTTTCACCTCCAAGTGTTGGGATTGGCTCTTTAGTAAGTTGAACGTTGCTTGGGTTCATTGTAGCAGTATTGAAGCTAGTCTTTCCTCCTGGCCGACCTTTTCCCAAAATTGCTGGCACAGTTCTATTTGGCTTGTAAGCCCCTACTTCTTGCTTTGGCACGTTTGGTGGGAACGAAACCTCCGCCTTTTCAGAGAGCAAAAAGCTGAGCTCCCTTCTTTCCTCTCCAAGCTGGAGGTGGCAATCTCTGAGTGTATTAACACTAAGAGTTCTTCTTTTCATTCCTTTTCCTCCAAAGACTTCGCCATTCTTCAGCATTGGTCTCTCATTAAAATCCCCACTCCTGGTTCTATTATCCGAAAGGGGCTCTCACAAATTGAAAAATTGCTGCTTAGGAAGAATACTAGATGGCGTTCCCCCAGGATGGACAAAGTGGAAATTAAACTTCGATGGAGCCTCCAGAGGCAATCCAGGTCCCTCTGGGGCTGGTTGCATCATCAGAGACGATCGAGGTCTCTTAATTCACGCGGGCTCCTTCCCGTTACAAGTTGGCACTAGTAATTCTCTCAAGCTCAGGCCCTGTTGGAAGGGGTCAAGATGGCGGTCCATCTTGGTTGCTCTGAACTTTGTATCGAAGGGGACTCCCAAATTCTCATTTCAGCGGTCTCTATTGGCGCTTCCCATTCGTGGAAAATGAACTTATTCCTTCCTTCTATTCACTACTGGCTTGGCAAAATACCTTCCTGGAACATTTCTCACAAGTACAGAGAAGCTAACAAGGCAGCCGATTTCCTGGCCAATTTCGCTATTGACAATCCTTCCGCCTCACTTTCCTCCAGTGACGATAACTTGTGGCCGGGTCTGCCTTCTATCCTTTTCCTCGATCGGAGCATCTGCTGCAGTTAAGTCACACGCGCCTACAATGAGTTTTGCAGCTCACCCGTGCGTCGGTCTCATCCTTCCCCATCTCTCATCTCTTCTTTCGGCGGCGTCCTTCCTCTCCCTCGTTGTTCCCCACATGCTTCTCTGGCTCCTGTCTCCTCCCGCGTCTCTTGCCAGGCTTCCCTCGGGACTGCTCCTTCTTCCCTTTCTATTTTAGCCTGCTTTGCTGTCCGCATGGCGTGTCTTTACTTGCATTCGCCTGTTTCTTGCTTGCGCCATGTCCTTCTTGGGTTTTCCTTTTGTGACTCTGCGAGGACAGTTCCGAGAATTCGCAGATACGACGGCCATCGACAGGAGGCGGTTAGCCATGATATTCAAGTTTTCGACCAATGCCGAGGCCGAGGCCATAGAAGCAATACTTGGTGATTCGTTCTGCTATAATGCCAGTCGCCCGCGCACTGACTCTGATGTCGCATCTGCATTCGTATCCTTTTGCACTTTGCTTCACCCTGTCATAGCGGATGTGGAACTAGTTGCTTCTGATTTCATCTATGCTGTGCATTGCGTGGGTCTTCACGACCAGCTCGCGGAGTTTTCAATTCCTGACCCACTTCTTTGGGTTGAAGAAGTGGATGAGCTTGCTATCGGTTCAGGCAGAGACATCCGCTGGCTCAGCGGACAATACCGCGAACTGGCTACGTTTGCCCAAAATTTCCACCCTTCTTTGGATCAGCGCTTCGCCTGCGTAGTAGACATCGATGCGGCCTTGTTTCCTCTTCATTCGGCTGTGGATCAGCTGAATGCACTCAAGGATCGTGCACTTCATGCCTTCAACGTCCTGCTTCAGGCGGCTTCCTCACGGGCGGGTCACCCCGCGGGTCGGTAGCGACATCTTTGGGTCCTTCGTTCGTCGGAGCTTCCTTTGTCTTTGTTCGTTCTTCCTTTCTTTGCTTCAGTTCTTCTCCTTCTCTCCCCCTCGTCTTCTCTTTCTCCTTCTTCCTTCCTCCGTATTTGTAGGGTTGGGGTCTGAGGTTAGGAAAGGTGAGGTAAATGGGTTGGGTAAAGGTGGGGTTGGTTAAATGATCAGGGTGAAGGTTGGGTGGGGCAAAAACGGAGGTAGGGGTAGGGTAAAGGGGTAAAATATAGGGCAATGTGTAGGTGAGGGTGACCGATGCTGGTCAAGGATAATCGATTTACAGATATAGGTCAACCGACGACGGTTAGGTAGTGGCACGCGATCGATGCCGATCAAGGATAACCGACGCCGCTAGGTCGGGTTTGTTATAAAAACAAAAATCTATGTTTTTTGTTATTCATTTGTCTTGTAGCTATTTGAGAAAACGATAAAAAAGAGAGAAAAGAGAGAAAAGTGCCTTTGACGGACGAAGCATTGAGTAGGTAGTGTGAATGAAGGGTAATCGGTTGGTGAAAAGTGGGTCCACAGGATCAGTGCAAGGCATTTGATTGTGTAGAGGTTGTGGGAAGCGATTTGGTTATGGCGGAGGCCGAAGAGGGATCGGGTGGGCCACTGGTGCAATATCCAGGGCGTGTCACCGAGACAAAGCGTAGCGTGACGAGGTAAGTGCCCTACTCTACGTGTATGTGATTTGATAGATTAAGGGATAAGTAAATTGTTTTTTGTAGGTTTTGTTTGTTTTTTGTTTTTGTGGGTGGTTAAAAATTAAATTTAGGAATGGGGGAATAGTGGGTAAAACGAGGAATGGGGAGGGTAATAAATGGTATAGGGGGTGGGTGGAGGTCCAAGGGTAGTTTAGGTTAGTGTAGGTGGGTAAAAGGGGCAAGGGGGTTTAGAAGGGGGTTTTGGGAAATCGTGGGTTTTACCATGACGAAGTGACTGCGCGGTCAACAGTTTGGCCCATGTTGGTCGGCCGAGTTAACGGTATCGATCACCAAAAAGGTGACCGATGTCGATTAAGGAGTAACCAGGGTCGATAAGGGTGAACCAAGATTGGTCACCAAATAGGTGACCGATGTCGGTTAAGGGGTGACCGGTCGGTAGGGTGAATTGGTACTATGCTTATTGGGAACAAGGGTCCAAAGGGGATGTGGGCTAGGTTGAGATGGGTAGGGTGAAAATAGGGTGTGGGAAAATGATAACTGGTAAATATGGATATGATAAAGGTAGATTAATGTTTTGTTTACATTAGATTCAAGGAGAGCGTACTACATATGCGAGACAGGGTTCCACCTCTACCGGTGACAAAGATCGCGACGCAACGACCTCGGAGGAGCTATAACATGTGGAGGCAGTTGGCTTGAGTGGGGTTCTGTCACTATCGGCATGTAGTCCGATAGCCCATTTTGATGGTCGCGCTCATCGATAGATGGGATTCTGCGACCAACACGTTCCACCTGCCGATGGGTGAGATTACTATCACCCTGGAGGACGTGTTCCAGATTCTTCGATTACCCATATTGGGTGCACATGTCTACTCCATCTCCTCCGAGGCCTCAGAGGAGTTGATTGTGACTATTTTTGGAGAGGGGATGGCCGAGATGACATTCCATAGTGCCAACTTGAGCTATGGAGAGATGTACCTAGCCCGTCCGGAGGAGACGAGGCTAGTGGTTCTATTGATGGAGGTAGTGTGCTACTACCTTTGCCGATGCGAGGGGTGGATGTTTTCCCGATCACCGATGGGGTACTCCACGACATGATGGTGGATGAGACCCACTTTTCCTCGCACCGCATTCTTGGTGTAGTTGTACAGGAGTTATGGGCATATGGGCGATGTGCGAGTTCAACCTGTGTTGTACATTTTTACCGCACTGTTGGGCGTACGCACATAGTTTGTGTGTAGCATTTAGGGATGCCTCGAGCGAGATGCATTCCCAAAGAGATTTATGCGGGTGGGGTATAAGAGATGGGTGATGGCTATTGAGAGCAGAGATTCGAGAGGCCCACACATGATGTGGCCTATTTCCGATAGTTCTTGGAGGGGTTGTCCTGGAGTGGACATTATCCGGAGGCCATATGTGGATTTCCCTCATATAGGCATATGCATGAGGAGCTAATGAGCTCCAAATAGAGAGATGGATACAGGGTCACATGCTGGGGAGTACGAGATGATCCCAGTAGATAGAGTCCTGGGCGATTCGGCTGAAGCACAGACATACCTCCGCCCTTCCCACCAAGACTGGAGAGATGATGTGGAGAGGCCCTTAACTCTACCACAACCTATAGTGCCCATAGGGTAGGAGGAGCAGCTAGTGGACTAGTGATAGATGATGTTAGGTACATGCATGTGCAGTATAGATAGTGGTGGGTGGCTCACCCACGAGCCATACAACCTAGGCCGGGCAACTGATCTAGCCACCATCACGGTGCAGAGAGACGCCCTACGGGGCGGCAGTGGCTATGTTGATTACCCAATTGGGTATACTGCACACACCTGGCCCAGGGCTCGAGGCGGAGGAAGAGAGCTACATGTACAGTGGCCATCTACAGCCCGATGGTGGGGGAGATGGAGATGGAGAGGAGGGGGATGGTCAGGTGGCAGCCTTACAGCTCAGGTGGCAGGTTTACAGGGCCACTTGGCCACATCCTGCATATATTGGGGTCTTATAGGCCCGCACGGGGCAACGAGTGGGGGCACCACCATAGCACCATCATCACAGGCACTCGGGACCGGGTCCCAGATTCACAGCAAGAGTGGACAGGTCCCACAGACACAGTATAGGGCCGAGACCTATGGGACCACCATAGACCGTGCATGTATCCAAGTTATGGGATGCCCTAGGTGAGGCTAGATATTACCAGACTATCCTGATGGCAAATGGGATAGACTTCATATCCTATGTCAGTACATGGGGCACAACAGGGCATCCAAAGGTGAGAGGATGAGATCCCACACTCACAGTGTGGAGAGCACAGGGGGTCAGCGAGCTCTGAGGCCCGATCAGGCAGAGGCTACCAACACACGGAGACCAGCTCCAATTGAGGTGCTAACAGGACCCAGGGAGGTGAGGGTATAGGTGATAAGGAGATGGAGGACATCCACCAAGATGCCTGATATGTGGTCACCTTGGTTTTGATGTATGTATGATAGTCATTTTGTGATTTATACCGGCTGCCGAGAGATAGTTATATTTTTTATCACATACCGGACTACGTGCTAAAGACAGTGAGGATGTATGAGAGTTTTGTATATTTTGAGCATATACCACCTACGTGTCAAGAGATTTTATATTGATTCATTACTTTATCAGTATATATGAGACCGCTTACATGCCGATGACATTTTGATTGTGTATCGACGCATGCATGCATGCGATGATTATGAGATGATGGACATGATGAGATAGCCATGTATTTTTGAGATACACCTTTATTTATATGATGAGATACATGTGATTCTTGAGTTGTTGATGTGTTGATGAGATTTTGATTTGTTGTTTTGTTGATTTGTTATTTTGATATGGATGGAAATTAGGTGAGTCGAGGCATGGATCAGTGGATCGGATCAATTTGTTAGGCATGATGAAGAGGTGTAGTTGAGTCAAAGTTATAGGCATGGTGGATTTAGGTTATAGGCGTGGATCGAGTCGGGTTTGTTAGGCATGGACCGAGTCAAAGTTATAGGCATGGTGGAGGCAGTTTTGTTAGGCATGACCGAGTCAAATAGGCATGGTGGAGTCAAGTTATAGGCATGGTTGAGTTAGGTTTTTTAGGCATGATTGAGTTAGGTTATAAGCATGGTTGAGTCAGGTTATAGGCATGGTAGAGTCAGGTTATAGGCATGGTTGAGTTAAGTTTGTTAGGCATGGTTGAGTTCAAAGTTGGTGAAGTTGTGATTCAATATTGTATGCAATGAATGATAATAGGGGTCATGTGTGAGATGTGGTAATTATATGTATGATGATGTTAGAGAAATGGTAGTCATAGTAAATGCATGTTGTGATAATGATTAAAATATGAAGCAACTTGTTATGTATTTGGTTTAATTTCCAATTTGGGATAAAAAAGGGAAACTAAGTGAGTTGTGAGGAACATGGAAGATGAATTGTTTAGGGTAGAGAATGGCCGAGCTAACCTCCAAGGGCCCCATGCCCTCGAGTGCTGCCTACATAGTCCCGGTGAAAAGGGACCTCAGGCCAATGTAGTTCTCCCATGAGCTAGGGAAGAATATGAGGAGGTATGAAAATGAGTTAGTAGGTTTTAGGCATGGTGTGGGTTTTAGATCTGTTAGGTGTGGGTGGATTATAGGTAAAGTGATGTAGGTGGGGTCGATTGTGGTGAAAGAAGAAGATTACCCCAAAGGTAAGCGTCGAGGACCAAGTCCTATATAAGGTAATCAAAACATAAACAAAGATGGTTAAAAGATAAGAGGGGGAATAAAGGCACCTAATTGGGTAGGATCATACCAAGTAGATCATACCTTGGAGGAGGCGATGAATGTAAGACCCTAAAGACATCGCAAGATTGATTATTCTATGGTGAAAAGTAGTCACATGATCACCAAATGTCTAAGTTCCAAGAAGTCCCTTGAGGCAATAGGAAATGGGAGTGGGCATGGTTTGAAGGGTGAAATATGGGGAATTATTTGTATGGTATAGGTAGCATGCGCTTCTGAGGCAAGAGAACCTAGGTCACAATGGGCAAGTCCAGGACTTAAAAGGTTTATTGTTTTGACTTATAGTTGAGATAGACTGATCGATGCGGGAAGTCTATATGGGATGAAGAAAATTTAACTCCTTAAGGTCTTCGTGAAGTTGATCGATGCGGGAAGCTTTGGTTGCTCTCGTTTTTTTTTTTTAAGAGCTTTACATATCTATCCTTCGAGGGAGCTATTTATTTATAGTTGCAATTGTCGAGAGGAAGATGTCATTTTGAGTGAGTCATCTTTTGAGTGGAAGTTTGACTCAAGGAGTGATATCCCATGTGAGGGATTTTGAAGTCATGGACTAGACCAAGGTGGAGGATAGGACTCTTGTTTAAAAGGCAAGGTGGAACACCATGGGATCTCATCTAAAGGTAGATGAAAAAGTATCCATGAGGATCATGTTATGTGTACATCTTATGGTACACATATTCAAGAGAAGATAACAAGTGACGAGGTACTCACATGATTCGGTTTAATCGCTAGTGAGGTGTATGAAGTGAATAACACTCAAGGGATGAGCATGGAAAGAGACAAAAGGTGAGGTAGGACTACAAGTCAACAATAGAATGGTTGAAGATGCAAGGCGTGAAGGGGCTCAGGTTTGGGTTTACCATCAAGTGAAGATAAATGATAAGCACATGATCCATAGGTATGAGTCACAATGTATGGTCCAAGCCAATTAGGAGAAAATTTTCCCGCTTACTTTTTTTTTTTTAGTTACATGTTGATTTTCTTTCAGAAAAAGTCATCGACTTGGAAGGTTCGTGCATGGACACGTTTTCGTGAGGCACATTTTATACGTTTTGGTAAACTTGAAGGTGATCCAGAGCGTTAAGGCGGCGTTCGTCTAATAACTTTAGCTATGTTAAATGATCCCGACGAAATTCATCATCATTGAGCATGTCATGGAGAGAAATGTGGAGTGAGTGGATCTCGGACTTTGAGAGGCGAACTTGCTCTGCACCGTAGACCGAGAGAAAATGGTGTGGCAAAGACCTGGGAAGTGCAAATACTAGTGCGATATGCCCACAGGGAAAAGGAATGTGCGTATACCAATCCTTCCCAAGTATCGTTGACCACTTTATAAGAATTTTGTTTAGGGTTTTGTTAGTGGATTCGGCTTGGCCGTTGGTTTGTGGGTAATAAGGTGATGAGAAACTAAGCTGAATTCCGAAGGCGTCGCATAGTTTTTGCAATGTTTTGTTTTTGAATTGTTTTCCATTGTCAATGATGAGGCGATGAGGAACACCAAAGCAACAAATGATGTGATGATTGATAAACTCACATATTTTCTCAGCTTTCATGGAGATGAGTGGTATGGCTTCAACCCATTTTGTATAGTATTCGATAGCGGTGATGATCCATTGATGGCGTTGGGAAGAGTGGGGGTTGATCTCCCGACAAGATCCAAACCCCATTAAGAGAAGGGCCAAAGGTCACGGGTGACCTGTAAGGCGTGATAGGTGTATGATGAAGATTGGAATGTTGTTGGCATTTTACACAACGCTTGATGTAGTTCAAACAATCATGGTTAAGGGTTGTTGCAATAATAGCCTAGCGAAGAATACGCTTAGAATAGTAAAGGCCACCAAGTGACCTCCACATATGCCATCATGAACTTCCTTAATGGTATAAGGAATTTCAAACTTACGAGGCATCGTAAGAGAATACCATCAAAGTTGCGCTTATAGAGGAGTCCCCAGGATGACGTAACGAGAGACCTTTTTAAGGAAGGCATGCATTGTCCATTATGGTGAGATCAGGAGGTAAGATGGAGAGAGAAAGATAGTCGAGTATTGTTTATACCAAAGGTCACTCAGTCGGGGTAGTGGTGCGATAGAGTAAACATCACGAGGTATATAAGAAGGTGATTGGAGGCATTATGGTGACAAAGATTTTAGAATCGACAGGCGAAGCGGGTATTTGGGAAGCTAAGTAGGCCATGGTATCTACAAATTTGTTGGTTGAACGTGGGATGGTTTGAAGGGTGTAACAATCAAAGGTGGTCAAAAGTATATCTACATGATGTTTATACTTCTGAAGCAACTCGTTACGACATTGGTATATACCATTGACTTGGTTTACGACCAATTGAGAATCACCAAAGATGTTGATGGATTTGACATCTAGGGCGTAGGTAGCTTGGAGACCTAATACAAGTGCTTCATATTCAGCAATATTGTTGGTGCAATCAAAATCTAGTTTGAAAGACAAAGGCATGGGTTCACCATCAAGGGGAATGAGGATAATACCAGCCCCACCCCCACGCTAACACTTTGAACCATCAAAGAAGAGTGTCATTTGGTAAGGGGGTTCGTCCAGGAAAGGGTAGCAATTGACTCATTTGGAAAATCAAAATTAGAGGGTTGATCCCCGAAATAGGTGCGTCAGCCAATTGGTCAGGTGATAACTTGGCCTCGATGGAATTTTGATGAATGAATTCAAGGTCAAGATCAGCTAGAAGCATAAGCCATCGTGTGGCACACTGATTTTGATAAGGTTTGGCGTACATGAAGTGTAAGGGGTTAGTGTTGGTCACAACATAGGTTTTGTGGTTGAGTAGGTAATGACAGAGTTTGGTGGCCATGAAAACTAAGGCTAAACAAAGTTTTTCGGGATGGGTGTATCGGGTCTTATAGTCCAAAAGAGTATGACTTATGTAATAAACCACCTACTCTCTGTGTTTTTCATCGCGATGAGCGAGCATGGCTCCCAAGGAATGATCGATAGCTGAGATATATAGGTAAAAAGGTTGATCATCTTTAGGTGGAATGAGTACGGGTGGTTGGAGAAGATATTGTTTTAAGGCCTCAAAAGCTTTGTGATAGTCATCATCCCATTTAAAGGAGACATCCTTCTTGAGCAGATGATGAAATAGTTGACATCGATCAGATAATTGTGAAATGAAATGGCGAATAGATTGCAAATTACCTTGTAGGCTACGAGTTGTTGAAGGTTAGTGGGCGGAGGCATTTCTAGAATGGCCTTGACTTTAGCGGGGTCAACTTCTATACCACGTAGTGAAACAATAAATCCCAGGAGCTTTCCTGAGAGAACCGCGAAGACACACTTTTAGGTCAAAGGCGGACGTAATATTTAATGAGACGGTTAAAGATGGTTTTTAGGACAATAAGGTGCTTGAGTGGCACTTAGATTTGGCCAAGAGATCGTCCACGTAATCTTCCAATATGTGATGCATGATGTCATGGAAGATGTAAGTCATAACCCACCGATATGTGGCACCAACGCATTTTTAAGGCCGAAAGGCATGACTCGATAAAGAAGGTCCCCAAGGGGTGATGAACGTGGTTTTGTGTTGATCCTCCGGGGTAAGCAGGATTTGATTATAACCCGAGAAGCCAATCATGAGTGATAACATCTCATGACTAGTGGTAAGGTCAACCATTGATCATTACTAGGTAAGGGAAAGTCATCTTTTGAACATGCGAGGTTGAAGTCACGGAAGTCCGCAAATGCGAGTCCCCCCGTCGCTTTAGTGACATGGACAATGTTAGAAATCCAACAAGGATAATCAATGGGTAAGATGAAGGAAATGGAAAGAAGGCACTGAAGTTCTTCTTTGAGAAGGGCAATGCGGGTGCATTTTCCTCATCTTTTGTTTGATGGGTTTGGCATCGGGAATGGTTACGATATTGTGGACCACTATGGTGGGGTCAATACCAGGCATGTTTGTGTAAGACCAAGTGAAAGCGTGGTTATGGTTTCTGAGAAAAGAAGTGATGGCTTCCTGTTTAGCAACATCTAAAGATTGACCAATCTTTAGGATGTACAAGTCATCCTGAGTATGAATGTTGATCTCGATAGTCAATTCATTCAACATGGTTTATGTCTCAGAAGGTAACAACCGATGAATATATGAGTCTTCTACACCAAGGTAGGTGAGTATAGATTCATCATCCCGATATCAATGACATTAATCAAGGTGTATCATCATCGATCATCTCGGGATACAGGAAGGGAAGAGTGAAAGGGCCTCGCCCTCATGTTGATAAGTCGAGGCCCCAAGGAAATGGTGTTTATGAAAAAAAAAAAAGTTAGAAGGGATAGATTCAGATCCATCGACTCCGTTGGAAAGGTGGTGAAGAAGGTGGAGTGGGTGAAGAAGGTGGAGAAGGGCTAGTGTCCTTAAGAGTTCAATGCAGGGCATGTTTGGTAGGTGGTTCAGAAAACCGATACCACTATGGTCGTTATGTTTGTGGGTGGTACATGGAATAACAGTATGGCAACCTTACTCATAAAATCCAAAACCAAAACCCTTCCATGCACATCGGTGCAGGAAGGTGTGGGCAAAACGGTGATTGGTAAGTGATTGGAAGTCAGCGTAAAATGGGTGAGTTTGTGGTAGTGGTTCGGGTGTGTAAGTGGTAGTATCAAGTCCCCCATAGGTGAGACTGGTACGAAGATGAGGAGGACCATAAAGGAGGTGTTCTCCTATGTGGTGATCATAATGAGGGTGTTGGTGAAGACTTCCATACTCTTGTGGAGTAAGGAATGTGTTGACACTATATAGGCGGTACTCCCCAAAGTGAGGCATTGAAAAACACCTTCCAAGGTATCGGTGGTTGGTATGTAGGTAGCTGGAATGGATGATGTGTCAGAGGTCGACGCGGAGGTGGGGTTGATGGCTTGGGAGGCTAATGGGTCAGCCGTGGAGGTTGTGGCAGCGGTAGGAATGGAGGAGGTATGTGTGGTAGAAGCAACGGCTGTATTGGTAAGTGGAGGTGTAGGTGAAGTGGTGGTGGTTGCAGAGGTAGATGCTTTAATGGGTATAAGCACATCATTGGGTCGGTAAAGCATGTTGCATGTTTTGAAAGGTGATGGGTCACTTGAATGGTATAGGTGTGCCCTTTCGTGTTCAAACTTTACACAACGATGTAAAGTGGAAGGAACGCAACCCATGACACGAATCCAGGGTCTACCAAGCAACAAGTTATATTGGAATTCCCCCTCCAAGACGTAGAATAGTTCTGGAATAGTGTGGGGGCCCATGCAAACATGGAGGATGACAATGCCTAGTGTAGAGGTGATAAGCGTCATTGAATGAACGCAACATGATAGGATGTTTATGCATGCAATTGTCAGGTATGCACATTTGAGCGAATGCATGGGATGAAATGATGTTAATGCTAGCACCCCCATCAATCATCACATGGCATACCCATATGTCATCGATGTGGATAGAGATGAAGAGGGTTGGGTCCGGGTCATCATTTTGGTGTGGTGCGATCTCTTCCTCTAAAAAGCTAAGGGAGGCTACTTGGTGAATAGGGTGGGGTGAAGATGAAGGTGGTAATTTGGTGAGAGAGGCTACATGATGATGGGGTATGATAATGGAGGCTACGGGTGTAGGGTCATTGGGTAAAACCTTAGTAGATTGAAGAACCTCCATGAGAGCTTGACGATGGGATTTTGAGATTTGAATAAGGTCATATAAGGACATTTTGAGGGGAGATTGGTGTAATTATTTGAGCATGGTGTGATGTGTGATGCCATTAGAAATAGGATATGTGGGGCCATATAGTGATTTTAGGTATGGGTGCAGATGGTATGTTGGGTATAGGATTGGTTGGTGGGTCAGTTGCCTTTTCTTTACCTTTATCCTTTTGAGCATGTGTAGTGACGTGTATCATGTTGATCTGAGGGGAGTTGGCAAATGGAGAAGGTGTAGGGTGAGTGGTATAATGACACGATGGGCAAAAACCTACCGAGGAGAAAAACCCTGTGAGGTGAGTGGGTGCAACGACATTTGGGTGGTGGCGTGGCAAGTTCTCTGATGTGAACCATGTTAATTTCAAATCTTGGGGGTGGCTCTAGGAGCTGTGAGGGTGGAGGTTGTGGTTGTTGAGTGGGTGGTATGGGAATGGGTGTCAGTGAAGTAGGGTCCTCGTCGAGAAGGTCGTCATCATCAAAGTTGGCTTCTGGAGGACACAACTGGATAAGGACGGTTTTCAAGGCCTTATAATTTTCCACATCGTGTCCTGACACACGATGGTATGCACAAATTTTGGTGTCATCAAACCCTTTTGGCTTGGGTTTGAGGGGGTCGTAAGGTCTGAGTGGCGGTAATGTGATGACATAAGTCTCAAGGAGGTTGGTTAAAATTTTGGCATAAGACCCTACTAGTGGATCACAATGGGAAGTGAACGTGGGTTTGGGTATAGGTGCGGTTGATTGTTGAGGAACGGTCTTTGGAAGAGGAGGAGCAGATCGAGCTATGGTTTTGGGTGTCGGTCGTGTTTGTTTGGTCATGTTTGTTTAGGTGGGGGTATAGTGGATGAATGGGCAGGAGGGTGTATGGTTGTTCTGACTACCTTATTGTGGGGTAGTGGAGTTTTGTTTTTGGGTTGCACCTTCTTGGGTAAAGGTGATATGGGTGTACGAGGTCGAGAAATAAAGGTAGATGGGGAAGAGAATGAGTTACCCATGAGGATAATGGGGGTGCTATGAAGGTAAAGGATGTGGGTCGTGCAGGAGGTGTAAGGGACAAAGATTGAAGTGTAGTGGGTAGTGAAGGAATTGCTGAAGGTATTGGAGGTATGGGTGGTAGCGATGCTGCAGGTGTGGGTGTAAGTCATGTTGGGTGTCTGGGTAGGTTAGAGGTTTGTGAGGAAGGAATGGGTTGTTGTGCTTTTGGTTTATTGATGGGTGGAGGTTGCTTGACCATGTTGGGAAGCTGAGGTCTTAAGATAGATGGGATAGGTGAAGGTGTGATTGGCGCAGCCGGGGTATGAGTTCTATGGGTTTGGTGCTTTTGCTTGGGTGTCGAGTAGGTGTGGTGTTGACTTTGGAGGATGTAGCTAAATCCAGTTTGATAGGTGGATGAGTAAGGTTGGTGGTTGGGGTGACCCCTAAGGTGGTAATAGGTTTAGTCGAGGCAAATGTTGTAGGTGTGGGTTTGGGTTTAGATGTAGTTTGGGTTATGGGTAAGGGTGTATGTGGAGTTATGATGGGTGTCGTGGAAGGAGTTGTGATAGAGGTGGTTGTGTTTGGTTCGATTGGTCGGAATACTTTTGGGTAGATAGTGGAAGTATCAGTAAGTGACATCTGCATCTGTGTTGAGACCGAAGCTAGAAGACGCCCCCATAATAAGGCTCTATCCACATAATCTAAGTGATCGGCCAAATGTGAGAATGACACGTCTGTGGGTGGAGTTGATGAGGAATTAATGGAAATTCCCGTAAAATGTGTCTTAGAGACAGAAATTGGCTAGCTTCAGCTTCCGTGGGTAGGAGAGCCAAAGTAGGTCTGCAGGATTTTGGGTAGCTGATGGAGAATGCTCACCAAGAGGCAATGGTATCTCAACTGGGTCTATGATAGGTGGAGGAGATGATGGGAACTCCTCTATAGGTGGAGGAGATGATGGGTGCTCCTTCTGTGGGTGGAGGAGGTAATGGGTGCTCCTCTGTGAGTGGAGGAGGTACTGTGGGTACCGGTTCTCTAAGTGGAGAAGCCAAAGGTGAAATGGTCTCGATGTTAGCGGAAGACTCCTCCATAGGTGATGAAGGAGATGAAAGGTGTTCCTCTGTAGGTGGAGGAGCAGGTGTGGTGGATTCCAATGTGGAAGGAGGATTTCGGGCTAGGATTTCCTCTATGGAAGGAATATGGGGTAACTGGGAGGTGACATGTACGTCAGTAAAAATAGTGTGAACCTCGCGGGTATGGGTATCATGAGTTGAGGTCTCACCAGTTTGATCAGACGATGAAGGGGCATGGTTGGGAAATGGTTTCTTGAAGATGTGTAGGTTTTGGTTAGCAGGTGTGTTAGGATTATCCATGGTTAACTCACCTTTCTCGAGCATTTCTTGGACAATATTTTTGAAAGTGATGCAATTTCCGTCACTATGACCCTTTACTCGATGATAGTTACAGAAGTCATGTTCTTTATACCATGTGGGCATGGGGCGAGCAGGGTCAAAACCAATGTGTGGTTTTATAGGTGGAAGGGTGATGGCTCCGACTTTGATAAGCTTTTCTAAGACAGAAGAGTAAGGTTCCCCAATTGGGGTGTATTTCCATTGTTTCGTCGCTCAAATTGAAAAGTCCTGACCAGGGTGAGAGATTAGATGAGGAGGTAGCTTGATTTGATGGATGGGCGGGGCCGACCATGAGTACCACTGCATTGGCGGTGCCCTTAGCTTTTGAATAATTATTTTGTGGTTTGAAAGAAGAAGAGGTATCATTCGACTTGAATGCTAAATTCTTATTGTGTAATTAGATTTTCTTCTCTTCGATGGCGCGAATCTCTAACTTTCGTGCCATAGTGAATGCTTCATCAAATGTTCGAAGGTTTAGACCTGCAAGGTCGGTGACATATGTCTAAAGTATAAGCCCATGTGAAGAGCTTGATGAGTTCTGTTTCATGCAGTAGTTAGAAGGTGAGTTGATTGATCAGGCTACGCCAGCGAGCAACAAAATTTGCGATAGATTCATCCTCATATTGGCGCGTGGAGTATAGGTCGGTCATGGTAACCTTCTTGATGATATTGATAGAGAAATGATCCAAGAAGGCAAATAGAGTGAGTGTCAGGTAACCCACTATACCAATCTAATGCAGTCTAGTGAGGGACATGGGAAAGGTTCTCAAGAGCAAGGCATCATCGTGAGTGATCAGATAACACCCATGTTTGAACGACCGCAAATGCTATTACGGGTCTTCTTTGCTATTGAAACAATTGAATTTAGGCATTTCCCAATGCACAGGGTATGGGCGGATAGGAATGGATGGGTGGATGGGCTCGTTACAAATCTCGTCGTAGGTGAGAGTGTTGCGGGAGCCGAAACCGATGCCTCCAATGTTTACATCTTGTCCAACATCAATTTGATTAGGTCATTGGTAGGTTGTGATGATTGGGGGCCTCCTGTAGCGTGAGAGGGTTGGTTTTGGGCATATAATGGGGGTGACACTCCAGTATATGGTGTTGCCATGTAGGTTGATTGGGAAGAAGGCAGAGAACAGGGTACGTACCCAGAGTGAATAATGGATGAAACGGGAGGTTGCTGATAATATGTATATGGAGGTGGAAGGGTCGTGGTAACCCTAGTGGCAATGGGGGCTAATGATTGTGGAATGGAAAGGACCATGTTCTAAAAAGGGGTAGGGGTCACCGACACCGGAGGTGGTAGTGTAGCTACGGGTATGTGCGAGACATTAGGGGTGGATAAGGTTGCATTTTGGGTAGTTGTCGAGGGTATGGTGGATGTGGCAGGTGCCACGAGAGGTGGCACATGCGGCAGTCATAGCGGGTATAGGACCTAGCTGCGAAACGACTGGGGGTAAAGTAGATGCGGGCAACATGGAGCCAGATGGGGCCGATGCAGGAGTGGAGTGAGAGTCGAGGGATATATACATACATATGTCATATATATCAACTCGACCCGAGGCATCTCGAGTGGACGAATGGGAAAGGTAAAAATGCAAAAGCTGACGGGGTTTTGGTCAAGAGTCATGCGAACTTCTCATCTCTCGGTGGCGATAGTGATAGGTTAGATGGGATCCATGGTTGGTGATAAAATAGAAGGTGATGAAGGACTAGGTGGGAGTGGTCGATAATTGGCATGAAATACGAGTGTGCTTTTGCTTGTTTTCGGGTTAGCACCATGTGAACCAGTATTGATTAGGTAAGGTTGTTTCTCTGTAAATGACACAAAAAAATAGTAGAACAGGAACAGAATCTAAGGTAAAAAGTGTTTTAGGTACCAAATGTTGGTTAGGAAGTGAAACAGCTAATCGATGCGGTTAGGAAAACCGACGCCTTGGTCGGGGGTAACGATGCTGCGTCACTTTGTAGAAAATGGACAGTGAGTGAAAAACAAGGTAGAAGGTCCAATCTGACAGGTATGCCAAATCTAATGGGGTTTTATAATGTCACTGGGAATGATGGTAGTGACAGGGACTGTGAAAAGTGGAAGAAGATGAATAAAACATCCTTTTGGGTAGGTTAACAAAGGGACCTAGAACCGACACCTAGGTTAGGTATAACCGATGATGGTCGAGGGTAACCGATGATGGTCGAGGGTAACCGCAACGGCGGTCGTTGACCAACACTTAGTCATTGTGAAATTAAAACAATGATGAAAGAATAGTGGTTGTGAATTAAAATTTGATGTGGAATCAGACCCAAAATTTTGAGAATGATGAGAATATGGTCCAGGCACACTTAGGTGAAGCTGGAATACACCAGCTGTGATGAGGAGTGTGCAAGGATGAACAAAAAATGAAGAACGTGATCTCTCACCTCAAAACACAAGCCAAGCAGAAACACCAAGAAAAATGCGATCTTAGGAGTGCCTTTCTATTATGTTTGTTTAGCTTATGCTATTTAAGGACTGACACATGAACTGTGAAATAGAGTTTTTTGGTGAGGATGGCTTCCTATGAAGAAGGAGATCTAAAAGGTGAGGTTTCAAGTATGTTATGGTGGGGGTGGGCTTCGCTCTAAAGTATGACTCGATAGAGCGCAAGTTGGTACCCACTATGTCGTGATCGTGTGATCACCTGAACTTCTTCCGTAAGATGTTGTTTAAGAATGTGTGTATTTTCAATTTTTGTGAGGTTTGGTAAGACTCGAGAGAGAGAGAGAGAGAGAGAGAGAGAGAGAGAGAGATATGTGCTTTCTACGGTTTGTTTGTCAACCATTAAGCCGGTCATGACTTCCAATGTATAGGTTGCCCGCCATTAATGTGAGCTAATGTGATAAATCAAGAATGCAATGCACTTATTTTTAAGCCCAAATCAAAGTGTGAAGTTGGATGACACAAAAAGATGAAGAGGAAGAGGGATGATCTTTTTACTACGATGCGAAAAAACACGAAGAAATGGTTCTTTTTAATTACACCAAAAGAAAGGTTTCTTTTAGAGCAAATAGAAAGAAAAGGTAGGTTACCAAGGAAGAAAATTAATGTGTATGCTTTTCAGAAGGGAAACAAACACACAACTTTTCCTAGGAATGAATAAAATGCAAGGAACCCCGATGGGTCCCACCAAGCGTGCCAAAATGTTTCACCTGATTCTTAGACGTTTCTTTGAAGTATTGACAAAACAGATAGGGTAACGGGTGTAGGAGGAATACCTGTTCAAATGTTGGTTGATGGGTTATTGCATGCGTATGACTTCTGAATCCACAGCTGATCGTGAGAGCTTCCTTTTAGCTAGGAGGAACTACCTGTAATGAAAAGCAAGACCACCAGAAAGAGTTAAACAATATATGCAGTGAACTGCCTAGCGTATGCTAGATCCGGGAAGTGTGATACTTCTGAGACGGTTGTCATCACCCACTGTTTTAAACAATTTAATGTGAATAACAAAGTAAATCCTATTGTAATTCGAAATGATTTAGGTATCTCACTTAAAACACAATAAGAAAGATCTAATCTAACAGGCTAGGCTAGAGTAGGATCCAAAGGTCAAATAGTTGGTTCTGGTTCTCTGCAGGTCTGACAGAAATCTCAGGTAGATCACAGGTGCATAAGGGTGGGGTGGAATTAGGTGGATAGGTCATTGTTCTGAGTTGTATGGGAAAATACAGAGACCGATGCCGGTTAAGGGTGACCGACGATGGTTAGGTGTAACCGGTGCTGGTTACTATGGAAAACTGGGAATGCCACAGAATGAGTTTTGGGGCCTCCTTTGTGATTGCACAAAGGACTTTGGTTGGTCGGGATGAGGTATTGGGTGATTTGGGTAGGATTTGGTGAGGTTTTTAATGGGTATATGGAGGGAGAATGTTGAAGGAGGTCAATGGGTGGCTAGGTAAACAATAGGTGATAATATAATGATGAAACAAAATGAACCAGAGAAGTATAACGTTTTACTTACTTGGATTCTGGTCCTGGACGCCTGTGAGTGAGGGATGGAGGTGCTGGTAAGAGGTTGAAGGCTGCAAGTGATCACCAATCGTAGGAGAGCTTCTGCATGGGCTACATGTGCATTCCTCTTTGCTTGGTTAGATCATATCATTGCTTGGGGTGGTTGTGCAGGAGAAAATGCTTGATCTCCTTCCTTGCATGTGTGTTCTCACTAGAATTTGATCTCAGAAGATGCGATATCTCTCAGGAAGATCTCAATGTTTGCCAACTTTTTCCAATCTTTGCCAACCTTGAAAATAAGGTTGTTTTGGGGGTTAAAAGGGTAACCGACGGTGGTTCCAAACTTAACGGTGATGGTTAGGGCTAACCGGCATCGGTCAAGGTGGGATTTCCTAGGTTTACTAAACTAGGGAGATCCTCTTGATTTTCTCGGATCTCGTGTCATTAACCCGCAGATTAAACTAGAAGCTTCTTGTGAGCATGCAGGAATGTGGTTAGAGAGAATGTAGGCATTGATTTTTAGGGTTTGGGTAAGTCTTAGTTAGTTATGGCAACTTACTAAGAATAGGTCTTAGGGTGAGTTGGCTTGATGAGGTGTCTAGGTGAAGTGTATTAAGATATTTAAATAATAAATATGGTGAGGATAATGAATTAATTTAATTAGATTAATTAAATTAATATTAGTGAGGTGAAGAGGGCCATGGCTAGGTGAATGTGATGAAGGGTGCTTATTTGTCGAAGGACCAAAGGGGAGTGTGACCTAATTTTAGTGTCTACAAAGTGTTTAGAGAGCAACCGCATGTAGACAACGTTAAGGCCATTGAGAAATAGATGAAACATTAACAATTTTCATCCCGTTGCATGATTCTATAGGCTTGTTGGGAGGACCCGCCAACCATCAAAGGGCCACTTCCATTGTGGCATTGCCTTTATCGACAAAAAGAAATGGTATATTGGATTTTATATGTTGTTGTGGACCAAGACTATCATCTAATATGAGATTAATTATTTGAATGAATGAGGTTTTTAGAATAGAGGAGGAGGGGAGAAGGGTGAGTAAGCAAACATACTCTTCCCATAACTAATTGATCATTATATTATGTTATTACTACACCTTCTTCCATTGTGGTGCCACCCTTAAGCATAAGGAACATGACATATAAGGGTTTATATATTGTTACATACAAACTCTATCAACCAATGCGGGCTTAATTTTTATATGAATGAGGCTTTGTATTTAGTCATATAAGTAATTCGAAGGTGTACTTGAATATGCATATATGACTCATGTTAGGTTGTGGTGCCTGTTTTCATGTGTGAAAGTGTTGAAGACTCCTACACTAAGAGTATCTGTACACTTTCCACATTGTCTCGGCCCAGGGTTCGGGGTGTAGCCCCCAAATATATATTTTTGGCCTCGAAACAAAACGTGCCCGATATACCGGGAAATGTGCTTTTTCTCATATGGGTGGGATTTTTGACCTATAGGTTTATGGGATGGTTTTGGCCCATGGTTTTGATACCTGAATTTTGTAAAACTGCTTAAGTAGTTGTCTACTTATGTGGTTTTGTGCATATGGTAGGAATGATGTAACATCACAGATGTGTTTTGAATTTGGGTGTGAATTTTGTAGATTTTGTTGAGCATAGCTCCAAATAGATCTGAGTATTGTATTGAGAGAGCGATGGCTTGTGATAAAATCCGAGTAAGTGATTCTTGGTGGACGTAGCCCAAATTGGGTGAACCATGTTAAATATTGTCTCTTTGTTGTTGTGTTATTATTATTTTGCTCCTTTATTTGAGATCCGTAATATTTTTGCATATTAATTTCTATTGTTGCATTCGTGAGGGATTATTATGCATATTTTATCCCTTATTTCCTAACAACTCAAACTAGTAAGGCATACATTTAGAGCAATTGGATAAGAATCTTTTTTAGATTATGAAGCCACAGAGGAGGAGAGGGGAAGGTCGAGTAAGTGAACACAATTTTTAGGTGATTTCCACTAAATTTAAAGGAGAATTAATATTTTCAATTGATTTCTTTGTAATTGTAATGGGGAATTCATAAAATCTTCAATGATTTTGATATCATCAAACATTCTATTGGAAAAGGCTATGAAATTTCTTTACGCAATAAATATAAGTAAAAAAATTGAATGAAATTTTAAATTTTCTATGGGTAGGTTCGATAACATTTAACATTTAGGACACAAAAATCAAAATTTTAATAGTTTTCAAGAATATGGGATAAGGACAAAAATTATTAGGGTTAAAATGCCTTAATGTTTTTCTTGAAAGTTCTCATTTGCAAATTTGGTGATGTAAATGGACTTACCACGAGTGTCATGGCTAGTAGTGGAGTTGCCACCCTAAACATGAAACCAACATTCACTCGTTAAGAACCTTGCACTTTATAGGGGCTTCCCAATTTGTGTGTGCCTTCTCACCGTTGCAAAATGACTTGAAGTCCATCATCTTAATTGTCATATATGCTTATATGTGATGGTAAATAACTCCGTGACGATTCTTTTGGTTGGTTTGCCACCTTGTACCATGCCGATGAATACCCTTCGATTTGCCAATCTTTGTCACAAATAGACAAAACAACCATTAATTTGTTAAGTTGAAGACTTTAAGAGTAATTTGATCAAATTTTCACTTGTGTACGTTTAAATCATCTTAAGACATCATGCGATAAATAGTCACTAATATAATGACATTTTCTCTTTATGTATTTTTGATAATTATCACTAAACATGAGGAAAAAAAAGTGAACCCCCTCTTTTACAATTAAATCCCAATTGTAAACTCCAATCATTAAAATGTTGCAAAAACATTGTGTAAGATTAAATATTCTAGGCCTCTGGGGTGGCTCACTCGGCCTCGACTACTACTTTATGTGGTCCAAGTTGTGGATTCAATTGCCATAATCCACTTTGAGAGCTCGATCCGAATTGCCCAAAAGTTATTGGGGGTTCACCTTGTGTTAGAGCTTCGCACCTCCTAATGCTAGCCCAACTTCGATTTCCTCCTTTTAAAAAAAAAAAAAAAAGTATTTAAAGGATGTGAGCTCGCAACTAATCTGGAAGATATGTTGTACATTTATATAACGGATGTAAATTTTAAAGGCATCTCAATCAAAATTAGAATGTCAAATCATACAAATTTGTTGATGGCTTAAATCTTTCATGATGGCTTAATTCTTTCATGCTAATGTAAATTCCAAATTTTCATATACATTTATATGGTTTCTTCACATACATACAAATAACATTTATATTTCGCACGTAGGTGTCTACTTTTGAAGATACCCTCATTTGGAAAGTGTCAAATTCCGGCGGCTCCAATATTTACTGTCTTGCCGGATTTTAGATATTTTAAAGGTTGCCGGATTTTAGATATTTTTCTACAGTCTTAGATATTTACTATCCTAGATATTTGATTTTGATTTTATTCTTCATAAAGTAAATTCTATAGTTTACTATTTGGAAAATAATATTGGTCATATATCTTGTTCAAAGTTTTTGAGATTCAAAAGTTTTCTGATTTTGATTTTATTCTTCATAAAGTAAATTCTATAGTTTACTTTTTGGAAAATAATATTGGTCATATATCTTGTTCAAAAATTTTGAGATTCGAAAGTTTTAATAGATAAATGTCCAGTGTTTGACCAAATGATGAAACGTGATTTAGTTTGGCGACTATCATAATTGTGTCTTACAAAAATATGGACAATAGCAAAATAAGAGCTTTGCAACAACATATAGACATCCAGGCAATATCAACGCGAAATACAACTCAAATAAACTAAATATTGCTACTATCTCCGGCGTAATTTGCAACTCATTTGCAATTGCTAGTTTCACATACTATCTAGATATTTATAGAGAACAGACAATTTAGAAAATATACCGTTTTCTACATTCTCCTAATCAACAACCCCCACAAAAAAAAAAACGAAAAAAACGGCCCACAGCCTGTCAATTTCCAGCCTCGAATTCTTGTCGGCGTAATTATCAGCGAACACCCTTCGTTGAAATAACACAAACGCTTCACGGCAACGGTATTTCAAGGATTTTCTGTACACATATTTACATCTCTGCAACAAATTTCACAGAACATCATCCCTTTCGAAAACATTCGCAGAGTATTTCGACGGCATCATCGCTATCAGATCTGCGCATTGAAGGTACCTCTCTTACGAAACCCTACATCATTTTATTATTATCTATAGAATCGTTATTTTTCCTTTGCTTTTTCGAAGGTCATTGTGCAGCAGTTTATGCTGCGAGAACCATGGAAGCAACCCTGATAGGGAGCCTTCCGGCCCCAAAATCTTCAGCTCCGACAAAGTACGATTTTTCATCGGATCTCTGGTTCAAAAGTCGCTTGGAAGAAGCCAAGCCTACGCTAAACACTAAAACCAAGGAAATCCCTCAGTATGGCAAAAGGGCCGGGTTTGTCCCGCGTAAGGCCGAAGACTTCGCAGATGGCGGCGCCTTTCCTGAAATTCATGTCGCTCAATACCCTCTCGACATGGGCAGAAAGGAGGAGAAAAAGATACTAAAATTTTACCCGTCTCAGTTGACGCCCAGGGAAACATTGCCTTTGATACGATCGTCAAACAGAACGAAAATGCCTCAAAAATTGTGTATTCACAGCACAAGGACCTGGTGCCAAAGCTTGAGAACGAAATGGCTGAAGACAAAAGCAAAGAGGACGAAGAAAAGGAAATAGAGGAAACAACCCTAAGAACAAAAGTTGCCTTGGAGAAAATTGTTAATGTCCGTCTCAGTGCAGCGCAGCCGAAAAAATGTGCAGCAACAGTCGTCCACAGCTACGCATATTAAGTACACCCCTTCGCAGCAAGCGGCCGCGTTTAATTCTGGTGCAAAGGAAAGGATAATTAAAATGGTGGAAATGCCGAAGGATCCACTCGAGCCACCTAAGTTTAAGCATAAGAGGGTTCCGAAGGCGTCGGGGTCGCCGCCGGTGCCTGTGATGCATTCCCCTCCCAGGCCGGTGACTGTGAAGGACCAGCAAGACTGGAAAATTCCGCCGTGTATTTCAAATTGGAAGAACCCTAAGGGTTATACTATTCCACTGGATAAGCGGCTTGCCGCTGATGGAAGGGGGCTTCAGGAGGTACAGATTAATGATAATTTTGCCAAATTGTGTGAGGCGTTGTATGTGGCAGAGCAGAAGGCTAGAGAGGCGGTGGAGATGAGGTCCAAGATTCAGAGGGAGCTGATGTTGAAGGAGAAGGAGAAGAAGGAGCAGGAATTGAGGGCACTTGCGCAGAGGGCTAGGATGGAGCGAAGTGGTGCAGGTGGTGTTGCCGGTGCCAATGCAGGTGTTGTTCCTGAGAAAAGTATTGGTGTTGTTCCTGGTAAAAACATTGCTATTCCTGATCGTGATGGACCTCCATTGAAGGAGGTGATGGAGCCTGAACGGGATAGGGCAATTAAGGAGAGTAAAGAGGAAAGAGAAGAGCGGCTCAAGAGGGAGTCACTAAGGGAGGAGAGGAGGAGGGAGAGGGAGAGAGAGCGAAGACTGGAGGCCAAGGACGGCCATGTGTCGAAGAAGAGCAAGATTACCAGGGACAGGGACCGAGATGTTAGTGAAAAGATTGCACTTGGAATGGCTAACACAGGAGGAACTGGTGCAAATGGTGGTGAAGTTATGTATGATCATAGGCTCTTCAACCAGGATAAGGGCATGGAGTCTGGGTTTGTAACTGATGATCAGTACAATATCTATGACAAGGGTCTGTTTACTGCACATAATACTATGTCTACTTTGTATAGGCCGAAGAAGGATGCAGATTCTGAAGTGTACGGAGGGGCAGGTGAGCAGCTTGATAAGGTGCTGAAGACTGATCGGTTCAGGCCTGATAAAGGATTTGCTGGTGCTACTGAGAGGGGCGGACCTAGGGACAGGCCTGTCGAGTTTGAGAAGGATGCTTTGGAAGCAGATCCATTTGGTTTGGATCAGTTCTTGACAGAGGTGAAGAAAGGGAAGAAAGCAATGGACAAAATAGGAGGCGGGGGAACCATGAAGGCAAGTGCGGGATCTGGAACGAAGGAAAGTTATGAAGGAGGCTCCAGCAGGAGTAGGATTGACTTTCAGAGGGGACGCTGAGTTCATATTTATTAAGCAACTCATCAAATGATTATAAATTTCCAGGTGGTTTGTCCTTGTTCAACGTTATAATACCTATTGTACATTAACTCAATTTGTGCTGCTTTATTTTCATCTGCACAATCACTTGAGGAATGGCTTCGTTCTACTTTTATTTGAATAAGCATTGTCAGGTATCTGGATTCTGATTCTGTATATTTTGTCTTTTGATTGATCATCACATTCTGCACAGCAATGATGGGGTGCAAAAACTGTGTCTGTGTGCTTTTGTCCGAGTTATGTATAATTATTATTTTCATTGATGGTATTTTATAAGTTTTAGCATATTCAATGCTGATATTAAATGCTGGGATTGCCTTTCAACACGGTATTTAATTACGTAGCAAATAATTTTCTAGGGTTTTGACAGGACATGAGTGTGTTATATAACAGAGTTTTGATACACGTGAAAAAGGTTTCATTCTAAAATTTGAGTGGGCTTTAAGCTAGTTAAAGTTTTTCCTTTGAAATTGATACTTCTATGATTTTGTACGGGCAGTTCATGCTGCTGTAAGAAATTTCTTCTTGTTATTTCTTAGAGGGTCCTTCCTGATTGTCTATAAATTTCTTCTTGTTATTTCTTCTCTTGCTTTGGATTTGTAGGCTGAGATGGCATGCTTGACACAATCTGTTGATCAGTGTCCACCATCTTAAGATGATGGGCATGAGGGTAGCTCCCCTATCAGGGTTCCGTTTACCACTATAAGAAACTTTTAGAATTGACCAACTAGCATTGCTAAACTGCTTAGGTAAAGCTGCAACATTTTATATACATTCTCCTGTAGTGGGGAGAAGAGTATGAAATCTATCTCTATCTTCTATCTCTGAAGAACCCTATTGTTTTGTCTATTGCTCTCTAATATTCAGAATTCAAGATAGAATCAGAGAGATTGAAAAGAATTTTGCATAGAACCAAATATAACATGTCTTCTACATCAAAATCAATGAGCACCCTCTGCTTACTAGTGAAGATATGTCCATTTCATTTTTCCAATGGCACCAGTAACTTGTATCAATCTAATAAATATCAATTGATTCAAGAAAGTGACAGATTCAGAAACCCAACATCAAAACTGCTTTTGGCTAATACTGTACTGACAGTTCATTCAAAATCAAATGCCACTTAAGTTGCAATTTCCTAGATTCAATAGAAGATCCTGTTGTCATAATCGAAAAGATGCCTATAATTGTTTGAGTCAGGGAAAAAGTATGCCTCTCAACAGCATCCAGGTTTTGTCTTTCAACTCCAACTAGGAGCCCCATCTATTGTTCCTTATACAGCTGATGCAAATGAAAAAATTAATCCCTTTATACTTCCATCAGACTAATCAGACTCATTCTGCTTGAGCATTATTATCAATTTGTAAGTTTGATCATATTGATTGAAAAGCAAAACATTTATTCTAAAACAGTCTGAGTAGGTGCAAGAAAATGATCCTTCACCTGCACCTATGCCTTGCATACTGATACAGAAACTGAGAGTTTGGGCTTTGACAAACTAAAAAAATTATGGAAAATTCTTTCTGGAAGGTTCTTGCAATGCCTGATTTCTCAGGTTTGGCCCTGCCAAGCCCTCTTTCTCTTGGCATAGTTTTTTACAACATGCTTTTTTTTACCATTGTTTCCATCAAACCACAATGTTTTCTAGATGAAAGCAGCGCACAAATGGGAAACCAACGAGAAAATAATAAATTGATAATACACATGGAACCTTTTGACAAATTTGTAAAATTAAAAATAAAATATTACTGTGCAGTGTGCCATTAGTTCAACTTCTTTCTGATCTTTTTACTATCACTCGAGACTGTATTTCTTTAAAGAAACTTCAAGCCCAAAAGGACTCAAAAATATTGACCATACATAAAAAATTCTGTCAATTCGAGCCTCAGTTTATCAATCAATATGATGGAGAATTAGACCTTCCATTAATGTGTGATATTTGAATCCCTATTTTGGGTCCTAGGGCTGAGAAATATATAGAGTCTGTGCTATTTAAGTTTGTAACATTATCCCTATTGCTGGTAAATGAGAAGGACCATCAAAAAAATTACTTCAAGCAACTCTTCTCCATTTGTGAGGGCAAGAACTTTCATCATTGAGATAAGAGAAGAATCTTGTAGTAAATTATGTTGACATCAGCAACCAGCACGGGATAGGGGCCTAGAGGGCCACCATAACTAATGATCTTTGAAGTATGGAAAAAGTCTGTCAAAGATCCTTTTTTTTCAACCTGTGCAATTGTGAATGTGTTATACCAACCCAAGAATTCCTTCTAACCTTTCTGTATAATTCACCTTTAAAAACAAGCCCAGGTGTTGATTGATGGTCAAACAATGTGTAATGGATTGCCTGAAATACTTTATTTTATCTCTAAAGATTAACTGAAAATAATGACTATTAATTAAGAATTTAATTTATCCAATAAAAAGTCAAATCTTCCTCATTGATGATTTGCATCATGTAATCCAAATTGACTTACCAACAACCTTATTCTTCCACGAAGGGTAAAAAAACATTCAATGACATTTTCACTCTGCACTAATCAGTAAATTTATTACCTATATATTCTAAAGGCATGCGTTGAAATTTGTCTTGATTATCTTAATCCATTATGTTCATCATCAAGAACCAAGAAATATTCACCAAATTGTCAGACATCTAGGCAGCAGATCGTGTCTCTGTAGTGAGCCCCTTGCAGATGATCGGTAAAACACACCAGAAAAATTTTCCTGGCATGTTTTTCCGGTCACCCACTGGGGGTCGTTACAGTCTCTCCACATATACATTAGGACCATATATACTAACCGCCCCCATATTATCCCTGACACCAAACGATGTGCAATTCGCACCATATCAGGATATATTATTCGCCTGAAGACCTGTTCTTGAATGCCCATTCTCCATTCAGAAACACGGTGCGCAGATTTTTATTAGTTTTATATTCTGATAACGGTTTCTCTACAGTTTATTTGGTGATTCAAGAATTGACACCTGTTGCAGGGGTTACTGTTTCAATAAGTGATCCAAAAATGTATATTGACTGTGTGCCTTGTCACTAACATATGATGACGAGGACACCCTTTTTGTGGAGCCAATTATATGGTCAGTGTGTTGCCCACAATGCCGTGGACATAATCTTCCGTAACACTGCTGTGGTTTTGCAGAATTGTAATCTCTTGGCAAACCAAAAGATAATGTACATTACTCAGGGCATAGAGGACCCCAATCAGAACACCGGCATATCCATTCAAAATTACATGGTAACTGCACACTCCAACCTAGCTGCCGTGAAGAGTTTGTTCCAAGTTTCTTGTGAAGGCTGGAAAAGAATACTCTTGTACTGTAATAATGCAGTCAAACCGAATGATTTGATTCACCCTGTTAAATTTGACGGACATCTATGCCTGCCAAACAAATTTTTAGTGATGTGATCGTAATTTTTCAGTATTGCTGCTCAAATTGTTACTAATAATAAACGAGGGAAAAATGGGTTTTTTTTTTTAAAAACAAATTTTTAATATAAAATTATACACATTAATATAATTTTTTTATAGATCTATATAAAAATGACAGTGATATTTAAAAAATGCAAGTCGGAACATGCTTTTATGTTAGAAATTCGTATGCACTTTGCGGATAAAATTACAAAAATGTGTAAATGGCTGGCTAATTTAAAACCATAGGTCCCCACCATTTGGTATGGGACAAACTTTTAATTAAACACGTTTTAGTGTTGAGAATACAATAACCACAGCCCCAGTCTTGTAACTGCAAATATAGTAAAATGGTGAGGGTGCTGAGTCAGTAAGACGTCGACAGAGGCAAGCCAATTTACTATGGGTTAATTCATAGTAGGGGATTCTTGGTTGCCATCGACTGGTGTACAGTAGGCTTTAGGATTAAGCGTAATGTTGTAACATAAGTAAAAAAGTTGGAATTGGATGGTCGTGGAAGAGTTGCATGTTACTTTTCTGTGCTTTTGCTTTATTTGCAAGTTTTCTGATGATTTAATGTTTTATGATATAACTTGCTTCTGGCTTCTGTTGTGTTCATTTATGAGAAAATTAGGGAATGAAATTTAAAGCTCCTCACAGATGCATACAAATTTATCTATCTAGAAAATAATCCTATTTGCAAGTTTTCCGATGATTTAATGTTTATGATATAACTTGCTTCTGGCTTCTGTTGTGTTCATTTATGAAGAAATTAGGGGAATGTAATTTAAAGCTCCTCACAGATGCATGCAAATTTTTCTATCTAGAAAATAATCCTATCCTCTTAAATATCTTCCCATTTATTTTTGACTACATCTTTCAATCAATTAAATTCGACAAAACCAGAAACCTCAGGGAAATTTAGTGTCCACCAATACCAAGTCATAAATGGGACAATGACCCTCATGGAGGGCTAATAGGAGATCACTAGAATGTTGGGATCGGTCCTCCAAGATGAAGCCACCATGACTATCCCAAACTGCAATGCCCAAGATCACATGTGAAATTTTGAAGATGAAGTGATGATATAGAAAATTAGGGAGTGGAAACTTATAATTAGGTGTTTTAGCTGTGGGTTTGACCTGCTTAATTTGCCAAACCCCCAGAAAAACGGAAGGGTACTCTTGACACAAGTTGGTTATCTGCATATTGCGACAACCCCTTGTTGACTGTCTGGAAACTCAGCAGATTTCCTTTATTACAACCATATATCAATTATATAAAATTGTTGTGGTCGATATTATTTCTAATTCTCTATTTCCTTTAATGTCTACACAAAATTAGATGAAAATATACTTTGTAATGCCCTTTTCAGAATTAATTAATTCTGGATACCCAAAGCCTATTCTTATTATTTTCCGTAGGCTAAGGGGAAATTAAAGAGGGAAATAAATTAATTTAAGTGGTCCAAGGGTACTTTTATATTTTAATTGGAAAAATGACACTTAAATTATATTTTTAATCCAAAAGCAGAAATAGAATAAAATAATAATAAAATGATGAACTTCTATTATGGGGCGCAAAAATAGAATAATAATTAAATAAAGAATTCTTTAATGGGGGCGCCAAGATAGAATGGGTTGCATGAGCATCAAGATCCTATTTTGAGGATCGGGCGAGTATGGGAGAGAGGATAAAACAATTTTATATTGTTTACTTCTATTTTTGGATGGGGCTCCAACATGGGATAGAGACTAAAGTAATTTTTTATTGTTTGTGGAGCATGCATGTAACTCCAAAAGGGGCCACCAACTTTGGAGAAGGCCTGAAAAATTATAAAAGCAGATTTGGGGTTTATTATTACAATCATCTTATCAACTACTTCGTTGTCTGCAAGTGGCTTTTGCTTCTGTATCAGCAATAGAGGATGAAAACCTTCATTTGCACATAGATCTGAGGACGGAAGCTCTCAAATCTAAGCGCGGCAATTCTATTCAGTGGTTGCAATGATCATTTAGGGTATAGTTATTCATCCAGTTCAGCTAGGGCATCATATTCAGGGCTGTTTTAGCATCTGGAACAACAAGGACAGCTAGGATGACCCCTCCCTTTGGGAACGAATTTCAGTATTGGTGCCACATCTCGGAGTAGTTTGCAGTCATAGTAGTTTGCATGTTCTTATCTTCTGTGAGAAAAATTGTACTAGACATTCTAGTGTTTTTATTAAAGCTGATTTGAAATAAATAAATAAAGTTTGTTTTTCCTACATATTGCGGTTGCTGTTTTTAATTAAAAAAATCAGATTATTGCAGCTGTCATAGAAGTTAGTATTTCATATTGCTGCCCTAGGGTTTCATGCAAATATCCAGATTTATCTAAAGTTATTTGACAGGGATATTACATACTTTTCATGCGATGGGTTCTACTGACTTCCCACTATGGCCAATCTACTCTCGAAACATTAGAACAATTAAAAATGAAGTTTGGGGTTTTGATTTACATAGTACAAGAAGTCCTCTTATCATCAAGATTAAACCCGCCTTCGGGGTGGTTACAATGTCTCTTGTAAACATCATCCTTGCGAGACCTTTTGTATGGAGAAGAGTGGCTTGAAGGAGATGAGTAGCAGTTATCATGTGGGATGTATAGGCGAGATAGGAGTATGCCTACGCTTGTAATCCCTCACTGGGAAATCTCCTCCTTTGTGAAGTGGTTTGTCATCCCGATCATGTCTTCTTTCTCTCGAATCCCTATTTCACATTCCTTTCAGTTAGATGGCAGCTCCCTATGCCGATCTAGGACATTTGTGGGCAGCATGTCCATCATCTCTGTCATAACATAGCTCCAAATTTAGCTGGATTTTTTTGTAGAGGCTTCAGGTTATGAGTTCGAATCTCCTTAAGTTATTTTTTCACTTGATATGAGACAAACATCATATAATAAAAGCCTAGAGAAGAAAGATTGTCTATTACCGATTGTAATTTGTGCCAAGTCTTGTGGTCTTTTGCTTGACCGCGAGCTTAAAAAATAACCTGAAAGTTGAGGAAGTAAAAAGCAATAAGGAAAAGCTGAAGAATTGATAAGTACCTACTTTCATGGAAGCCTCAGCCATTGGTACATTCTTGGTCCCATGATAGCAATCCAGTTTTTAGCATCCACTAATGTATTTGTAGAGTGTTTTGATTTAAATTCTTCTACTTTTATGGAAGCCTCACCCATTGGTACATTCTTGGTCAAGGGGGCCATGATAGCGATCCAGTTTTTAGCATCCAATAGTTTATTTGTAGATTGTTTTGATTTAACCACTAAATAACCAAACTTAGTGGTGGCCTATAGATCCACATTTTGTATCCCCACTTTGGCACAACCCACTACCTGCAACCCATTTTGGAAGATTCAAGCACGTCTCATGTTACTTTTGTTCCACCTCTCACAATCTGCACATCACACAATGATACTTTAGTGCAGATCTCTTTGGGAGATAAATTACAGGATCGGTTCAACTTCACATTGGCCACACTTCAAAGAAGATCCACCTGGCTCCTCCCAGGGTTTTAGTGACCAAAACTATTGGCTTTGGCTATACATTGATGCTGCTGCTTGAGGAAATATCCTCCTTTTCAAAATAAATACATTCCTATAGATTTTTAGCATTGTTTTTTCCAATGTTAGAGTTTCCCCTAAAATTGCAGAGGTAGAAGAGCTTTGACATGCTGTTAAAAGTGTGGAGGCTTCCCTTGACATCGCCATTGCTAAAAAATTGTGTTGTTTTAGCAAATTCTTCCTTTCTCTACTTTGTATGTGAAGATAATTCACTTACTTCTCCTCATTGGAGCCAACCGAATATTCTACACTATACCAACGCAACATGTGCTATGAGGCTCATATTGCAACTTTTCCCAGAACCAATAGATCAAAGAGATTGTAAAGTTCTTGGAAAATTGTTGCCTTAATTGGATTGCATGAGGTCCATCTGTAATCACAAGTTTGGATCTTTCTTCAAGCATAGACGTCGTCAGGTTGTGATTTTTTCCCCATATTATTTTGTGTGTATGTTTCTTTTATGTGGTTTTTATCCTCAACCTTTCAATATATCCCCGAGGCATGCCATTTACAAGTAAATACGAGCCCTCCAAATTCTATGCCCAAAGAGGTCAAGGAAATTTAATCATTGACATGTTCCCATTACAGGAGAATTAAACATTGACATCCCTTTTGGCTTACCTTTGCAACTCATGTGCAATTGCTAGTTATAAAACAACAAATATATACAATGTCTACATCCTATAATTTAGGATATGAACCTATCTACTTGCAGCTAGAATATCTCAACCTCACATCCTATTCTATATGGGTGTAACAATCTCCCAACAACATTCTAACAACCTGCCTACTGACTCTAGCTATAGTTCCTAACAGCATATAGTTGCTAACAATAGCTATTATGAAATGTATGTGTGGATGTCTGTTAGAAATTACATGCATGGAAATTGGGTGATGTTAGGAACATAGCTATTGGGGACTATATGTAATGAGGGGGAAATGATAGGAAATTATATTTATGTTTGAGCTATAGTACACTCACTCTAGCTATAGTATACCATTTCGACTAAAGCAATAAACCGATCTTGGAGTTAGTGATGAACTCAAGATCGGTGATTGGCCTACATCCTTTTGTGATCCTCCAACCTCTGGTCTTGACTCACTCAACTATGGCTCCATAATGCGCGCCAACAGTTTCCACGTTGTGTTTGTTTATTTCCCCCTCAAGTAAAACACTTATATGTGTATCGGGTATGACAGAATATATAATTTTAACTCATTTTTATGGCCAAACAATTGTTTCTCACAAACTGTGAATGTTTGAGGGAAATCCTTTTCCAGAATGATTAGGATGCACTATGTGGCAAATTTCGCTTGAAACCAATTTCCAATTTAAAAGATATGCAATTAACCACAATCCTCTTGGCAAGTTTTATACCTAAAAACCACTAAAACAACTAAATCTACAAAACTAGAAAGCCTGGAGCAAAATCGTTTTACAGGACAGTACAGAGTAATGCAAAATGCAATATGGCAAAGTTTCGTGGGTGGACTTTTGGTTTGAGAGAGAGCAAAATTAATTTGGATCTTCAGGGCATAGACTTCAAAGGCTATTTTTTTCCCCTATAGCTTTAAAAATATACAATTTTTTTCTTATAGTTGTAAAACTATACAGTGAATATACACACACACACACACACACACACACTAAGCAAATTATAGTAAAACAAATATTCGCAAGATTCTAATAAGCTTAGAACTTTGTAATATAAACTAACTTAATAAACAAAACCCATGCCCTTAATTTTATCAACCTTATGTTTTGTAGGAGCTTCCACTCCAAGGCACCTCATCTTCCACTTGTTGATAATATTGCAATCAAACACCTTGCCATGATTGTTACCCCACTAACATGTATATTTTATCAAATTTTGTTTCCAGAACAGTCAGGTGCTTCCTCATGTTGGAATGTTGAAACACCTCATAGAAAACTTAAAAGGTGTTTAGCTTGATACAGAAATGCTTCTAAGGCTCTTCTGCTATTCACTCATCTTTCCATGCTGCTAGAAGCTTCAGCTCTACCATTGACAACAATTTTCTTATTGGTGTGCCTTTGCTGCACCACTTCTTTATCCGTGCTTCCTCCATGTTAATTCTGACCTCAAGTGCCTCAATATGTAGCATACACGGAAAAAAATCAGAGCTCTATTTGACACATGGAAAAAACAAAACAAAAATGTGAAGGGCCTTTTTCCAATGCCTTACAATGTTGTGTATTTCGTTCTTAGCATGAACATCTTCAACACGCGTGCCTACAGATGACTCCTTAAGACGTCTCTCATAAACACCAAAGCTGTTTTTAATTTGGTTTCTTTTCGTTAATTATAAGTTCTAATTTAATTTTGCAGCAATGTTTGACAAAATAATGGACATATATGTTTTTAAGTAGAAACTTTTCTTCTTGGCAAAAACGTTTGACATAGTAATGATCAAGCTGTCCTCCATTCAAAATAAATAAATAAATAAAATACTAAACAAAAACAAACAAAAAGTAGCTGCTTGCTCGAGCAACTACACCTCTCAATTTAGTAGGTTACAGCCTTCCCCATGAGCATTCAAGTACAAGAGAATCTTCGTTTCTTTTCTTGGCCTTCTCTCTGGCTCTCCTTTGATACAAAATGATGTGCAAGTTGCATTGTACCAGGATACATTATTATAAAACAACACAAAATATATACAATGCCCGCATTCTACAAATTAGGATACGATCCTATCTACTTGCACCTAGAATATCTCAACTGCAAATCCTATTCTATATGGGTGTAACAATCACCCAACAACATCCTAACAACCTGCCTACTCCAATACTAACCCAATTTCCCAACTTCTAAACGTGTTATAACAACCTAAGAATTCCTTGTAACCTTTTTGTGTATTTTGTCTATAAAAACAAACTCCACGTGCTGGTTGATGGTCAAACAATGTGTAATCTCTAAAGATTAACTGCAAATATTGACCATTGATTAAGAATTTAACCAACGAAAAGTAAAATCTTCCTCATTGATTATTCCACCAAATAATCCAGATTAACTTACTAACAAATTTATTCTTCCACACAGGGTACAAAACAGTCAATGCCCTTTTCATTCTGCAACAATCAGTAAATTTATTACCTTTATATTCTAAATGCATGCGCCAAGATTTGTCTTGACTATCTTAAGTTGCCACCACCAAGAACCCAAGAAATATGGGCCAAATTGACAGACATCCAGGCCACAGATTGTGTCTCTTCACATATAAATTAGGACTGTATATACGAACTAGACCCAAATTAACTTTTGACCGGGGTCTAAGAAAAATTGCACCTCCTGTCCTCCATTCACGACGAGAAACATCAAACAAATTGTTAGGCTGTAGGCCCGTTTAAAGGTCAGAGGATCCAAGTTCCTAGCTTTCTAACAAACTCCTCTCGTTTAGTGAGAGGTTTAGATGAATTTCAAGTATGATTAACATGGGTTGGAGGGCTGGCCTTTCAGGTGCAAAAATTAAACTAGCCTAAATCCTTCTATTTCCTTCTGAAATCAAATCAGCTATCATAAAGTACCCAACTGTCAGACCGGTACTGTGCCTTTTTGTTTTGCTGAAGTTTGATTGCCAGGATTCTTGGGCATGCCTACTAGCTTTTTAGCCTGGGTCATCATCGTGGTAGAGCCTGAACTTACTGCTAGGCCACAGTTGCATTGATAGTAACTCAAATTCTGGCATTAGAAAGGTTTGTTTTAGAGAGCTTTATCGCATCAGTCTTTTTCAATTCAATAGCACTGGTTGTAAATGGGAAATCTAGCACTACAAAGACGATAGTATTGGCAGAGTTTGGTCACTGATTAGCTTTACAGTTGGAGAATCTCCAGGTTTCCAGTTGAATGCAGTTTAGGGCTTGTACAGCAGATCTTCATACAGAGTTGAGACAAGGGGATCATGTTATCTTGGATCCAAATTGCGGCAATGTAGACTAGTCACTAACATGACCTTAGATGAGAATTCTAGTGCACCAGATATGATAGTGTTGGCAGAGCTTGGTCACCAATAAGTTGTATGGTTGGATAACCTCCAGGTTGCCAGTTGCATACAGATTAGAGGCTTAGAGCTTGTAGAGCAGATCTTCTTACAGAGTGGCTACAAGGGGGTCACATTATCTTGGATCCAACTTGCAGCAATGTAGATTAGTCACTAACATGATCTTAGGCTAGTTGTCGGAACACTTGCAGAATTTCAATAGCTCGTGGGAAACTATGAATTGCCAGTGAGAGGGTGATTGCTACATTGCATGTTATGTAATTATCAAATTCATGAATTTATAAACAAACTATAGTTTAGTAGGAAATAGCTGCCAGTGTTGATGAATTTGGGCTAACACATCAACTATTTGGAGAAAATATAATGTATATCATGAAATCTAATGGGTTGTATTCTATGTGAGAATTAAGATTTGAAATAGGTCATATATGTTGCAACATTGTATGCTTGTAAGAGAATTTGTCTGAGATCCTATTTTTTGTTATTGCTCTTTTCCCATGATTGTCTTTTTGGTGTTTTCTCTGTCCTTGGGTAGCGTCTAGAGCGTATATGAATGAGAGTTGTAACAGTAGTATGCAAGCTTATTGTATGGGTAGCAGGTACATTTTTGGGCAAATATTTATTGTATTATTTGTGAGGGTGCCATGTCTATTATGTACTTCAAAATTAGAACCTACTTATATGAGTTTTCTGCTTTAGTTTTTCTGTCCAGTCTTGGGTGATTAAATCAGTATGAAAATGACTTCTCAATAGAATACATCGTCAGAGATTAATATATTGCAATGATGCCTCTTGTATTTGATTTCTCTTGGTCCATTAATTTTGTATCTTGATGGCTACTATTTTGGGTTCGTTGTTATATTTCTTAAGTAATGTTATTATTTTTGGCCCAGAAACCATAGCTTGTTGGGCTGTTTGTCTCATAATACATTTGCATATTTTCCATCACAAGGATATGCTTCTCATTCATTTATATTCAGAAAGAAAATGACTGGAAAATATAGGCACATCATGATTCAAACCCTCTACATGCTTTCTTTGCAGGCTGGAGCTAAAGTATATAAGTGCTAACAAGAGAAAAATAGATGTGGACAAAGATATATTCAAGGTGCCTGAGTGGGTTTTTTTAGTATATAGAAGCATGGTGCTTCAAATCTCTATGTCTGAACATATTCAAAAATGGGTAGCTTTGTTTTATAGGTCAATAATCTAGATGCATGGGTTTATAAATGGCATAATATTATGTTTTATAGGTCCAGAGAGAAATGTCTGCCCTATCTATATATGGTCTTGTCTATATATGGCATCCATCTTATTACTCTCGAGATCTATTTATCTATATATGTGGTAAGGTGTGAGTGTAGCATAGTCTAGTGAACCAGTTGATTTCTGCTTGGGCTGAGGAACATGCACTGCAGACAAATTCTTGTTTAGATAATTGAAGAAGCAGCTGTCTCCTCACAATGACCAAAAATGTATTACTGGTTTAACTTATTTTAGAACAAGTGTGAGAAGAGACTGTTTAAATGAAGAAAGATAACTTTAGCTTAAATGAATCGTCACACTTTGGCTGCAATGAGGCACTCATGGATCCAATAGGACTAGCTAATAATTCCGAGTCTAATGTAATATCCTATAAGACATACTCTTAACAGATTATGAATTGGTATGCATCTGAGACATGATTTAACTTTTGTTACTGACATTTAAATAGAGTTCAAAGTGCCACCAAAATACTGTATTTTACAGAAGTAAAGAACACACAACATAAACCAATCTCCAAAGATGTTGAGAACATCTTGCTCTTATGCGACACATAATTAAGAAATTAGATAAAGCGGAAGAAAGCAATTAGGGAAAGGGAATTTCATAACCTTCATTTCCTGGTACAATCCAGATCATGCACTAATAAATATTAGCTAGTGTCCTCACAGTCAACTTTTGGACTGACTTCTCATAAGCCATTTTTATGGTGTATGTTTTATTTATAGAAAATCTTCTCTTAGTATTTGTGGATATAATACATTCATGTATTTAGATAAACCTTAGATTCCAAAAAAATATATTTACGAGTAATATGGGAAAGCATCAATTTATAATATATATAATCTCTATTTGATTATAAATTAAAAGACTAAAACATGGATCTGTAAATTACAAAGAATGAAAGTAGCGAGCTAGGCATGTAAACGTAAATCAACAAAAATGGTATTTGCTTTGCGACGCCGATGTCCTTCTAGGTAAACATGGGCTCTACATCATGAAAAATCCATTCGGTGTATGGATTGATATTATCCAAGCCAATTGCCTTATGACTCTCTACACCCTCCACTTGTCTCATACAAAGATGAAGATTGTATCGCAGAAAAACAAGGTCGTTGAGGCATTGTGTTGTCAGCTTGTTGCGCTTCTTTGTGTGAACACTTTCAAATATACTTCAATTTCGTTCACAACGAAAAGCATCACACAATTGACACAAATTGCCGATGGTTAGCCTTCAAAGATTTGGTGTTTTTGCTTCATAATCTTCTCACCGCAAATCTGCAAATGAGATGTTTATAATTTTGTAAGTCAACTAGGTTTGAATAAATGAAAGAATTCTAGTATCTATACGTAATGAGACTAAAAACAAATGACTCAATTTGTTTTTACCTGGCTGAGCGGTGTTTCTTCTTTTCATGTATACAATTGAAGAAAAGAGCCTTTGCTTTGCATAGCCTTGTAAATTTGCTACGCATCAACAATTGCATCTCTAGTTTCTTCGTTAGGGATCATCCTCTCTATTCATGTATTAAGACCACCCATAACCTTCTCATTGATGTTAAATGATTCAAAATAAAAAAACTTGGGGTTCAAGTAGTAGGTTGCTGCATGTATATGTTGGTGGAGTTGCTTGTTCCATTTTTGATCAATTATGTATCAAATGGATTCATATTTTCTTTGATTTTGTCCATAACATTTAGCTGTCCTCCTTCGCAATGTCCACAACCTCATACAAATAACCCATTGGGTTTTTCCTCCATCCACCAACCGTAGAACTCTAACCAAAGGCTCTAACACCTAAAACAAAAGAATGCACAATTTTAAATTCAAAATTAAGAGAAATTTAAAATTTCAAACCAAAAAAATTATAACAAATAAATGATAAATAAAAAAATGGTTAAATTTAAAGTTACCTTAATGATTTTCTTAGTGCGCTTTGTAAATACATTATCAAAACGGTCTTTATGACCCTTTTTCCCTTTGGGCTTCTTAGCATGAGAAGACTTCAACCATTGTGTGCTCACAAACATTTGCTTAAGAGATGTTGTTGAGGTTGTAATGCTTTGCAATGCGATGAAGGTTGTGGTGAATCACATTACTCCCACTCCCACAAGCTCCGATTTCCGTTGATGTGCTCTCTCATCAAGCTTAGCAACACAGGGTGAATGTAGATGAACTTTGTGATATTTGTCATCTCTTCAACCACATTCTTCACCCATGTCATCTTTCGTGTCCTCAAATAGGTGAGCAATCCAATAGGTTGCGCAAGGGGTCCAATACAACGTAGGTTGCCTCTTCTTAAGAAGTCTCCTATTGCTACATATGTTGGTGCGTTGTTTGTCACAACTTGGACAACATTCTCCACACCAACTTCCATCACCACCTCATCCAACATATCACACAAAGTGTTTGCATTTTTCACTTGGTGGGATGCATCAATTGACTTCAAGAAGACCAACCGACCACTTGAAGCCACTAGAAAGTTAATCAACATGTTGTTTTTCCCATCTGTCCACCCATCAAACAAAATGCTGCAACTCTTCTTTTGCTATACTTATTTTTTACTTTTCTACGATAGTTGACACATGTTTACGAAATCCTCCAACGAGCCAATCAAATTACGAGTAGGAGCCTTGAACTCCTTGGCAATGGTCAATGTAGTGACTAAATTCTCTTAGTGCTTTTCGCCATATTGAATGGAATATTGTTGTAATACCAAAAGTTTTTTTCAGCTATTCTTGTTTCATTGTGCACTTCTTGGTTCCAACTTATGCCTTCGAGTGAAGGTTGTGCCCCAAGACTACTTCGGGGACAAAGAGAACTTAAATGATTCCTAGTAGATGAGCTACGTCCTCCGTCTTTAACCCCGTAGAGTTGGGGCGATAAAAATGGCCTCAATATCGTAATCATCTCTCACCGCCCTCCTCTTCACCGAGGCTACAAGTGCTTTAGCTTTCCTATTTTTCCTTTCATAATTTGCAAGGTATGTAGCCATCTCTCTTTGAGCCTCAAGTGCCACTTGTTTGCATGCTACCACACCTTTCACTAATATTTGTGCGATGTGGTATTTAAGGCGATTGACACCTCCACTCATCTTCATCTCACAATAATTGCATATCACCAATTGGCCTCTAGAGCTGGTTCACAATGCTTCCAAGAAGGGTCATTAGACTTAGGCTTGTTAAGTGTAGCTGAACCAGATGCTGATGCCATTCTTGTAAATGTAGAAAGTAGAAATCCTTTAAAAACCCAAAAATGTTTTAGATGAAAACCCTAGCTACTAATCAAAGGAATAAGTAGAAGATTCAAGCAATTGAATATGGAATGTTGAAAACTCTAGGACCTGGCTGTTAAAATGTAGAAAGTAGAATCTTAAAAATATGGAAAATAATGTTATCCAACCTATATGCTTTGAATTTCTGTTTTAAAACTTGGTGTTTTTTGCTGAGTATACGCTGATCATGATGTATACCTTGATATTCTGAAAACCCTTTACTCCAATGGTGTGCGAGTCAATCACATTCACTGTATTGAGAGGAAAATGCAGAAAAAGCATGTTTTAGATATAAAAATGACATTTTAAAAAAGTGGGCGTCATAATGCATAAATGGCTGACTTGACAGAGAAAGCTTGGTGAGTTTCACCGAGTAATGACAAAATTACTCATTGAAACTCGCCTAGTTTTTGCTGCCGACTCGGCTCGTGAGTTTTCAGATGATTTCTTGTCTGTGCTTTGACTTGCTACTACTCATGATTTATCTTTGAGTCCCACCAAGTTTTGATTTGGAGATCATATATAATCATCTAATTTGTTCTTCAAATTTCACGCCCTTTTAGCTTTGTATTAGTGTCTATTAATCTCACAAACTTCATGTCTTATTTAGCTTTGTATTAGTGCCTACTCACAAACTTCATGTCTTATTTAGCTTTGTATTAGTGCCTAATTTATCTCAATATATGCAAATGTACAGAATCAATGCTGTTTTAGAAATTTCAAATGTTTTTCAATTATTCATTTTAAATGTGTATTTTGAAGTAAAATGTTGTAGTTAAAACTCCTAAAGGAAAAAAGGTCAAACCATCAAAGCATCTGTCCATTGACTAGAATCTTATCTGTATGTCTCAATTTTGTAATTTCATTGGATTGTTTCAATGAAAACTCAAGCATAACTTTTATAAACCACTTATTTGTTAATGATAAACAACTCTCCATTAATATTTTGTACTTAATCCTCCAAAACGAGCTTCCTGTCTTCAATATAATTGTGTTGAATGTGTTCACTATTCAATATATTCTGATGACATAATCTCTTCCTTATTCCTTCGCAGCCTTTTAGGGCCCTTTTCTGACATATTGTAAGGAGTGATGTAGTACAATGTAGTATGTCTTCTTGTCAAAGCATAGATAAGCAAGACAAGGTACAAGAATTACATTGAGGTGGTAATCTGCAATATTCTGTGAATGTATGTGCACCGTGTATTCCATTACCACAAAACCCTTAAAAACAATCTGAAACAAGTTTGCAATGTCTCATTAGTAGGGCAGGAAAGAGTAATAAGAAACAATATTACTGCACGAGTATGGAAGAAAAGATTACTAAGAAGTAATATCATTGATTTATTTCCTTCAACTGTCTCTATGGTACTTACTATCAAGTTTGAAGTTTAGGTGCCTTAAAATATTGAGCAGTAATAGCATCATACTATGTATGAAATTTCACATGAAATCACGAGTATGTCATGAGAGAGAATGTAAAAGTAATATCGCCAAGTCATTTCTCTCAACTGTGTCTGTGGTACACACAATCATGTTTGGAGATTGATGCCTCAAAATCCAGAAGCAAAAATAAATTATGCTCAACCTTGCACTGATATGTATCTTTTTGTATTCTTATTTTCAAACCCAAACCACAGTTTTTGCCTGCCACCACTATTCATACCATCTTAGTGTCTCAGGCCTCAAAACTTCCATTCATGACACATTTCTCAAGTTTATGCATATTTTGCTTTAATATGAACAATATACTCGAATTATATGAACCTATCACATAAGTGAAGTACCATACGAAAATTTAATTTGCCTCCCATAGGAGATGCTCTACTTTGTGTTTGGCTAATCGTCTTAAACTTTACATCTTTCCTTTGGTCTAATATTAATTTACTTAACAATCATTTGACCTTTGTAAGATTTGGCAAATTCATGGCCTCTGAAGGTTTTTAATTTTTAATTATTGTTCTCATTTGTCTACCATGAACATCATTGTAGAGGTTATCCTTGAGCGATACTCTCACTGGCACCACATACATCTCGTCTTTGCATTTCAATTACCTATTCTGTGTGCCATTTCAATTACCTATGCAGATTGGATAAAAATGCTAGAAGAGTAAGGAAAATGCACAAAATGTACTTTATGGCTAACAACTATGGTGTGTTTAATAAACAATATATTCTGTTCTTGCTGCTTGCCCCATTTAAAGGTACTTAATGCACGCACTCATTGTTTTTGATGGATTTTGCTGATAGTGAAATTTCTCAAAGAAAGTGAACATAATGTGACCCACTGACCTAGATGTTGTTATAAAGATATCCGACACTTAAGAGTACGTATTGTTCGATTTGGACAAGAAAAGAAAAACTATTTAATTATGTATATAATATCTGTGACTTGTCCACACAATCATTTATGAACAAGAAGTTTATGCATTTTTTTGTCTAAACTATCATGCTTCAGTTCAAGTTGTTTTAATCTTGATGCGTTTTCCTCCAATTGCCATCATGTCTTATAAGGTTGTAAATATGTGGTGGAATGGCAGTTGGGAGTTCAACTGAATGACCAATCACTTGTGATTATCAGAGTGAGCAGGCATACATAGCGAAGCTTAAATTTTATTTTGCAATAGACTTTCATTGCACTCTCAATTCATCTTAACCCCTTGACCAATCATTGAGCTCACAGGCTTTTATTTTTCACTCAGAACCAAACACTCCTCTGACCCTCCTCACGTAGAGCTCTGTTACTCCCAGGAACTCGTATTAAGTGCTCACACACATCCTTGTGCATGCAAGAATGCGTTACAACAAAATGCAATGACGACTAGAAGCAACATAAACTGTCACCCAAATGCTGAGGATGTGCATGTTGCAAGATTTGTTTAGAAGCAATCAACAACATTGCAAACTCGTTTGCATGCTTTTCATTCTCTGCTTCGCTCTGCACTCTCTGATATAATTGATTGTGACAGATCTTGTCAGGTGCTTTCCAGACTGCTTGTCAAGCCTTCCAAGGTCGTAATGTTCAGGCATTTAGATTCAAATGTTACTTTAGAATCTTTCCCATCAATTGAACCCCTGCAACCAACAGTTTACAAAGATGATTACTTGCTTAAGCTTATTTAGTGAAATTCATAATGAGTGCAAAACGCGCTGGTCGGAACTCTGTGGGAGAAAAGGGAAGAGACTTCAAAGCAACCTGAAAATCGCGTGGTTATATCAGGGAGAAAAAAGGTCAAATGCTGTTACAATCAGCTAAAAGCTCAATACGCTGTGACTGCAGAATTTTGTTTGTTGGTCAGTCCTAACAGCAGTACAATTTTGTGAAAATACAAGAACACCCACAAACTAAAGCATGCATAATTATTATGAGACAAGCAAGGAAAGAAATGTTCGAGGAGTAACATTGTGTGTCGTGTCTTACAGAAAGAATATGCCACTTTACACAAACAAAAGGGTTATGTGAAGGACTTACATTCTGGAGACTTCTTTGTGAAGTGCAAGGGTGACCAGGTCCCTTTCCGTTGTGAGGACATTCTTTGTGAAATGCAACTTCCAGCAGTTTGATTGACTCGATAACTTCCTTGGATGACCAAATGCTTGTCTTTAGGTTCATGATGATAGTAATTATGTGCCCCGTCTTCAACCCTCTAAAGTATAATGCACTTACCTATGGTTGCTATGGTGTTATTGAGCTGTGTGCTTTAAATGCCTAACATGCCTATATTATCGCACAGGGTTTCCAGAGTTTTTTTTCCATGTTGAGAAAGACGTGGCTGGTTATTTTCAGTGAGGGTGGTGAAAATCAGAGGACTTCATCTGGGCAGGATAGGCATACCTGGGAAATAATGGCTTGGAAAGCCTTACAGTGGAGATCTTAAAAATTTCATTTACGGTGGGGGATTGGAGTTGGCCTTTGTTCTTGTGCATATTTTTGTCATTATAGGGTTGGAAAGGCTTGACTATGGAGCACTCTTAAAAACTTGCTTTATTGTGGGCTATTGGGATTGGCTTTTAGCGGAAAGGAACCTTTCTGTACATCCGCTTCCTCTTCATCATCATCGACGACAACTATAGGATGCTTAACCTTTGCAATATCAACCCTAAACTGGTGTGAAATTCCATTCTTATCCATCTTGGACAAAAATAATATTTTATTTTTTTATTATTAAACTTGAAGAGCAGGAGTTGTTATTTATAGGTGGTAGGGTAAGGGGAATACTAATGCGAATTCATTTTAAGTGATGGGATTGATACCTTCCTTACTGTAACAGATTGTTGAGGGTTTTTTGAATGACCAGTTGAATGGCTAATACTGGTCTTTTGATCCTTGAGCTGGCTTAATATACCAGCAATGTTAATTCAGAAGCCATGATGGCATCGTTGTAGAAATGTACAGCTCCTATGAGGATGGGATGAATACTGCTGGAGTCACGTTGAACAAGAGTATGATAGGCGGGAGAAGTCGATGCTAGTCTGCAACCAATACCTGCTAGAGTTTAAGCCCTAATATCTGTTTTTATGATAACCTTTTGTGGACTGTTCACAATTTCAAAAGCCAAGGTATTGACTGCATTCATAGAAGTAAAAATGGGGTTGAAATCATTAGTTGTGGGAACTGAAGGATTGATGGTAGTTGACTTGATTGCGTGGGTATCGGTAAAGGACAGAGAATGGAAAGATTTCATATTCCCATGTCTAAATAAAACTTGGGTTAACATATGAAAGAATAAAATTGCCCAGGGCTGTCCAAATTTGAAAGAAATCAATATTACTTGCTCTGAAACAGTCGGACAAGATGGAGGCTGTGCCTTCGCACAACAAGCCACTTTTACAAGTGATGAAGATTCCTTAATAATATCAATCAGGAATACAGGCAGTTCAGAGTACTTCATCTGTCCTGCCTTAGGTGGTTTGGGATTAGACAGTGTGTTCAGACATTAAACCACTGCCTAAATAATTGAGAGAGTTGAATTTAGTTGTTGGGTAAAACTGTTATGGATTGAAGCAGAAGCAATCGAATTGTCTTAGGTGCCAAGAAGCTCAGAGGCTCCATCTACATTTACCAAATTTTAATGCATTGGTACCTATTTGAAGAGCTATCATAACATATAAGAATTTTTGTTAAAGTTATATTACTCTTTTAAGTTTTTATTTTTGCCTAAAAGGAAAAAGAAAACCAAAAAGTTTCCTCTTCATTTTTTCTTATGGTCCAACCCCTCACTTTTTAGTTAAGGACTTTTGAGTTCGGGACAAGTGCTGCAAAGAAAACGGGAAAATGGCATTCATTGAGCTGGAGGTAAAGCTTTTGAGAAACAGTAGAGGGAATGGGTGCGCAATGGAACCGATACTTTGGTTCTGATTCTTGTTTCTTGATTTTTTTTTTGATATTGCTAATGTTAAAATTTAATTGGAACTTTTTGGGATGCCTTTCAATATACATTGTTACCTTTCACACCATTATGCATAGGATTGTGAAATTTCTTGAGATGTGTTTAGGATTGTGGAAATAAGCCATTGATTTTTCCTTGATTGAAAGGATAACCATCTAGCTTTGGGTGTACAAATAATAGACCTTCGGACTAGTGACAAAGAGGTACCATTCCGCCAAATATTTCAAGTCTTTCTTTGCTGTTGTTTACAAACAAAGTGGCATTGGCATATCCTGCACAAGTCATGATTTGGTTCCACCATATTACTCTCGACCTATCAGAGTGAGTGTGCTTCTCAACAATAATCCCACATGTATATAATTGTGAGCAAAGAGGGGGTTGTAAGGCACTATATATTCTAAAAGCTTTGCCACTAGGGTAGAGGGCAAAAGTCTGAAGTCCAACAATTTAAAGGTCGCATTCTTGTGATGCTTTGTAAGTCTTTCGTTGGATTTTGTTCTATTATAATATTATCTATCTATTTAAAGCTCCTTTTATTCCAGACATCTCCATGATTTGAACTTTGGTGGATTGTGTTATAATTGTGACATACCTTGCTCACTAATTAGACTAGAACCCCTTCGACAAGTTATTGATTTTTTAAAAAAAAAAAAATTTAAAACATTAATCATGTTTTATTAAACATTAAGTATGTTTTATTCAATATAATGAAAGTCTTTATTTGGGCTTTTTTGCAAATTATTTAAGAATTTTGTTGCCATATAACACGGATGATATGTTTTCATAAATTTGTTAGGATTAATTATTTAAAACAAGAGAGAGATTTACCATGAAATTAATGCACTTATCTATAATTCAAAGGATTTTATAGAAAGTTTTAGGGTCTTATCTTAAAGTTATTATCAATTAAAATTCATTTGCACCTTGTAACCACATATTTTCTAGAAATTGTGTAGTGGTTAGTGTGCACTTATCAAAGGGAATAAGGTCCGTTTTCTTAATTTTTATATATTTGTATCATTAAGGGTTTTTGTATTAGTGATTGTGTTAGTTCATGTTATATTTTCATTAGGATTCTCATTTGGGTTTTTGCATTATTGATTGAATTAGTTCGTGTTATATTTTCGTTAGGATTCTTATTTTTAAAGTGATTTATATTGTATTCTTTTGAAAATCAAGTAGTAGTGAAAGTTGTGTTCTCTAGCCTTGTTCTTTACTTTCAAAAAAATGGAAACATAGAAATCAAAGTTGAATTTGAGGTGGATGTGGTTATTTTTGATTTTATTGTTGAAATTAACATGATTCATTTATATATTAATTATGCTTGGTTGGACATACACCCTTCTAATCTTTAGGCTTTCTTTTTGTGTTTTTAAGTTGATTAAGCCATCCTTAGTTAGTGTCTCGTGTGTATTTGGCATTTGTAATTTTAGCCAATGCATTGATTAAAACCCTGCTAGTTCATTGCTTGATTTTACTCCACCTTTTAGCTATATCCAATCTTTTAGGTTTTCTTCAATGCTTTTTGACATGCACAATGCCACTAATTCATTTAAATTTGACTTTGTTTGCAATTTTTCGAAAATGTACAATGTCATCACTATTTTTACATCGAAGGCAACTCATATTGAGGGATTCATTGCCGGAAAGTTTTAAGTATCTTGTACGATTCTTCTTAGACAACTTTCACTCAATATTTTCCATCATTTATTAATTTTCTTTCAAAAGATACCTTTTTTGTAGGACATTTACATGGCACCAACTTCTATGCATCTGTAACCATTCAATTTCTATTTGCAACATTGACCGCCCATGTAATGTAATGTACCATTTTCTAAATTAAAAATAATTAATAATATTTTAAGTTGGGCCCAACCAATTCTTCATTTTGGGACAACTTAATAATATTATTATTAAAATAAAATGTATTTTTAAATATTAAAGTAGAAAAAGACCCTTAGCCTATTTTCATTATTTTCAGTTGGCTAAAAGGGAGAGGTTGTCCCTCTTAAAGAGGAAAAAGCAAATGTTAAAAAAGAGAAATAAAGAGGCCTACATGGAGCACTCCACAAAGAAAGAAAAGAAAAGGCTATAAAAGCAAATGTTGGGGCTCATTGTAATCATCATCTTGTGAATTATATACTTCTCTTTTGGAAATTGGAGCATTGAGCTCTCATTTTCACCCCTTGAAGACGAAAACCCTCATTGGATCCTATTGGGGATGAAAACCTCAATAGTCACAACACTTGGGGATGGAAACCCTCATTTGTTGCATTGGTGACTTCATCCGGAGTCACATTGGAGCTTCAAAATTCAAAATTTCAGAAAATGATGAGGGTTTTTATTAGTGCTAGGGCACACATTCCGTATAGGGCATACTTTTTTTGGGGTTGCCACATTCATTCTCAACTTGATCTATTCATTTGAAGATTTCGGATCACTTTTTCGTGGGTTTTCATGGTTGGAAAAATTTGATTCTAATTTTATTGTATAGATGATATTTTGTGGTGAATTTGAGCTATTATTTGGATTTTATCTCCAAGAATTTATGAAGATATAGAATTTCGAAGTTTCAAATTGTTTTTGAGCAATAATTAATTCCAATGATCTATAATTTATTTTTGATGCATTTATTTTGCATGAATTTATCAATTGTTCATGTTATTGATGTATTTTTGAAGATTTGTATGTGGGAAAGGCTAAAATTTGATTTCTACCTAGGTCGTTTAGGGTTTTGTGGACCTAAAATAGGGCGTTGCCCTAATTTTTGCATAAAATTCAATTTACTATCAATTGGAGTTTGTGTTATTTCGTTGTTTTCCGCCATTCATTCGTAAAGGGACATTACATGCAAACACTTATTGCCATTCAATGCATAGAAAAGAGGGACCGTCGGGGCATGATGATATTTTGTTTAGTAGAGACATGGTTGTAATCCCATTGAGTGGCCCACCTAACATCATAAGAATCATTTCGATTGAACATGGGATGAACTTGTTTGGAAGCCATCATTTATTTTCACAGAAGCGGGTATTTGTGTTTCCCTTGGAGAAAGGATTCAAGGCAAATATAAAATAAAACACCGTGTTCTCGCCCAATTCATGTTGTTGGTTCACAAGACATTGTGTTTCTTTGACTATTTTAAGGAGGAAGAGGGTTATAGAAGTTGACTTTTCTTGTCTCTTGTCTAATCAAGAGGCTATACGGTTGTGGATTTTATAGAACGTGGTGCCCACAAGAAGAAAAAGAGGAGAGCATCTTGGCATGGGTTTGACAAATAAAGATGAAAAAGTACTCAATAATTGACTAAACTATCGCACTACACATTCTAAACCTCTCGAATCATCATGTAATTACCTCACAATATATTACACTTTAAAGCAGGGCAAATGTAGACACCCTAAAATATCGCATTACACATTCTAAACCTCCGAAATCATCCCGTAATTACTTCACAATACATTACGACCATTTTTGACCACTTTTGATATATTCCACTATTTTATGACCTTTAATGGCATTTTACGACATTGTCCCGCAACTCCCCTAATCATTCCTATTGCTCACACATAGGTCTCGAATTATTAAATATTTGTGCTATGAACCCTATTACACTCATATATGTTAAAACAATAATATCAAGTAGCATTTATCCCATCTTATTGTTCTTATTTATATTTAATCATTATATTAAATATATGTTGTAGACTTAATTTTAGAATTAAATAAATACAAATATTTATATTTATTTAATATAAACTATAGTTTATGGTTTAATTAATTTAAAATATGTGGAGGGGTGCTTCACGGAAGTCATACCCAATCACTCTACTTATAATGGACAAATGGGCTCGGTAAAATTGAATCAATTGAAAAATTGAATTTTTTTAATGTGGAGAGGAGCGGGGTGAAGACTATAAATTGTGAAGTTTCTCATATATGGAAAATACCATTTTGCGGTGAATCTTTGTCAACATTGTGTAATGTTTATTTTATATTGTTTGTATTATGTTTTACTTTATAATGTTTAATTTAACTTTGTATTATTAATTCAAACTGGACATGTGACATGATAGAAGTTGGTTTAAATAAATTAAATTATTTAAATATTTAACATTGTTGGTTAGTGGGGTGGTTATAACCTAACTTGGGTTATAAATGGATCCCCCACAATCAATTCTACACTCTCTCAAATCTCTCTTTGTAAAGTTTTTAAATATTTTACATCTTATTAATTTGATTCAAAGGTTGGAGCGAACCCACCTAAATCAAGTGTAGGTAAGTAATTTTTTTGATAATCTTTTATTTTATTTTTTTCACTTGAAGAAAACCTTAATAAGGCTTCGAGAATGCTATTTTTATAGCTATGCTAGCAATCACATGCAAGGTGTGCAATATTAATGCCGAAAGTGAAATAATGGTAATCAGAAAAGGAAATTGTAAAAGACAACAAAGCACTGTGTATCGATCAAATTTAACGACGAGTTATAAAGGCAAACAATGTCGACGATAGACCCAATAACACCATTCAGAAGACATTTTTCAACCTACAAATTTGTGCAAAGCATGACTTTCTAGTCGACGTAGAGAAAAGTTTGTGTTGCAAGTGAACCATAATCAACCTATCATGAGTCATTATGCCCGGTGGAATTGGCAATGTGAGAGTAAAGGGATTTCAACAATTGAAGGTTGTGGTTGTCCAACTTAATCATCAATTGCTATCGGTACTCATACTTGCTAGAAAAATATAGGATTTATTTATTTATTGTTTTGTTTTTCTTCTTTACATCACTCCGATGCTTTTACTCCTCTTTCTGCTCGCTCTCTTTTTTGCATCGCATGTTGGAGTTCAGGCCTTCATGGATGGCCAACTTGTTTTCTACGGTCACCACGGATCCCAAAATATGAGCACATTCTGAAAACCATGTTCGGCTACGACCCAAAAGGAGTTTATTACAAATCCATCTTTGACATTTTTCTCGGCATGACATCTTGAGCACAGACGGGCCAGAGGGGGAGCGCACCGTAAAGAGCATGAGCTCCCTTCTGCACTCCCTCACCTTCAAAACTCACATCATTCTCACTCTCCACCGATCCATTAATGGTACACTGCTTCTACCGCTCGTCGATGCCTCTCGATTAGCCTCGTTGCTCCACCTCGAACATCTTCTCCGTTTATCTTTCCACAATTGTGCATGCTCGGGTTTGAGTCAGATTTGGGATGTTTAAAAATCAAACGACTGGAGCTCACCATTAAATAGGCCTTGGATGTGACAATGCTAAGGTAATTTGCTTTGTTGCTCGCTCTTCATTCTCTTTCCTTAAATTAATCTTTTTTGCAGGTTCATCGCCCCTTCCACTTTGTATGGAAAAGCATGAGATTTTTGGGCATGGGGTCCGAGGGGAAGCTCAAAGCATCCATGAAAACCATCAATGCATTTACAACGCAATCAAGTGATGTAATCATTACCCATGAAAAGATGCAAAATTTAAATCCTAACCCAACAGAGGCATCGTCGTTGGTGGTTGCTCTTGAAAATAACTCGTTGTTCAACTAGCTTTATGCGCAAGCGCCTGAGTTCGTTCTCCTAGAGTGCAATTGCTAGGACCCGTTCAAATGAATACACCCGCTCGAGTCCTCTGTGTTTGTGGACTTCACGCCGCAATAGTTATTGTCGTTGTCGCCTCGAGATAGTTGAGCAACAGAAAAACATAGAGCCCATGGTGGCCTCCACTTCTACTCCAAAACCCTTGACCGATGAATTAAGGAAAAATATTCTCAAGCAGGCACATGCAAAAAAATGATTTATTTCTTATTTTGAGAAATATTAATGATTGTTGGCCACCACGTGAAGGGCATATGTGAGTCCATGCTTTGTCGACCGATTCATCTCGTGTGTCCATGTCTCGCCATTGTCGATGGGGTGGACCGTTCGCATGTGCAAACACCTTTCGACGTAATGAAATTCTAGGCTTTCAAGTTATAGATTTTTTAGATTTATCGTCATGTTGTGCGCCATTATCATTATTTTCTTAATAGAACAAGTTTATTATAGGAAAATCGGGATATGCAAAGTCAGTACACATTTTAGATTTGTTTTTAAGGGCATTCGATATAGATATTCCTTAGTTTGATAATATTGCGGTTGAAAATATATTATATGAATCAAATAGCTTCAAAAGTATCATCGATCGATCTTATGTACGTGATACGACTTGGTCGGTGGGCATTCGATATAGATATTCCTTAATTTTGGAAATAAAATATATGAAAATCGCTCAAGTGCATTTTAATGTAAAACCACTTTCTACATCTACGTAATTTTAATATATTATAAATTAAATTTTGTTTTATGCAGATAATTTAAAAGAAAAGTGACGCTTTTATTTTTGTCAAGATAATTAACATCATTGTTTATAACTAACATTTATTTATTTTTGTTACTATTTATAAGTGCAATCTCCATGTATTTAACAACAACATAAAAGTTGAATGGGAAAAATAGACCCATGTCAAACAAACCCACCACCCTCGGTTAGGCGCTCCTCAAAACCCGTAGCAGAACGTGGAGAGAGACGCATCCTAAATGATGTTTCAGACCTGTCATTTTCCTTGCATAATAATATAAATGGCATTTCAGACCTGTCAGTTTCCTTGCATAATAATACAAGCACTTTATAGCCCTCACAAATAACCGCTCGCCACCAAGTGTAAGGCTCAAATACTTTCGTACGTCATCAACCAATTGATCTCCATTAGCCGTCTTTGTTAGTGTCGGAGGAGGTGGGCTTTCCACTAGTGAATAAGCCTTTCAACGTAATAATAAAACATTGCTCCATATTTATAGGTCAAAGATTTTCAAAATTTTATAAGTAAATAATTTTTCTATGACCGCTCCACATTCATTACTTTGAAAATATTAAACAATATAACCCTAGCCTATCCTTGGTCAATAGACCGGTTTAATATTGATTCACCCAAAGTCTTGGGCGCTTTGCATTTATTCAAGTCATCAATAATAGTTGTTCACACAACTAATTTCAACATATATTTATAGGTAAAATAAAAGCAAATATTGTGTTATAAAGTATTTATAGGTAAAGAACAAAAATAAAGAAAACATATAATTACACCGAAGGCGTGTTCTTTTCTGATTGGGTTGGGGCTAGGGAGCTCTGACACATGTCAGAAAGACTGACGGACGAGATGCAGCGGGACAAGAGGACGTTGAATACGGATAAATCTGTGCCATTCATAATTTCATCCATTTTGTTCAATTATATTATTGAAACACTGGAATAAGGGTACATGTATACTGCAAAGAAAGCCTCGTAGGTTTGTTCGATTCGTTTCTTTACAACTCTAAAACTTTTATGCACAAATACTTACACACCTGTAATCTGCAATGCGCTTTCAACATGAAGTAGCAGAAGTAAATATTTATATCTTATCCGTTATCAATGCTTACAACAAAAGTCGTAGAACATTCTTTGCCCGACATTATTTACTTTTCAATGCTTTTACAAAAGTCTCACATTTTCACAATCATGAAGAAAAGGAAACATTAACATTGACGGGGGAGTTGAGCTGGAAAAGGAAAAGGAAAAGAGGAACGATGGCGGTGAAAAGTATGCAATTAATGCTACAGCTGCGGAAGTTTTTGGTGTCAAGAGGGATTATTACTTGTTCCATATATCCCTACATAGACGGTTGGGCAGCTATTATAGACATGTGTGGCCATTTTTAATTTGGTGTTAACTAGGTATTGTGATGTGTGAGACTTTGGGTTTTCCTATTTAGGTGAGACGGGATTTTCGTGCACTGAAAGGGCTTGTGAGGCTTGCAGACGTTGGTAAGAGGATAATGCGAGAAAACAAACCAAGGCAACATTACAATGTATGCAAGCTCTTGTGAGAGTTCAGGCGCGGGTCCGCCACCGTCAACTTATTCTCGCTCAGGATTATGAAACGCTTTCCTTCCAACGTCCACATCAAGAAGCCATTGTCAGAAAACATCTGGTAAACACAGAAAATATAACAATACAAAATAAAATGGTTGTGTACTTAATCGTAGTAGTTTACTCGTTCATTTGTTGTGATTGTTTCGGTCTCTTTATAGAGATGCACTCCTGGTTTGGGATGGCCATGCCCGTACCATGTGGAGGAAATTAGAGCACCGACACAAGAACCAAGAAGCTGCAGAAAAATGTGAGAGAGCCTTGGCATATGCCTTTTCTCGTCACTGCAGGGGTTGCATTTGACAGCCATCTATGCCCATCAAACAATTTTTAGGTGATTGAACTTTCATTTTTTTCCGTTTAAGAATGTAAAATAATGTTATTTCTATACTGGTAATAAGAATTATAAAAGATTATTATATATATATATCTAAAATATATTTGTATAGTTTATATAATTTGTATAAAAATATATTATACATTAAATTTAAAGCCGCATATTTTTTTCAAATATATCTAAAATATATTTTATAGCTAAAATAATGAAAAACGCCTAAAGATCAGTTTAGCCCCTCCTCATCAAGAAGGGACTTGGATTTGGATCTTGCTTTAACTTCTCTTCATGTCATGACTCAATTCAATGAAAAAATGTTGTGGATTCATGTTTAGTTATGTTTTTACAAGCCAAATGCGAAATAGAGCTAGAAACGAAACATAAACAAAGAATGCAGTGTAGACATATTGCAATAGGTTTGTTTCTGTCAATCAAGGGTTTATAATTTGTGACGGGTTTTTTCAAATATTTGCAAGTATTTTATGACTAAAATCATGAAAAACGTCTAAAAGATTGTCAAATTTAGCCCCTGCTCGTCAGGAAGGGGAATTGGATTTGGATCTTGCTTTAACTTCTCTTCATGTCATGACTCAATTCAATGAAAAAATGTTGTGGATTCCTGTTTAGTCTGCATCGTAAGCAGGAGGTAGCATTGATGTTTTTACAAGCCCAATGTGAAACAAAGCCAGAAACAGAAACATAAAAAAGAATGCAGTTTAGACGTATTGCAATAGGTTTCTTTCTGTCAATCAAGGGTTTATAGCTTTTATTTATAAATCGTGAAAAAATTACAATTTTAGGTCTTTTACTTGTATGTACAGTGTGTTTGTTGAGTTCAACATCAACACTTTTTCCATATATGGGGCCTTTCGGTGATCTATGGGATGACATGTTGGTTACCTTGAAAATGTTGGACCAAATCACTTATTTTGTTTCCCAATGTGGAAGCCCCAACTACTAGAAGGAAACCCCTGAAGCTCATGTGTTTACCCTCGATGTGTCAGGTTATTTCTCCTTCCTTTCCTTCTTTTGCTATTTGATTTTATTAATGGTTTATAATGGAGGTACTGATATGTTTATAGGAATACTGAAAGATGAGATAAAGATTATAGTGGAAGAAAGTAGGGTTTTAATTATCACCGAGAAATGAGTGGAAGAAGATGAGAAAGAGGGCAACAAATGACATAGAGTGGAGCATTTTGCAAGTAAATTCTGGTGGCAATTCAGTTTGGTGGGCAGTGCAGACATATGGAAAATCTCAAAGTTAGTTTGGAAAATAGTGTATTGACCATCAAATCCCCAAAGTTAAGTACAAAAGTACAAAAATTCCCAAAATTGTAGACACTATTGAAAGTTGTGGTGAATTGTGAGAATGTAGCTCTGTTAAACATTTTAAAAATAAAATGTGTTGCCTTACGACCACGTTTTGAATTTAGTATCGCATCCTTTGGATTATGTTTCCCTTTGTGTTATAGCCATTTTATTTTGATATTTTCATTAATATACTAATGTATATATTTCAATGTTTAAGAGCGAGTTTAAAAATCACATATAATAGTTGTGCTTAAACATTGTATATATCTAAATTGTTAAATTTTTACACCAAATCCGTTTCACATATGGGTTGGTGTAGGGGATTAGACGCATGTAAGAGAGACATGAAGATGAGATGAAGCGGGAGAGGAAGAAGTTGATTATGGAAAAATCAGAGCCAAGAAGAATTTTGTCTGCACCCAGCATAATGTCTAGAAGGAAAGCAATGCATGGTTTACGAAGATATAGACAAATGGAAAGAGCATTGGGAAGTGAATAGTGCTGGGTGCTTTTGCAATAATCTATGCGCCATGTTGTTTTTTGACATAACGTGTAAACTTTACACTCACGAGCGAACAATGATTACAAAATATTTTATATATGTCGAATACACATTTTACTGTTTGGTCATGCCCCTTACATTTGCCCATTGCCAGAGTTGGGCTTTGTTCCACATACATATTACTCTAATGAGTTCATGGGCTTCCGTAGTTTAATGATGCAAGCAAGCAGACAAATGAAGTTGAGAAAGTGGAATTGAAGAGTCAAAAAATAATTGTCTTAGCAATTCTATGATGGTGGGTTACCATTTGAGAAGGGTAAAAAGATAAAATAAATAACCAAGGAGTAGCATAAAGCAATCAAGCAAATCTAAAAATGAAAAAAAAGGGAATAGACTGTTTAAAAAATTATGATATAGAAGGCTATGCGTATGAGTTTAGATTTGGGCGTAGCTTATCAGATAATTACTCTTCCTTGCAATCTTTCCTGAAAGAATAGAAACTACAAGCAAAAATATGAGCAGAAATGAAACATTTGGGTGCGCTTGCATGTTGAATTTGATAATGTTTCCCAAGAGAAAGGTTTTTATCGATTGAGAAACACAACCTAGCTGACACTTTGAAATACATGGAGCGGGTACGAGATTATTACTCTGTACATCCATTCCCTAGAAGGGCTCAATTATCAATGATTGCTCCTGCATAACCCACTTCACTATAATTTTTCTAGTGTGAACCTGCAAAAAACATGTCTACAAAGTGCTATAGGAAAGAAGCAGTGTGTTTAGGTTTCACATTTTAGCCCTTGTAAATTTTTGTAAATTTTTAATTTGGCCTCTTTAAATTCACATTGCACTCTTGTGAATAGACCGCATGAGATTATGACAATTTAATGAAGCACATATAATAGATATTATTTGGGAAGGAACAATCTACTTCATGGAATAGGTGTGGGGCATGCATGTATTTAATTTTCCCACCATTTAATTTACAACAATACATTCATGTCTACATCTTACATATCCAATTAAATTTTTTCCAGTCGAAAACCTTGATGCCATAAAATAAAATAAAAACTTTCTTAACAGATAAAACATACCTTTTACTAATTTTTCTGATTATTTCTGTGACTCAATTAGCGATGTTTGTTTTCACACCATCTCTTTGCCTACACTTACTTGAGATTACTATTTGAAAGGTAGGCTATAAATTACTACATGATGCATCTATTTACTGTGGGGTTCAAACCCTAAAACTTTCCAAGTTTCACCAAATTTCCTTGTGTCCTCTTTGTGAGATAGAAATGCTTATGTGGAATATGCATAACAAATAATATTTGGGGCGAGACAATATGATCCTTGGAAAACATGTGGGAATGCGACCCAAATCGTTGATCTACCTTTGACTTGTATGACCAATCATTGGAAGGTGTCAATTAGCGACACATGTTCGTACATCTACTTCCTGTAATTAGTTGACCTCACAACTGAAAACAGGTCCTAGTAAGTTCTGCAACAAGTAGTGATTGTAGTCTGCATTGCAAGATATATTCCTCAACAGTTTCATCTATGTCTCCCAGAACATGGGTTTCCTCCTTGCGAATGACAAACATGTCGTCAAATTCTTAGACAATATATTCTCATGTTTCCTCCTTCATTCCTCTTTCTTTTCCCCTGCACTTCTCGACCCTTAAATGTATTATGTGTATTTCTCTTTCGAACAATTCACATTATCCTCTCCCAATTTCTTCTCCTCCCTCTAAACCCCTCTTCTAAAACCTTCTCCCTCCTTTTCTGTTTTGGTCCCTCAAAATTAAACTTCACTTAGACTTCCCCTTCGGCGTTCACATCGCACATTTCATGTGCGATTGCTAGTTTTTAATATAAGTGGAAAATCTTCCATCCATACCCGGAAAACAATAATGAATCATGTTGGATTTTGACGTTCAATGTTACATGTCACAGTAAAATTGTTTGGTGGTCTAGAAAATTATATGGATGTCATTTGACGTTTAAAATTTAATATGCACGTCAAATTTGTTTTTATAATAACTATTACAAAATATATAAATTGAGTTAAATTTTATATGGATGTTGGTGTTCTTTGTAATATTCTCTCATAGTTATGTGACTTTATTTAATTATGGATAATAGATTAGACTAATCAATTTCATAATTTTTCACATATTCTTTTTTTTTCCCAAAAAAATTAATGTTGCACTAATCAATTTGAAGATCCATAAACATCATTAAAGTTTATGAGAATATTAAAACAAAATTTCAAATTACAATTTAAAAACAAATTTGAAGAAAATGATAGAAATGACTCACTCAGTGCAAACTTGCAATTATGTAGAAAATGAGTTCCATTTCCAACTTCCAGCTTGTAAGGCCAATCTTCTAATTTCACCTTTCTTGCAAAATCCCAAATCTAATACATCTAGTCTATTATCCAATCTTTATTTGTAAGAAATCAAACAAATAAAAATAAAAAACCAATTACAAATCAAAATCAATAAAATACAGCTAAACAAGAAATCAAATAAATCTAAAAAGAAATCAAACAAAACTAATAAAAATAAAAAATAAAAAATAATGGATGTTTCTATTTTATCAATGAGATATGCATATATTTATATTTCATTAATAAGATATTAAGATAATTCTATTATTTTTATTTTATTTACATTCCAAAATTTCCATTTTCATTTATGTTATATTTATCATGAATCTCACGAATTATATATATATATATACACACAGAGTCAAATTTTAAATATACATATCATTTTGACATTTAAATTATATCTTAAAGTGTCAATCATAGTCATATTTCAAAAGTGGATGTATTTTGACATCTAAAATGATTAAAAACGTATAAACACCTTACGAAATCCAACACTGGACTAATGATTGTTGACCTATCACTTACAACAACAAAAGCAAGTATAATATGTTAATATTTTATTACCATATTGGGCCATAATTAATTTTGAGTTGTGCATTTGTGACAGTGGTACAAACTTTTGATATACTATTTTCCTATGTCATGCTTTATGAGCTATCATTTACCACTTTTTATCTCTTTTTCTGTGTGAAATATTAAAGGGATATCTATGTGTTGAGGTAAGGTCCTTTTATGATTCACCTGGATTTTTTTTTTAATAATAAAATTTTAAGAATTTTTGTTATGAATATGTTAGTTAATTGCACATGAGTTGTAATCTATGTTGGAGTTGGACATTTCATCCTTGTGGCTGAATTTGCAAAGTGACTTTGTGCATACCATGGCTTCTTTGTAATCAAAATAACCACAAAGTAGATGTACTCACATTTCAATCTTCATGGAGAAAGCGACACAACATGTTAGAATTATTCTCCAATCCTCATCTATCCATAGATGCACCTGCTCACACATCATCAAACAATTTCATTCGGATGTATCCGGTGGCAAAAACACATTATGGTAAATAGCAAGTCTAGGGCATCCCTAATATCTAGTCATAGGGCAAAACCCTATTCAATCCAACCAAAATACCAAATAAAACCATATGAAAAAAACTGAATTTACAATAACCTCAATGAAGCATCTCTTTGAAATCAAGTCCTCTCCATTTTTTTTTCATGAAAGTAGAACATAAAGCATACAATTACCCCCCGCTTGCTTTAAATTTTAGTCTTCCTCTTACAAAATTATAATCCCAAAAAAATAGAACATTAGCCTAAATTTACATCATAAGGTCCATGCCATAACAAAAATGAAGACTCGATAGTCTTAAAGCAACTTCAATTTGAAATTCAGTCCTCCCCAGAAAATAATAATAGGCTAAAGTTACCCCATTAAAACTCCCCCCTACAAAATCATGCCATAAAACCCTCCTCACCAAAATTCGAAAACAATGTAGAATGTCTTAAACAAACAAAAAAAAAAAAGCATACCAAAATTTGTTTTTTCCCCTCACAACCGATAGTTAACAATCTTACATATCAAATTCCCCATAAACCCCCCTAAAGATCTATCTTATGAGGAATCGTAAAGATAACAATTCCTTTGTAGAGCAACAAAGAAAAATTGCATAAACCTCATGAGGGAAAAAAATCAAAATTTTCAAACATGATTGAAATTTTTCGTCAACTTTCAACCCAAACATAGCATACACCGTGTCAGGAAAAATCAAACCCGACACCTAAAAAAAAACAACAAAATATCCATAATGTAATGGCAAATTGATGTACTCGATTAAAAACGTATAAAAAAAAGACAACTTTTAACAAAAATCAAGTAGGTACCCGAAGAAACAACAAATGAACCATAAATTACACAAATTAATGAAAAAAATGCTTCACCGTGATTAAAGCTTGTTAAAGAGAGAATTTTTAAATAAAAAATACAACACAAGAAATAATAAATTTCAAAGTCTGCATAGGCCAAAAATTACCTCACCTTAACTCGCTTCGTCTCCTTCCAGATAATGTGAAGCTTGCCAATCGATGGAAATATATAACAAATCTAAAAACCTACAGTTTTTAGACAGAATGAGGGTTTTAAATGGGGGAAATTTGGTCTTCATAACAGAATTGTGCACAACCAAAACACCAAACCCCTATAATTTTTGTTCTCGTTCAAACACTTAATAAAAACCATGTGGATAGCTAAATAATATTGCCAAAAAAGCCTCACTTAAAAACATTACCGGATTTTGATAATTTTCAGCAAAGGCAACATCAAAGGTGGACGCCACCGGTCAAAAATATTTGGGTTGGGTTCTCCTTCAATTAAGATGTTATACGTTCAAACCTCTATCGGGCCTTTGACCCGATTAACCATTCTAGTCCCATGTCCATGAAATATCGATTGCTAAGAGATTTTATATGTGAAACCGAGAGGTTAAGTAAATGTATTAGATGATCATGCATTACCAATGCATTGGATTTAAGATGTCTCATATGCCCAGAGAGCCTTATTATAAATTACCTCCCATAAAAGTGATTGCAATGTTTTTTTTTTCCTTTGTAAGGTTATCCTTGACTTTAAATCATAAGATAATATTTCTAGATTCATTGTGATGGCATTCTCTATTGAGGTTAGACCATACAAATTGTACATGAGATATAAATCAAATCTAAGCATACAAGAAATGAACATGGAAATAAACTCGAAGAAACAATACACAAGATATAACGTGGTTCACCCAGTGTGGGCTACATCCACCAAGAAACAACCAATATATTATTCCAGAGGATATACAATTGAAGATCTGCAATCTTCCACACCTCACATGATGTACAATACTTTTCCTCTTACAATATTCTCTGAGCTCTCTCCAAGAATTATTTCTTACAATTCATTCAATCTTCTTAATTCTTAATTCTAACCCTAGTTTTCTAGCTTATATAAGCATATACAAACTTAGGGAACTTTAGCTATACAATTACACCCTTAGATCACCTTTTAATCAAAGGTTAGATCTAAATAAAAACATTTCATGCACAGGTAACCGATGCTAGCTACCCCAACCGATGCCGGTTTGTCCCAACCGATGTCGGTTGGTCTGCTAGGTGACCGACGTTGGTCAGCCAACCGATGCCAGTTACTGTGTAAACCTACAAGTTGTAAATAAGCTATTTGTGAAGCAATTCAGCTCCACATCTCAACAATCTCCCACTTGGAGATAAATTGCTACATTATAACGTACAACTCCATCCTTGGATCCTCTTCCTTGAATTTGTTTCTCCCTCTTCAAGTCTCAAACTCGAAGACCAACAGAAGTGGAGTGTAGCTCCAACTTCTCATTTGCCAACGGGTTTATTAGCATATCCATAGGGTTATCATTTGTATGAATTTTCTCCAACTTCATCTTCCCATCCTCCAACACCTGCCGTATGAAGTGATATCTAAACTGAATGTGTTTCGTTCTTGAATGAAATGCTTGAGTTCTTTGCTAGATGAATTACACTTTGACTATCACTATACAAACTTCAATCCTCTTGCTCATTTCCCAACTCTTCCATGAATATGCTCATCCATATCATCTCTTTGCTAGCCTCTATAGTATAGAAGGCCACAACCTTATGTAATCTCAAAATCCAACTAACCGCCATCCCACTTAGTGTGAATACATATCTAGGGGTGCTCCTCATACCATCCAAATCTCCATCCATATCTGAATCAACATAGCCGTATAAAGAATTATCTAATTCTCCATAGCATAACTGCATGGTGGATGTTCCTCTCAAATATCTAAGTATCCATTGGACTTCTTTCCAATGTTCTTTACCCGGATTAACCATAAATCTACTCACAACTCCCATCGCTTTACGCAATGTATGGTTTGGTACAAACCATAACATACATAAGAATTATAACTGCCGAATCATATGGAACCCGTATAATGTACTCAACCTCTTAATGTGATGTAGGACACTGATCTTTGCTCAATTTAAAGTCTCCTGCCATAGGTGTACTTACAGTTTTTGATCCCGCATTTTAAATCATTTCAACACCTTATTGATATAATCTTCCCGAGACAAATAAATTTTCTTGTTCTTCTGTCTCTGTGAATTTGCATGCCAAGGATTTTCTTTAACTCCTAAATCCTTCATTGTAAATGTGTGAGTTAAATTTCATTTAAGCTCACCAATGTCCCGAATACTAGATCCTGTAATAAGCATATCAACCACATACAATAAAAAATAATATAGCTCACATTTTCAAGCTTCTTGAAATAAACACAATGGTCAAATTCACATCTCATATAACCATGCACATGCATAAAACTATCAAACCTCATACACCTTTTCCTTGGAGTTTGCTTGAGCCCATACAAGATCTTTTTCAACCCACACACAAATTTCTCCTTATCCCCGACTTCATACCCAAACAAATGTTGCATATAAATCTCTTCCTCCAAATCACTGTGAAGGAAAGATGTCGTCTTAACGCTGTTTGTTCTAAATGCAAATCTTCTCATTTGCAACTAAACTTAGAATAGTACAAATGGAAGTCATCTTTAATACAAAATAAAATATCTCACCAAAGTCAATACCGTTTTACAGGCATATCCTTTTACCACAAGCATTGCTTTGTATCTTTCTATTCACCCTCTTTCTCCTTGATCCTGTAAACCCATTTTTCTTACAGCAATGATCTCTTACTGCTGCCAAACTTGACTAAATCCCATGTTTGATTATTTTCCAAGGAGTCCATCTCCTCATTCATGCCATGCTCCCACTCCATGTGGGTATCCTGTTGCATTACTTCTTCAAAACTCTCGGGTTCACCACTATCAGTCAATAATAAATAAAATAATGAAGGATTAAATCTTTCTGGAGGTTTACTTACCCTTTGGGACCTTCTCACAAAAATATGGGGTGCCTGGGGCTCAATTTGTGCCTGTTGCACATTCATATCAATTTCTCGACAAGGATGACCAATGCCACCATCACACTGAATCGATGTCGGTTCCCTATAGCCGACAACTTTAGGTTCACTCAACCGATGCCAATCCCGCTCCTACCGAAACCATTTTTCACTTCCGAACAACTTTGGTTCTGTAATACCGACGCGCGATACTCAAGCGTGTGATTGTTTTAAATCCGAGAATGCATTTTCTTCAACAAAATTTTCACTCGGTTCATTCTTGGGTATCAAAACCTGATCCCTGTACATTCTATTTTCATTCCAATCAATGTTACGACTCCTAACAATCTTAGCATCCTCTAAATCCCAAAAATGGAATCCGAAATCACCAGAACCATAACCAATGAAAGTGCATCTCTTGGATTTAGCATCTAATTTCTTCCTATTTTCATTATCAATATGCACAAAAGATTCTGAACCAAATACTCTAAGAAAATAAATATCTACCTCTTTTCCAGTCCAAGCATCTTATGGTATTATTAACTAGGTAAATTATTGAATGTGTTTTTTTAAAAATATTCTTTTAATTGTTTAAGTCATAACTTTAGTTACTGATTCAAATAATTTTTAAATAGTATAATATGTTAAGTTGATAGTATTTTTTTGATTTTAAGTTGTTTCAATTCAACACATTTAAAATTATCATGTTATTTTTTTGAGTCATATTAACTTGATTTCAATACGAGTTGTATAGAGATTAACTATAGCTCTTTACGAAATATTTAAGAGTTACATCTTGACTTGACACTTTGTTTAATTATTTGTCATGAGCTCTTTCTTATGAATCATGCAAGGATTAGCTAGTAGTATCTTCACCTTGGCTTACGTATGCTGTTGAAATATCCTTGAACACTCTGTTGGTAATATCAAAATGATGTGGCAAAAATTAAAAAAACCTCTAACCTTCAAAATTCAACATTAGGACTGTCTCAAAGTGCCTCTTTCCATATTCATATAATGCTTTTTTTTAGAAATTTAATCTATTTTGCATCCCACCATAGTGTGTACATAAGGCTAAAGAATGCGTTTTAACATTCCTAGTGTCTTGAAAAAAGCTGAAGTCCTATATAAAATACCAAAAATTTAAAGCTCTAGTGGAGAAAACTACTAGTCATAAACAAAAAGGCTTAGAACTAATAATGGAGGTGAAGATATTAGTAAAGTATTTTTGTATAAGAAAATATAACAATTTGAGTAAATTACTATGTGATTAATAAGAACACTATTTTATGCACATTGACTAACACTTGGGGACGCCATTTGTATATGTATTGAGACATCCAATACCGATTGCATTTAATATATGTTTGTTGTCATGCTAAATGTGAAACATAAAAATTGAAAATTTGGCCATGACAATCAAGCCCACACTCAAAAATATCTGAACTAGGTAATGTGAACTTGTCCTAAGGCTAGTCTTTGACTATGTAAACCCCATCATGGCCGAGAGGGATGTGCTAACTATATTTTTAAAGTGTGTTTCATGTGCATGTAAGTTGGTGGAAAACAATTCATGAGATTATTATGATTCACCTGGAAGGAGTTGCTCTTGGAGGCCTAAAAGGCCTATTTTCAAACTTCTTCTACCTCAGTAGAGCCCATCCCGGGATGTCCCAAGAAGATATAATGCCTTCAAGTAGTGTATGACAGAGCTATGTAATCATCCGAGGTAGTTTATGAAAGTCCCGTTGGTTTGAAAATTTGTTGGTTAGACAGGTCATGGGGAAACAATACAACAAAGGTGAATGGCATATCCCCTCTTTGAGACAACAAAGCGAAACTAGTTTATTGCTATTCTATCAAGCAGGAATCTGTGCAAATCTACACTATTCTAACTTCGGGGGTTTGGGATCTCATCCCAATAGAGGTAGTTCCAACTGTAAACAGAAAGGTAAGAGGGAAGGAACGTAGGAAGGTAGATCTGAAGGGAGAAAAGAAATGAATTCCAAGACAGAAAGGTCGGAGGGTTTATGCTTTGGGCTGGTAGTAAACATAGCCAAGCTTACTTGAATGAATAAACAAAGCAATACTGATGAACATATGACGGTAATAAGAATGAATCCAACAGAATAGAAACATAGATCTAACTTAAGAGAGATCTAATGCAGATAACACATATATTGAGCACAAAGTCTTAACATATATATTAATATCTCTTCTATTACAAGAAGGCACAAAGTCTTTCTCTCTTCACTTCCTTTTTCATACAAAAATGTCCACCTAGAATACAACAAGTATTCCAGTATTTATAGAAGGAGAAGGAGAAAGAAGACAAAAGAAACCAACCACTATTTACAAAATATCTTACAAGATATTTACAAAATATCTAAAAAGTCAAAAGTTGACTTTGGGCAAGTTGGTGGATGGCAACATCCCATGATGCAACATGGATGATGTCATCGTAAATGCCAACATACTTTTTAAATATTTTTACAAAAATATCGAAGCGTACACAAGAAGAGAAACTATTCGTCATCATCTCTTTGCTTGAAACAGAGTGTCTTGCTTCTGATCAGGAGAGGCGATGTGACACCGACTTGAAATGGTCATGCCAATAACTTCACAAGTTTCTTTTTCAGTCTTGAGCTTGTCAGGTAGCCCGGCGTACTCTTCGCATGCCTCAATCAAGTATCCAATGAAATCACGACAAGCCAAAAGGTTATTGATAGATTCTTAGTCAAAAGTGACCTCTGGTGCCAAACCTTGGGTTGCGATAGCCTTGAAGAGCTTGATTGTATCGTCTACCTCCCTCAAGGTGAACGCTTCACTGAGCATCTCTGGAGCCATCTTTGTATCCGTTTGATCCATTTTGTACTTTGTATCCGTGGCTTCCCCCACGATTTTATCTATCCTCTCTAGGATATACTCCATTTGATCAATCGATAATCTAAAGCTACGAGAGCTTTGTTATGTGCTCACGGGTGATCAATGACACCGACCTTTAATAGGTCGTCAGCGGAGTAGTTGACCATTGCTTGAAATGTTTCATGTTGCAATCTAGCATTGTCCAACTCCTCGGAGAGGGATCCTCATACGCTTGTAGCTCCTTATTGGCCTGACCTATGTCCCGTAGAGCACATTGAATTTCTTGATCATTTCCTCACTATTTCGAGGATTCGCTCTATCTAGAGGATATTGGCGCTCCTTGTTCACCAATCTTGGTGTATTCATTTATCTTTCCGATTGAGAACTTCGTGGAGGCTCGGTGGTGGTCACAGGAGGTGCATTGCCCATTCTTTGCAATGCTTGGAGAAGATGTTTGTTTTGTTCCTTTAGTATCCTCTCCTCCTCCTTTGCTTCTTGAAGTTTCTTGAAGAGGGTATCTATTGCAGACAAGGACTCTCCTTGTAGGCTCTTAGATGAGTTTCCCATCGTGACTTCGAGTCACACGTAAAGTCCGTAGGAGACATATCTTTCTTCTCTTTGGTGGGATCAGATATGCAATCTCCATGACCCTCTCTCTTGAAATGCTCTTAGAGAAGTGAGTTATCATTTTATGCTTCTTTGATCCTTTCTTCGGAATGATAGAGAAGTCCATGGGTGCTATGGAGCCTTTCTCTTGAGTTGATCTAGCTTGGACTTACGAGAGAAGGAGTAGAGGGAATGGAGGAAGAAGTGGGAGTGAAAGGGGAAGTAATCAAGAGGCCATAGGGAAGAACGTTGAGACACTTGGTGGTGGCATCGACAAGGAGTCTAACGCGCTGTTGCTTGTAGGGCCTAGAGTTACTACCGGTGAAGAAAAGGACATGGAGGCGAAAGGGATCTGCAATTGGATGGAGGGAACACTGGGCAATAGATCCACGAGAGAGGAGAAGATGGAAGAGGTGGGAGATGGAAGGGAGGAAGGGAGAGAAGAAGAAACATCCATGTGGGATAGATGCTTCAACGACAGGGGGAGGAGAAGGAGCAGAAGAAGGAATGGTGGGTACCTCAGTGGTTGTAGCTGTGACCACATCCTGAGTGGATGTGTCCGTCGAAACTTCAGCTATCTCTTCATCTTTCCCGGAGACACCGTGCCGACCACTTGCTTCTCAGAAGTAGTAGGAGGGCTTTGAGGAGCTTCTTCTTGTTTTCTTTGTCCTTCCTCCTCTTTATCTTTTCCTTTTCCTTTTAGCACCTGGGGCATTCTTGGAGGCACTCTACCTGATGCAGAAGTAGTAAAATCTACCCCGAGGTAGGTAAGACCATTCTATTTGCACCAATGTTTGGTGTGCGGCAACATGTGCTTGACCCTTTCTTGAATGGTCTTTGGTGCCTTGGCTCTGTCAATCTCTACAAACGGCCAATCGTCCCCATCCATGTCAAGGTAAACTTGATCAATTTCTTGATCAGGCTCTTGGAATCCTTTTGGAATGATGGCCATGCCATAATGTTTGATCTCTTCCAGAGCTGCACTGAGTGATCCTTTCACTTGAAATCTATTTCATGTGTCAGGTCGATGTAGATGTCCTTGATCTTGGGGACATGGATAGGATCAATTTTTGCCTTTGGGAGGCAACCTCGCAATCAAAGGTAGGCCTCGGATTTGAAGTTGTGCTTTAGATTCAACAATTCAAGCTTGACATACATTTCCCATGCTTTGGCCAGTGTGGTGAAGGTGTATTAGCCCATCAGAAGGGGAATGGAGTTCCTCCCTTCTTTCTCTTCATGCATCTCTCATGGTATGTGATTAGTTGCCTTGAAAACTATAAGATAATTAGCTTGGGCCCCACATACCTTGGTAGCTTGGTCGGTTCACCCTCAAAATTCACCGCCCTGAGATATGTGAATGTGGGAAACTGAGTGAACAATGCTCCCCACTTATTTGTGACAAAGGACCACACTGGGGCTAGTTCGACCATGTCTCATATTCGGCCTCACATAGTGAGATCACCTCATAGAAGAAGGTGTCATTGATTTTTGAGAACTAGGGATGTCGTTCTCGAGCCCGAGCTCTGGTAGTATTCATATATTTTGACACGGGGCCATACCCCATTCGGAGATAGGCCTACGAAATCTCTCACCGATGCTTTGCAACGTATACAACATAGGAATTCATATAGAACTTCCCAGCTTTTCATGACCTGTTGAATTTTCTTGAGAGATGGTGTCACTGATGATTTCTCCCCAGCCAAAACACTACTCAGGCACATTCTTTCTCATGGTCTCTAAGTACCTCAACATCCATTTATGGAAATGATGGGCATTAGGAAGCCCAAATACTCTGCTCAGGAAGGTGATTGTATCACTCAGTTCCTCATTGAAGTCATTGTGGTGGATGGTCTGTGGCCATCTGCTCACCGGATTTTTGTTCTTAAGATATAGCTCACTCATCATTTGCATGCACTTGTCCTCATTGTTGTCCCATGCCTTCTTGCAGTCTTCTAGGCTTATGGCGACGTATTGCCTATGATGAGGAATGCCCAGAGTTATTTCAAAGTGATGAGTAGTTAGGTCAATGACCGTCTTTCCCTCTTTATCTTCAACACATCTTGTGTCCTTGTTATAGCATCAAGCCACCAACATGATGAACTCGTTATTAACAACACTTACTGGTAGCCCAACTACAAAGTGCAATCCACTGCCCACCAATTTGTTCATCCAGGGGCCACTAGTGGCCTGGTTGGTTCTCACCCAGAAGTCTTCCATATCAATGTGTCCAAGCTCGGAGTCTCTGATATCGAGATCACTCTCTGTATATGAGTCAGGAATCTTGAATTTTTGATATTTGTACTTCATCTCTTGCTCTGTCAACTTTGCTTTACCTTTAGACTTTGTTGGCTTTTTACTTGACGAAGACATGTGTGAGCTCAAGGATAGTTGTTGTTGTTCTACAAGGAGAATCAAGGAGGTCCAACACAAAAGAGCCATGTCAACCGTCATGTTATCCATAATAAAATCTTGCAGAAAGAAGAATGAGCAATTATAAGGCTTAGGGCGCAAGGCACAAGTTCACAACATGTTGCAGAGGCTTAAAAAGATTGGGCACACTTTTGGGGATGTCAACATGTAAAAAGGTGCGCCTGTGTTGATAGGAGAAAAGCTACGCCAAAGGGTTATAAAGGGTGCAATTTTGAAGAGTGCCGCATGATGTGAAGCGCACACAAGGAAAAAGTGCGGGCGCGGGTAAGCAACACACAAGGTGTAGTGTTGGTGTTTTAGAAACGGCTCCAGTGCTTTAAGAAGAGCGCTTTGGTGGGGCGTAGATAGGTTTGGTGTTGCACGAGTTTAAAGTGCATTAAGGCACATACATGGAAGATGTTGCAGTAATGGGAATTAGTGCGCCAAAGGTTTTAGCGCGTGGCGCGGATCAAGATCACACAACATATAATGTTGCTTGTTCAAAGAAGTGCGCCCACGCCTCACAAAATTCGCTAAGTGTTTTTGGTGCACGCAGGAAAAGCATGTGTTACGTGAGTGTGAAGTGTGCCATGATGTGACTGTGTGCGGTGCAACATGAAAACCAATGTGCCAAGGTTTTCAACAGTTGGGTGATTTTTGGCCGCTCTCTCTTTTCACATGATTTCTCTCTCTTTTGATTTTGTAAAATGACAAAGAGAGGGTTTGTGGGATTTGTAGCAATAAGCAGATATAAAGGATGGTTTACTCAGAGGTAGGGACCTTCTAGATTTGTAAATCGGAAGGGGAGGAAAAATGATTTTCAAATGGTTTATAGATTGTTAGGTTATTCATTTTAGATTTATCCTTTTGGTTTATAACAACCCTAAAACCTAACAATAACCAAGAAACAAAATCACAAACAATAACAAGAGTGATAAAATCCACTTACCCGGTTTTATAAAGGATGAAGGATGACGTTAGGGTCCACAAAATCAAAAAATGACATGTGGCGTGACAGGATAATGACAGCACAGAGGAATACTTTTCATAATTTTCAATTTGTGAAAATGACAGGTGTTAAGTGCATATATATAGAAAATTTGGCATTAATTACGCCACCAAATTCCTTTGGCGCGGGTTCAAGAGTGTCGACATGGGTGAAAATGTGCCTTGGCACAAGTTAATTAATGTCGACATAACATTTTTAGCACTTCAAGTGCATATTCTATGGCGTCAACATGAGAATTTCAGCGCCAAAGGGAATTTCACTTAGCGCATATTTTGATGTGTTGACATGCCAATTCTCACGCTTTAGGCACACATTTTAGGCACATATTTGATGATGTTGACATGTTATTTTCTCGTGCCAAAGGGGTGCTACTTCATTGATGTTGACATGACGTTTCTAGCGCCCAGATTCAAAAAAGGTGAAAATGGCTAAGTTCTTTAAAACTTGATTTCCGAAAGGAGTTTTAGGCCATTTTGAACGTTGTCAGATCTCTTTAGGGGACCAAAACAAAATTTTGGTATGGTTATCTGCAAAATTTCCCTTGTCAATTTTATAGGATAACAAGTCCTAGAAGAAAATCAAGATTTAGGAATAAGTTATACAAAATCGGGTCTTTATGAATAAGGTATTAGGAAATGTATGTTCTAAAAAAGCTAGTCACCTTGTTTGAAGAGTTTCAGGATCCCTGTGAAGAGTTAGAATCTCATACCCTAGGCATTGGAGAGATAAAATATCCTACTTCATGTTGGAATCATCAAGGAAATATTTTGAAAATATTGAGGTGTGAAAATTTTTATGATAAAGGTCGCAATGTTCCTTTTACAAGATATAAATTTCCCAAAAGGTTTCAAGAGCCTCATGAATATATGAGAGCCTAAAAAATCTCAAATGAAATTATATTTAGTTATCTTCATAACCCATATGAGGATTTAGTCTGCGCGGATCATAAACTCTTCCTACCACTTAGTCTACTATTGCACACCTTGAGGTAAAAATGAAAATATGGGTAAAATTTGATGAAGAATACATTTTCAAGACTTATAAATAGTTCCATTGGATTCATTTACCATTTTCCATAAATTTTCAAATATTAGAGGACCAAATTTCATTATTTTAACCTCGAGAGCCAAGAAATGAATTTTGTTCTGCGACACTAATGTGTTGATGATGTATGAGAACAAGAATGTGTTAACGTATGTGAAAAAGAAGAAGGTGTTGATGTACAGGAACTAGAAGAATGTGTTGATTCCCAAAAAAAATAATGTGATGACATCCGACAATAAGAATGTGATGACGACCGACAACAAGAATTTGATGACGTCAATAATAGAAGGATGGTGTTGACGTACCGTAACAAGAAGGTATTGATGTGTGAAAACAGGAACATCAAATGTCACGAAGGAATTAGAAAGGCCAATAGTCATGAAGTAAGGTGAAAGGTCACCATTGATGAAGGAACACCAAATGTCAAGAATTTGAAAGGTCACAAGTGTCAAAGAAATACCAAAGGTTAGAAGTTGAAAGGTCAGCAGTCATGGAGGAATATGAAATGTCATGACAGGCATTCGAATTTTAAAAAAGTTGATCATACGAAGGAAGGTGAAAGGTCATGTTGGGGAGATGAAAAGATAGTCTTGGCACTATAAATATGAATGACACCCTCATTTTCAAGGGATGGTTAATGCTTGTTTACTAGCTCTCACTATATTTCTAGAAGCAAGTGCCTTCATTTCCTCTATTTCTTATCTATTACTATTCTATCTTCATCTCAACTTATACTCCATGAGCATTGTAAATTGTGCAACATGATGCAATAAAACTTTGTGTTTCTTGTGGATTGTTCCTCTTTCTTTGTAAGTGGTTTCTTCTCATTGATGCAAGTGAAATGTTTTGATTCCAATGCAACAAACTATGTAATGTTATTTGTTGTTTGAAATACCTCACTAAGTAATTTTCTTCCCTTGTATTAAATAAAAATAGTTACCACAAGTTTAGGGAAGTATTTCTATGTGATCCTCAGTCTTTGGGCCAACCCGAAATTAGTTTAGATTGTTTTCATTTCCTTATTTTCAATAAATGGAGCTTCCCCATTCAAGAAGAGGGACTTAGTCCTGTAGACTATTGGTGAGAGTCCACTAATTTTCCCACTCAAAAATTATTTTTCCAACCGTTTTTATGCTCATCGTGGGGTAGATTTGACATATCTACACCCAATATTGATTCCAAAAATCTAAAAATATGGAATTTGAAAAGTCTTTGAGATTTATGTCTTCTATTGATGGCTATTCCTAGTAATCCACCAGTCCTAAGATCCTATTCCATACCCAAGAGGATATTACATCAAACTTGAGGGATGTTATTTGGCACAAGAGATTGAGCTTCTTCCATTACCACATTACTACAAGAATTATAAACTCAAGAAGAATGTGCGAAGCCTTGGAAAGAACAAGGCAAGTTCGAACCAACCGAGGAGATCCTAGAACTTGTTTGAATTGTGCATTCAAGTTGGCTGATAGAAGGTATACAAGATCTTTAAGAGCTAGTAACGTGCCTGATCCTAATTTTGAAGAACAATTGTAAGCTGATTTCAAACTTCCTACCAGTCAAATTGCAAGAAGAAAGTTGACAATACTACCCACAATTTGATCATAAATTTTATTTTGAGTCCCCCCTCCACAAGAGGAAGTTGCTTTGAGAATATCTTGAATGAATCAAAATTGTTCTCAAAGGAATCAAAGCAATAGAACAAAGGAAAAATAAGAAGAACCACCAATGGCTCAACAAGCATCACTGCCCTGGGGGAAAAATACAAGTCCCTTAGCTCTCACCCCGCCTCTGCATGATCTACCTAGAGGGTCGAGAAAGAACTTTCCCAAGTTCCATGGTGATGGGAAACAACATCTAGATGACCACATCACAACCTTCATTATTGCTTGTGGAGTGCTAGGAGTTGGATATGAAGATGTATTAGTCTACATTTTCATAGAATCTTTGCAAGATGCAGTAGTAGACTAGTTCTACCACTTGCCAGCTAGATCTATAACTAACTAGGAACAATATGAAGACCAAGTTTGAAACTAGATTCAAACTTGTAGAATATTCTCATGCACTTTTGGCTCAATGGTCTCAACTGAAGAAAGAACCCTTTGAACCAATGAGGGAGTTCATGGCGAAGTTCAATAGAATGCTTTACAAGATACCTGAAGTGGCCTCGACCTACTAAAGACAACAAGCTAAGATTCTTCACAAATGCCCAACTTCCTGAGGTGAGTTATATGCTAAGAAGAACTCATTCAATGATTTTGATGAAACAATAAATCTTAAAATTGAAGTAGAAGATGATCTAATCATGTCATGAAAGATAAAAAAGGTCTAAGGAGAAAGGACAAAGCTCAAGCACAAGTACCACAGATTCATTAGTCCAAAATTGGCTAATGATGTCTTGTCTCTCAAGAAGCAGTTTGCTTAAGTTTATGTAAGTAGAGAGACACCCGAGAAGAACTCTCCAAATAGACAAAGGATCGGCCTACCACCTCAAAGAATTTCTCTAGAGGATCCCTTTGTCAATGCAGCTTGCGATACATAGGGTGATGATGAAGATGAGTTTGTTGAACAAGATGATGATGAAGAAGAAGAAAATGGGCTTAAAATTGAAGAAGTTGATGATGCTTTGAGATTGGGTACTTGAGTACTCATTTGAAGATGAAAGTGAAGAAAATAATGCACCAAGTTTCTCTTGTGTGGTGTTCAATCGTTCCAAATCCAAAAGGCAAAGTTATTCTGCGCCACTCCCAAGAAGAAGAAAGATGTAGATTCTCTCATGGCGACTTCATCTAACAAAATAATCAACAGAGGAGCTGCACTTCCACCTTCTATGGACTCTACTAAAGAAAAACTAGACCTTTTGGCAGCCAAGAAGACCCCAGCTAATACAAGTAAGTCTCCTAAGTCTACATCTGTTAAACAACTTCTTCTAAGCTTTCTAACGCTACTTTAAAAATAGTAAACACCCCTAGAAAAAAATTCCGAGGTTCCCAATAATCTCGCATTAGCTTCTAAGCCTACTTCTATTGTAAAAGTAACCCATGCTTCTAAAGTATCATCTTCTTTACTCCCTAAAGATTCCACCACCTCAGAGACATTTGCTTCTCCCTATTTTGATATCATAGACAATGTCAAAAGGTCTAAAGTCCAAATCTTTGAGTCTGAATATTTTCAAACCCATCCAGAATAGTTTGATAAACTAGTCCGGTTTATCAAAGGTAGTAACCCAAAGCCCAATGCTATCATACCCTCTTCCAAAGGGTTATTACCAATCCTCCTTCCCCTTCATCTCAAAACATGCTAGCCTTAAGTGCATCCAAGTGTGAAAAAAATTAAACCATTCTACCTTTATCTTCTTATTAGAGGATACCAATTGAACAATTGTATCATAGACTCGTAGTGCTTATGACAATGTGATGCCGATAAAAGTAGCTAATGTCCTTGGTATCACTCTAACATGAGATAAAGGCTGGTGTTATTCTATGGAAACCAAAGAAGTCCCACTTGTGGGAGGAAAAATGATGCCCAAGTTGCTCTAGCTGAATTTCCCGAAAAGTTATTTACTATCTTAGTAGTAGACATTCTAACCTCATATGGGATGTTGTTGAGTAGAAGATTTTGCAGAGATTTTAGAGGAGAAATTTAGATGGACTGGTATTCAACAAATATTCCAGTCAAGGGCCAAATGATTTTTTTTTTTGCCAATGAGAAAAATGAAGTATATAGTGTAAAAATCAATATCTTAGGAAGATATTATTTATTAAGATAACGGACATGGGAATTACTTCATAACTTCTGGAAGAGGAGATAATATGCCTCTTATCGCAGAAGAAGATGAAGACAAACTATGGACTATGGAGTTTGATGGAAGCCATTGCAATACAGGCTCCAGAGTTGACGTGGTTCTCGATTTCCCATTAGGTGAGTTGTTTCCTTTTTATTTCAAGATCCAATTTGAAAATACCAATAATACTCAAAGTATGAATCCCTTATCTTAGGCATGGACACAACTGAGTCCATGGGAATTAAACAATTGAAATGCCTAGGAGATGCAAAGGTAATTGTGAAACAAGTCCGGAATCAATACCAAGTGAAGAATTCATGGCTCAAAAATTACAGGAACAAAGTGTGGGATTGCATTGAATCCTTTGATGCTTTCTCTATACAAGTTGTTCCCTGTGAACAAAATGAAAAGAAATATTCTCTTGCTTTGTATCAACTTCTCTAATGATACCACACCCTTCTTTTGATAAAGAGAAATATTCTATTGAGATGATATGCAGGCCAAGTGTGCCCGATAATGCCAACCATTGGCGGTATTCAATGATGATAAACATATCCTCTCTTTCCTCAAGAAATAAGATAATTTTAACAATCTGTTCTTTAAAGGAAGTACTTCTTCACCCGAGAATCAACTCCAAAAGAAGACAAAGGTGAAGTTGAAGAGGTTGATTTTGATGGAGTGCTCGTGCTAAAAGGTAATAAGATTCCTAAGGGCCTAGTCTCACTTGAAGAATTGTTTGATAGGAATGATAGATATGTGAAAGATAAAGCTAAGGAGTCTCCTAAGAGTACTACTGATTTTGAGAAAGTAAACATTGAGACAAAAAGAAACCTCAATTTTTGAATATAGGAAAATGTTTCTCACCAGAGGAAAAGAGAAATTTTGTTTCATTGTTGAAAAAGTATTCAGATGTATTGGCATATTCTTATGATGAATGAAATATTTTAAACCAAAAGAGATGCAACACTCAATACCACTCAAGCCTAAAGCAAAGTCATTATGGAAAAACAAAGACAATATAATCCAAAGATTGCTAGAACAATCCGAGAGGAAGTTTTGAAAATGCTAAATGCAAGGATTATTTTTCCAATCCATCACTCTACATGGGTGGAAAATATCATCCTATCCAGAAGAAAAGTGGGAAATAAGGATTTGTGTAGATTTCCGGAATCTAAACCAAGCTTCTCTAAAGGAAAATTATCCACTTCCAATCATGGATTAGATTTTAAAAGTAATCACGGTTCAAAATGTTTTCCATGCTTTGGATGGATTCTTTGATACAATAAAATTGAAGTTTCTCAAATATAAGACTTCTTTTACAACTCCGTGGGGAACCTTTGCCTACATGAGGATGTCATTTGGTCTCATTAATGCTTTGGGAGACTTTTTAAAGAACACCGGACTTGGATTTCAAGTATTTGAAGAAAAATGTATTTTCATTTATCTAGATGATCTCACAGTCTTCTCTAAGAAGAGAAAGGAACATTTGATACATCTTGAACAAGTTTTGATAAGGTGTCGAGAACATGGAATATCATTGAATTCAAAAATTCAATATTTGGAGTGACTAAAGGAAATATCTTATGACATATTGTGAACAAAAAGAAGGAACAAATATTGATCCAGAAAGAGTACAAGACATTCAAAATCTCTCCTTTCCCACAAACAAGAAGGGAGTTCATTCATTTTTGGTAAGGTCAATTTCCTCCGCCGCTTTGTTCTATATTTTTTGAGTTGACCAAACATATTAAAAAAATGATGAATCCCCAAGAGAGCTTCAAGTGGAGTAAGAAGGAAAATAAGATTTTGATAATATCAAAAAGGCCATAGCCAAAGCTCTAACCTTGGTATGTCCTAATTTCAATAAAGATTTCATTGTGTATTGCTATGCATATGAGCACACTATTTCAGCTATTTTAGTTCAGAAGAATGAGGAAGGGCTTGAGTCTCTTATTGCCTTCATGAGCTTCCCATTGAAAAATCATGAGATCAAATACTCTACCATGGAAAAACATGCTTATGTTGTGGTTAAGGTGGTCAAGAATTTTAGATTCTACATCCTACACTCTCACACCATTATGATGGTTCTGGATCATCTATAAAGTCTATCTTGACTCAACAAGACCTTAGAGAAAAAGAGGAAATTGGGTGTCAAAGATTCAAGAGTATGACCTTGAGATAAGGCCATATAATTTGGTTAGAGGAAATGGGTTATGCAGGTTGATAGCTAAAGATGAGTCTCTCATGACTCAATATGAAGATAAATAATGCCATTGCTACGGATGCATAAGTAAGGACATGCCCTAGGTACTCTTTGTAAATACTACCAATGAGTGGTACAATGATATTTCTTACTTCCTCACTTATGGTGATTGTCCTAAGCATATGGATTACAAGTAAATAAGGACCCTCAATCTCAAAGCTGCAAGGTATGTGATTTAGAACCATGTATTATACAAGAGATCCCTTGATGAATGTTTCTTAAGGTGTGTAGAAAAAGAGCAATAAGAGAAATTAATGAAAGCATATCGTGACTAACCCCAGGTGGAAATTTCTCTGCCATGGTCATTACACACAAGATCCTTCGAGGGAGGTACTACTAGCCTACTCTCTTTCAAGATGCTAAGAAATGGGTATCGAAGTGTGAGCCTTACCAACAGTTTGTGGGAAGACCACAAATCATTGCACTTCCTCTTAGAAATGGTCATTGAAGATTCTTTCCAATAATGGGATATATACTTCATCAACGATATTAATCCTCATTCTAGTGTAAGTCACATCTTCATGCTCAAAACAAAAATTACTTCAATAAGTGGGTGTTAGTGCAAATTCATAGCACCCCCAAATGAGTTATAGATCTAATTTTCTAAGGAAAAATCATCTGGTGTGAATGCACAACATTGAGTTTTCTCCAAGGTGTGGGACCTTGCAAGGTGAGAAAACTCTCCAGATTGAAGCTGGTTCTTACTCCTCTGTTTAGGTGTATGCATGCAATTTTGTAGAGGTTTTGGTTCAAAATCCTATTCTAAAACTACCAAGGAGACAGGGTTGAGAGAAAACAAGGAAATGGAAACAAAACTAAGCAAAAAAAAAGGTGATACACCAAAGGAGTGTTGAACTCCTTGCTTTGCAAATATAGACACAAATCATGAAGATGCAACAACAAAACATGCACAAATTACTAGAATGCAATGAAGGATCAGAAGACAATAATAACTGCATGAGAGGATTGAAAATTGATCACAAAACATACATTATCATGCCCAAATTTGATACAATACGTTCCATTGGAAAAGAGGCAAAAAACATGTTACAATCTCCATGGGAGGTCTGAAAACTCCTTCAAATCCACCTGCTAAGGAGGAAAGAAGAGCTTGCAGAAGCAAGAACATCCAACATTACAAAATGAGCCAAAACTAGCTTTTATAGCTCGAGCAGAATGGAAGAAAGGAGAAAACGTAGGAAAATATGATTTTCCACTCCAACCACTGACAAGATTCATTAAAATGGTAAGGGAACCTCTATAAATCCACTTCCCAATGCATTCGATCCCACAGACAAGAAATTGCCCATACCTCATTAAATCTGGTAGATGAAAATCTAATTTTTGTCTTTTCCAGTGCTAGAGACGTTTTCAAGTTTCTCCCACAAATATCCATCAAAAATCAAAATTGAATCCTCCATCATGTAGATAATTTCACCAGATTTCCAATGATATAAAGAACACAAAAATCTAAGCTCTGGATCAAAAGATATGGCCCTATGAAGATTTAGGGCAAAAATGGCAAAAATAGGGTCAAAATTGGGTTGGTGGGGTCAAACTTTAAAATTTTCCCTTTTTTGAATTTGGGAAAATTTCCCAAAATTCCCCATGCCCCGCTCCACTGCCATGTGTGGCACTTTCCCATTCGCTGATGGAAACACGGGCCCAAACCTCACCTTTTTCCTTTGATTTTTCATTGGGAAAAATTCCCAATTTTCTCGTGCTCCGCTCTCCCAATGACACGTGTCACCTCTTGGCACTTCTGCGGGGATGCACTTTTATTTTTTCCTTTTGTGCCTCCATCACTTTGGCAAAAAACCAAAGTTTCCTCGTGCCCCGACTCTCGTCACCGCTCTCATGGACAGTGACATTTCCACATTGGTCGGCGGGCCTTCGAAAATTTTCTCCATCCTCCTCCGTAGGCCCATGGGCCGGTTTTTTCCTTTGCGCCTCCACCAACTCCTTGGAAAATTTTCCAACTTTGCTCCACTACCCCAACCTCTACCGCCATGTGGCACCTTCTCATTGGCCGTGGGCCTGTCTAGGGAAATTTTCCCCAAAAACTCTCTGCGAGCCATAACTTGAAATTTACAAGGAGTTAGGAGGAAAATTTTACCTTTCTGGAAAGGTGAGAAAATTATCTATCTGATGGAACCATTTCCAGAAAATTTTGAGTCCCTGAAGCATGCCAAAAATTCATTTAAGTGCTAGCAAAAAGGAAAAGGAGGAGGAGTTAGCCAAAAATAAGTATGGGCTTATTTTGGATAACACTTTTGTGACTCAGAGGGGTCATCTACCTGCTGGATGAAGTGACCAGCTTCCTGAAGCAATCCATTGGGAAATGGAGTCATGAACTTAACTGCTTGTTACTCTCAATTCATTAGAAAATCCCTAGGATGAAGATTGTGAGAGTAGAAAAATCACTCGACGACTGGAACATGATCTGCAAAAGATGCATCCTTGGGACAACAAAACCTGTGCCAAAGCACTTAGGGAAATGTAAATCTAAGCTACAACAAAACAATGTGCACAAGCACTTGGAGGAATGAAATCTAAGCTAATATGTACAAGGTGAGAAGTTTCCCTTAGTAGCAATGCTTTAGATGGATTCCATTAACTGGAATCTGCAGTTCCTCACCATCCAATGTAGACAATTGGAAGGCATTACTATTTTTGCTTTTTGTGACCATGTAGGGGCCACTCCAAATGACATTAAATTTTAAATGCCTTCATGTCATTGCTCGTCCTATATCTCATTTCAATACTAAATCTCCAACTTGGAAAGTTCTAGCCTTAGCTTTCTTATCAAAGCTTCTCTTGATCAATACTTGGTCCTTTTCCATTGTTTGAGCTGCATGCTCTCTAGTTTCTTGGAGTTCCATCAATTATGCATATCTAACCTTCATGGGCTCAAACTCTAACAATTCCAATTACTTCACGAGTTCCAATGTTGGCAACTCAAGTGACATAGGCAAGATTGCCTCTTTCCCATAAACAAGTTTTAATGGAGAGCTACTTGTGGATCTCTTGGGAGTTATCCTATCAGCCCATAGAGCTGATTTGAGCTTAGTGTGCCAAGTCCTTTGATTTTCATCAAGAGTCCTCTTGATGATCCTTAATAGATTCTTGTTTGTGGACTCAGCTTGGCCATTACCTTGAGGGTAATAATTTGATGAAGTGCTCAAATAGATCCCATTTCTAACAACCCATTCAGTGATCTTTGATCCTATGAATGCCAATGCATTATTTGATATTATAGTGGTATGTATACCAAGTCTAGTTGCTATCCCCTCATAGAAGTCTAGAATGATGGATTCATTTGCCTCTTTGAGTGCCACCGCCTCAGTCCATTTGGTGAAGTAGTTTGTTTCTGTTAGAATCCATTTGTGCCCTTGGTCTGAGTTTGGATTAATGAATCCAATGAAGTCCAAACCCCATTGCATGAATGGCTGGTCAATTAAGATTAGATGCAATGAAAAGTGTTGCTAACCTCTCTTTGCCTCGTGAAGAATGCACAATTCTTGCATCTCTTGATCCATGCATAACAATCACTAAATACTTTGGGCCAATAATAACCAACCTTCATGATCTTGAGAGATGTCACTCTTGGAGCAAAGTGACCCCAACCGATCCATTATGGAACTCTTCTAACATTTTCTCAATCTGATTTGTCCCAATGCACCTCAACAACACCCCATTGATATCCTTTTTGAACAAGACACCATCAACAAGTGCATATGGAATAGCCTACAATCTGAAGTGTCTTCTTTTGGCTTTGTTCATCTCTGGAGGGCATAGGCCTATTTGTAAGAAGTGCATTATGTCTTGGGTCCAGAAAGGAGTGAGCACACCACCATTTTCTTCTTGAACATCTCTTTGTTCTTGGCTGTCCTACAGCACCAAAACAACATTCTTCTCTTTGCTTGCTTCAATTGGTTGACTCAAGGCCAATTGCTCACACAATCCCTTTCCTTAGACCAACTTGGTGAATTTGATCTCAATGTCATACTCCATGACATGAGTAATCCACCCCCCATTGCATGTTTTTTTCATTCAAATCTTTGTTGAGGAGGAAGTCTTTAACTCCCCATCTGATGAGAAACCAACTCTTGCATTGCCTTCATAGTTGAACCTTGTTGTTTGAAACTATATGTTTAAATTTCTTCAAGCTCCTAATCACCGCAAGAACATGACTCTCAATGAAGGAATACCTTACTTCATAGTCCTCTAAGCTTTAGGCTAAAGAAGGCAATTGTCTGCTTTGTATTTTCTTCTGCTTCAATGTTTTACTAAAATTGCGGAATGTGTATCACCGCCAAATGCATAAAGGATGAAGTCTTTGGAGAAATTTGGGTTAATGAGAGTTGGAGCTCGTGAGATAGCTTCTTTGATTACCTCAAAACTTGCCTTACCTTTATTTGTCCATTTAAAATCCATACTTTTCTTCAACATCATATTTATTGGATTGACAGGGTTGTAAAGTCTGAACAAAACTTCGAACAAAATTGATTCTTCCCAAGAAACTTTGAAGAGCCTTCTTATGACTTGGTAATGGCAAAGTGATTTTATTGCTTCAACCCTTTTCTGGATCAATTGCTAACCTTCTTTGGAAACAATGTGGCCTAGGAGCTTACCTTTATGAGCTAGGAATATGCATTTTTGGGATTCAAGGATATCCCAAATCTTCTACATCTTTGGAACACTTGTCTCGGATGAAAGATATGGTCTGCAATGCATTTTTAGAAAATACAGTAATATCATCTAGGTATATCAGCACTATCCTATTGATCAATCCTTGAATGCCATGTCCATTGCCCTTTGGAAAGTAGCTCCAGCGTTAGACAACCCAAATGACATTTTTCTATATGTATAGGTTTCCCATTTAGTGGTGAAGGCTGTTTTTTAAGTTTGACTGATCATCTTCCTTTACCATGATCTAATTATACCCTCGAATAACCATCTAACAATGAAAACCTCTCGAGTCAAGCAACAACTTACAAAATCTACTCCATAGAAGGAAGTGGGTAGTGATCCTTGAGGGATGATCTGTTTAAATCTCTAAAATCTACACACAACCTGATTTCCCCACTCTTATTTCTAACTGGAACCAAGTTTGTAACCCACTTGAATGCTTGATGGGGAATAGGATACTTACTTCTATTAACTTCTTCAATTCCTTCTTTATGAGAGGCTCAATGTGTGTATTGACTTTCAAACACTGATCTCTCTTTTTTAGGAGTGGGGATGGTTTTTGCCTGATGGGCTTAACACTTGGATCTAGTTCAATTGTGTGTTGAGCTAGCTTGGGATTGAAACCTTCAAGTATTCATAGCTCCAAGAAAATACATCCGGGAAATCTTGGCAAAGTTGCATGGATTCATACCTTTCTTGCTCGGTTGCCACTTTACCAATTTGAAGTGACTTGCCTTCTCAAAATGAGATGGGATCTGAATCCTTTCCCTTGACTTGGATGTTTGATTTCTCCTTCCTAAATTGATCATTAGGATTGAAGATAGACTCTAAATTCATAAGTCCTTTTGGTAGTTTTTGGTTCTCGGTTGTACCACTTGATTACCATTTCTAATGATATAAATCTTGCTGTCCCAACTTTCCCGATTTTTAAGGTGACAACTCAGCTTCCTCTTGTAAGAAATTGATGATTTGTTGGTCACTTTCAAACACTTGCCAACTTGTATTATTGTCTCAAAGCACCTTCTCCTGGTCTCACAATCACATGGATGTTTGGCTGCATTTTGTCTCTTTTGATACTCTCCACAACATCAAAAGTTGCTCCAACTCGAGCCGCAGTGCAAGTCTATCAACACTTAGTTCTCTTTCTTAGGGATGGAGTTGATGCCAAAGCCTTCAAAATACTTAATGAGATTCCACACCCTATTTCTATAACCTTTTAGCAAGTCATTCTTGGCAGCATGCTATCCTTAACTTGATTAACAATCAGCTCACTATCGCCAAAGACTTGTAAGTCTTTTATGCCTCTCTTCTCTTGACCAATGCAATCCATGTATCAAAAGCTTCATACTCAACAAATCCACTGAAGATGCTGTGAGTCCCTTCATTCGACTCACTTGTGTTTTTGCATTGTTATAACATGCAAACTGAAATCTAAAAGTTGAATAATACTTAATGCCTTGAGGCGAAACAAAGCATAGCTCCTCCTCCCATGCACCTTTTCTACTTCTTGATCCATCAAAGAACAACTGCCATATCTCATTGTCATCTCTATGTTCCCTTTCGCTTGGTGATGTTGGGAAGAGGTTGATTTTCTTCATGCATGTAATAGACTCCTAGTTTAGATTCCTCCATTTCCTTGTAGGGATCAAAAGCATGTACCTTGCTTGCCCATTCATCAAGATTCAAATATGGAATGTTTCCAACTTTGGTGTTAGCTTCATGTGTGCTTGGATAATCTTCTTGATCAAACGTTGAACAATTGGCATTGATTGAGCTTGGAGTATGAGGCTTAATGTGAAAGTTTGCAATAGGTTCAGACTTGATTGTGGCCTTAGCTCCATACCTTATCTCTTTCAGAGCCTCGTGAAGAACATCATGTGTGACCAATCGGCATATATTATACACTAAAAATTCCCCGAGGTAGCCTCAATCCTAGCCGTGAAATCCCTCGACAAACATAAGGCAAAGAGTGGTGGCAAATCTATCACTGACACATCTTGCAAAAACAGTGACATTGGGGCATGCATGTAAAGTAAGTTTCAAAAATTTAATTACCCCAATTGTTGGCAATTTTCGCTGTCCCATCTAATTGCACCACCCCCTTGGATATGACTTCATATCGAAGGCCCAGATGATTAGCTATTTACTTGGGCATCACAGAACTACTTGCCCATGATGCCCGACAATTAATCATACAATTATGTACTAGTTTATCCCTAAAGATCAAAGTGAAACATAGAATGGAGGGGGCTTAAATTTTTACCTTATTGTCCTCCATGATTTCCCTCGGTTTTGAGTAGCATTTGTGAGTACCTTCTCCAATATGAGCTAGCTGATTTTAGGTTGACCTATTTCTTTCCTCTTACTATTCTTCATGGCAGCTTGTAATAGATCCCTTTGTCACATGGGATGGATATTGAATCCCACATAACAAAGAATTATACTTAATTGGACTTCATTGGCAATTTTCTCTCTATCTATGTTCACATTGGTTTTCTTCATTTGTTCAAATGCCTTATCCAACTAAGAGGACCAATGCCTTATCCATTGGGCTATCGCTGGAGTCATTGCAGAACAAAGGTGGATATAACTAAACCTTCATTATCGAACACAACATGAGACAAACACAAACAAATGATGTATTTGAAAGGAAACACACAAACCTATATTCACCTATGGTACATGCAGGGACAACCCACTTTCACTTTGCGTTTGTATAATTTTGTAAATTCCACCTTCAGAAATGCTTGGCCTTTCGAGTTGCCATTGAGGAGAGTGTGCATGCAAATTCCACCTCCTAATGGCCGACCATGTGTTTTATTCTTCACTCTATATTTCTGCTCCATGAAAGAATTGTAAAATATATTTTTATGATCTAAGTAAACTTATCACTCTAAGTTTACTGTGTAGTCTAGTAATAAAAAATCATTTTGTAAAGGAGGTCCTTACTTTATAAAAGGCTCCTAAGGTGCTTATATAGATTTTCCATGAGAAATTGTGAGATGTAGTCTCACAAATCATGCTTAGCCTAAATCATCACTTCTGATTTATGGATTCCAAATCCTTTTATACAAAAAGGTAAGTTTAACATGATGAAGGTGTATAAATCTTTCAAAAGTGATATGTTAGCCTAAACCCTCACTCAGTGGTTTAAGGATTATAAATCCTATTGTATAAACATGTAATGTTGGCATATAAACCCCACTTAATATTAAGGGGGAGTGTTAGAACAATAATATCAAGTAGGGTTTATCCCTCTTATTGTTCTTATTTATATTTAATCATTAGATTAAATATATGTTATAAAATTTAGTTTATAATTAAATAAATAAAAATATGAAATATTTTTATTTATTTAATATAAACTATAGTTTATGGTTTAATTAATTAAACTTATGTGGAGGGGTGCTTCACAGGAAGTCACACCCGATCACTCCACTTATAATCGGCACTCGAGGCCTAATAAAATTTAATCAATTGGAAACTTGAAATTATGTAATGTGGAGAGGAGTGGGGTGAAGAAGGTTTTATTGGACTATAAATTGTAAAGTTTCTCATATACCGAAAATACTATTTCATCGTAGTTTTTAACCTCTTACGAGGTTTTCCACGTAAAACCGTGTTAACATTTTGTAATGTTTATTTTATGTTGTTTGTATTATGTTTAAATTTATAATATTTAATTTAACTTTGTATTATTAATTCAAACCCAGGACATGTGACAATATCCCATTCCTAAGATTAATTAATCAATCATATCACTCTTATTATTCATCCCCTATCCCATTAGCTAATTTTATTATCTAATTTCATATTAAAATAATTAAATAAATCCTACATATATCCATTTCCACCTCACCTCTTATTCACTTTCACTTCACTAATTAACATCTCAAGTTAACTAGTTAACATCTCAAGTTAACTAGAGTAAAACAAATCAATTAAAGATTAAATCATTAAATATATGCAAGAGGACAAGTTTAGATTAAATCAAATCATGCATTTGAGTTAACTAAACATATCCCATAAATCATGACATTCTAAAATTAAAGAAAATCTCCCCAAAGCTAAAAGTCACGTCACTTTTTGGGTGAATAAAACAAAAGACATGAATTTAATATTTCAATGCAAAAGCTAAAAAAATTCAAAAGCATGTGAAACCTTTGCCAACTCAATAAAAACTCATTCATGCAAGATCAAAACAATAGTTCAACTCCTCAATCAAGTTGGAAACTCAACTAAACAATCCAATCATGCTTTAGTTAGCTTTAGATCAAACAAATCAATCACACAAATCAAGGATTTGGGATTCTCTTCCCTCATCTATAAATAATCATTCATTCCTCTCCATTTATCATCTTTGGAAGCTTTGAAATTTACATCGTTATTGTGTTGGATTATCTATCAATCTCATATGTCGTTACAATGCCCAATTGATCACAAATCAATAATCAAATCAATCATTCAATCACTTTGCTCATAGTTGAAATCTACTTCCATTGGAAAACCTTTGGAGCATCCATAAACAAATTTGATCAAGAGATTCAACAAGCTTGGTGCTTCATTCCAAGCTTCAACAATCTCATCCGAGGTTGCAAGGAGATATGAAGGAAGAGATTTATTTTTCTTTTATTTGCTTTGTTTCTTTCGTTTTGTAGTATTTCTCTTGTATACATGAACTAATTTTATTTGATTAGTTTAAAGATATTCTAAATGACATTTTGCATACACTACTTTGGATAAACATTTAGTAAAGTTACTAATTAGTTATTATCACCCTTCTCATAGGCTTGAGAAGGTCAAAGGTAAACCTTATACAATTATCATGACATTGATGGACATCATAATAATAATTGTTTTGATTTACAATGCAAGATAATATAACTTTAAAATAAGGGAATTACTTATTTCAAAATTACATATCATTGATCTTTAACTTCTTTGTTGACATCTCTAACGATGGATGTTGATACATCTCATAATGCACCTTTATAGGAACCACTTGTTATATGAATACATCCCCATGTATTAATAATTACTTCAAACTATGTATAAGGGGTGAAAATAAAGAGATAAGAAATTTCCCAAGAGTTAGATGGGTACGGGGTGAAATAAAAGGTTAGGTAAATTTAATAAAAGAAAGAAGTTAAAAACAAGATCACCCGATAACATGGGTATGAAAATATATATGTAAACCCGATAACATGGGTGTGTGATTAATATAATAATATTATGAAAAGATGTTTGAATGGGTGAGACCTTTGGAAGGTGATAAATAATAGGAGAGGACCCTTGGGGATGGCATGAAATATGTGAATGTGAAAAATATGATTTGGATATAATCCAATGTATGGAAAATAATACGTAATATAAATGCATATAATGAGAAATAAGTGTAGGATTGGTGAATATTTTGTATGTGAAAAATATGGAGAACACAACATTTTAGGGGACTAAAGTCCCTCCTCTTAATGGGGAGGTTCCCTTATTGAAATCCAAAATGGAAAATCACATAAATATTTACAATATTTTAGCCTAGTTCTCGTTGAATTTTGGATTCCATATATTGGGTTTTATAGGGGAAGAAATAAGCGAGGAGAACAAGAGAAGGAAAAGATATAATTCAAAGATGAGGAAGTGATATCACTTTCGTAAGAAAACATATAGATTTCTAACTTGTTATCCATATCATGAGATTTAAACATAACATTTCCATAGAAAAAAATAAATATAACAATTTGTATTTAAATTGATATAATACAAACATATCTCGACATAAATTTTGCAATATGCTTAGGAAAGCATGAACTCATATTTTCATTAATATCATCACCAAGAAATGTACAAGGATGGAGAATAGAAGAATGGGAGAGAGGAAAAATAAACTTATCTTCAAAATATTTATTTAATAGAAGTTCCGTATGCGAACCAAAAATCCAACCCCTTACAATGAGAAATGATACTAATGTATACTTTTCATCTTGTAATCCACTTTCCCATTAAAAATCATTAATTTTTAAATCTTTCACTTAAGTTATAACTTAAGTGACTTTATATTTAGTCACTTAAGTTTTTCTAGTACAAAATAGAAATGTCACATAAGTTATGAAAATCAAATGGAAGAATGAAGAACCAGAGAGAAGAACCAACAAATAAATAAACTCTTGGGTGGAAGCACAATAGCGTGTCCCACTTCTTGTTCCAAAAACACGAGTGGGAGATTGGGAGTAGTGAGATTTCGAGGGGTTTGAGTGAATGATTCACTTGAACCCCCTTCGAGTGAGCCCCAATATATATATAAGTAATGATGCTAAGGCCGCCATTTTTCTCCTCCATCAACACACTCGCTGAGATCTTTGCTCGAACCCTAGTTTCTCCAACAACCTCAAAAACACTACAAATCGGATATTTTCCTTTTTTTTTTAGGAATTTTTTGAGTTTTTTTTTCCAAAAATTGAAAAATAGGGGAAGTTTTCATTTAAAAAAATTAAAAACCAAAATTATAGCATTAATGGGTGTATGTTATCTTAAAAAGTATTCTAAAATGAATTTTAATTTATTTTTTTATAGTTATGGTGTTTTCTTCTATTAATTTGCATGAGAGAACTGAATTAGAGATAGCCAAACTCTCATCTATTCTTCAACAACCAACTACAATTGGCCACTACAAAGTACATTGTGAAAATATATTAAAAGACCTTCAAAAAATATAATTAAACTTGAAAACATACAACCCCTTCCATCTTAAGTCACTAAAAAAATTATGGATGAACTAAAATCTAGTGTGACAGGCGATGTGGGGTATAATGAAGTGGTAGGTAGAATTTCAGATAAGGAAGTCGTTAAGAGCTCGTGTTGGATGAGCTATGTAGGAAAAAAATCAAGGGATATTACATAAACAAATGTACATGTCACCTTTGTGCACCTTTGATTTATCCTAGATTTGTGGCCTCTCAAGGCCAATTTCCTAACAATGATCAATTATCGTTATACTTCATTATGATGCTACATGCTGAGGTTCACCTAAACCTAAAGGTGAACTATTTAGACATCCTAAGTTATTTCGAGTAGGGGCATGGACACATTAGTCATAGGCCTGCATATTTTTAGGACGAAGCTCCTACTTGTTGTTGACGCGAGACAATTTTTAGAGAGGCCACAACCATTTTTACCCGGCTTTCAAGAGGTTGTCGCACCTATGATTTTGATTGCCCATGAGGGTGTGATTGAGGGTTTTGGGAGCATTTCTCGTGATACCTAAATTATCTCTTCTCGATTGTGTAGGTTGGTTCCTTCGAGAGATGTGGAACTAGTGATCCTGATAATAGTAGCAATCATGCACATAGTGAGTTGTACGCTCATGCACATTTGATATCACTTGTTTGAGGTCGACGCAATTATGGATGTTACACAATCGTAGGTTAGCATGCATCATATCTTCGACATATTGCAGCCACATGAGGTGATTGCACGAGACCATGACATTCCACTATCGGGGTATTGATTATATGGAGTAGATGATTGTTTAGGGTAGCATATTACATTCGTATGGAGTATACTACTACAAATAAATACAGTTGGACTTCTTGTTGTTGCAATTGTGACACCAAAATGTTCAACACTATTTTATTCTAGTGTGTGAAAATTAAACCCTAATTTAAATTTATATTTTATTACATTATTACTTTACAATATAAGTATTTAAATAGATATCTAATATCTAGTGTTGACATGGAATATTGAACATGTACCTACGTGTTTAGGATTTTTCTCCAGGGTACACTTTGGTGAGCATTATTACAGACACCCTAATTTCATATATGTCTTAAATCAATTAATTCCCCTTCCTCATTTACCACAAAAATACACTTCAATTAATCAAATATAATTTGATTAATTATCCATTTCAAAATCCAAAAAATAACACAATCCTCACCACATGTCATTATTCTCCATGTTTTTCTACTATTGAATTAAAAATTCAAATTCAAATCCTCACCCACCCTTCATGGTCCCCACTCACTTAAAATCCTCCACTTATGAATTAAAAATATAATTCAAATCCTCACCCATTCTTCGTGGCCCCACTCATCTAATCTTACTCACATTTTCAAACCACTCACCTAATCTTGCCCACATTTTCAAACCACTCACTTAATCTTGCCCACATTTTCAAACCATGATTACTTAAATTAATCTAAGTTAATCACTCCCCAGGACTTATAAATACAACCTTACCCTCCCCTCTAAACACACGGAGAATCAACTTGAATGTCATATCTAAGTTCTTGCATCCTTTGAGAAAAAACATCCTTTTGCCTCGTCCCGATGCCCAAATAGCCTCATAATCCTTTTTCCCATCTGGTGCAAAGTAAGAGGATTGTTGTTGTAGGAAGGTCTTGCTCCGTCTTGAAAAAAGCACCTACATATCACACAATCAGGGCTCAATCCAAGTTTCCTAGCCCATTCTCGAGGTTTCTTTATGGAGCGCAAAGGAGGAGGTATGATTATTGGCATTTTACTTCCTTGTTAGTAGTGTATTTTTCCTAGCTTACATTCTAAAGACGCCAAGTTACTTTTGATATGTTACCATTAATTTCCTAATTAGTGATTTTGTTTGTTCTTTGTTTATTATTGTTCATTATTATTTCCTTTTCTGCCTCCCTTATTGCCTTCTTTGGTTAACCTTCATGCTTTGGGTAGTATTTTTGTTGTGCGAATGTCTTGTGGTGTATTTGCAGTTATAACAACAATGAAACTATAACGCTCATCCTATCTTTGATCTCCTCAGTGCTTGGTGTTTAGTTCCCAGTTTGATTTTGCTATTCACTCGTAATCTGTAGAAACACATGAACTAGTCATTAGTTTATCATCTTACTGTCATGGGACAACCAATCCGGAAAATGTATTTATTTATTTACTTTTGCTAAAATAACTACTTTGTAGGAAGTTTATTATTATTATTATTATTTCTTCTTTCTTTCATTTTAGTTAATCATTTTGTGATCTAACTCTTTATTTCATTTATTGTTCTTTTTAACCTTCTTTGTCAAAATTTTAGCTTCTTAGGTGAAGTACAAAAGTCAGAAAATAAAAAAATAGCTCTGGGACGTTTTTCTCACGTTCAAAATTTTCATTCAGAGTGCTACCATAGCCCATCTTCCGGAAGCCATAACTTTTGCTCCCAAACTTGGAATGACTTCATTTTTTTAACGGAAAGGTATCGAAAAGATCTATGCAATGGAAAAATAATTTTTTGATTTAGACTTATAGAAATTTTTGGTTTCATTTCTTCTAACACCTGTCTTTTTAACAAAAAAAACAAAATTATAGTTTTTTTTTTTAAATTATTTTATTTTATTTAATGTAACAACCTCACGCGTATGCTCTTTCCTCGCACTTCAAAAGTGATCTTGGAAATCGAAACGTGAGGCCACCCAGCTCATCAAAACAATTTTTTTATTTTTATTTTTTTAATTTTTTGCCTTACATTTCAATTTTCCACAACACTTCTAGGTAACGTTTTCACACTCTTCTTTCGTCATTTTTCTTTTTTGTGAAAACAATCATTATCACTATTTCACAATCATGATTAATCGAACGCAATTATTATTAATCATTATCACTATTTCACAATCATGATTAATTGCCTTCGAACGATTAACATTATTAATCATTTATAGCACTTTGAGACCTAGTCTCATCACAACGTTTGTATTTACCTGCGCCCTTGCTCTTCACTTACGTTGGAAAGAACTTACGTAATCACTTTATCATTTGTAGTGCATGCGAGTCATGCCTAAATAAATTCATTGAAGACCTAACAAAGCCCCTCGGCATTATCCTGTGTAAATCTTTGGGGAGTTATAAGGACACCATACACATTCATCCCTCCATCACCTTCCACCTTTTCACAAAACCTGTTCTAGACGTGGTGATTCACTTCAAACATGCAAGTAAGAATTGGTGAGTCTCCTCCAATGCTCTAAGGGCTCCCTGTACCAATTTTGTCCCCTGTGCATACAATTAGGTATATCAGGACTAGGGTATATCGGAGGATGCATTTTTTTGGAGTAATAAGAGCCTGCATCCATCAGTCCACAACATACTTGTATGATTGCATGAAACAATGATCATTCCTGAAGAATTTACCTCATAAGCCAAAACAATTGGATCCACATGATTGCTTGTTGTTTGAAAACAAAATAGTTTAGCATTGTTTTATCATAAAACTTGGCTGATATCAATGTGTTCATTGTAAAATTTCAAACCCTAGTTGTGTTAAAAAAATCAGTTCTCGACCAATTCAATACCAAGCGAAAACATCCAAACAATCCAACAACATAGACCAAAACATCGCACCAATTTCATTAGCTCACTTCAGCCAACATTACATCTATCATAGCTTGTCCTTGGCTATATCCAACTGATATTGAGTGACTAGCATTCACTCCCCATATCGTCAATTGTCAAAACATCCTTCATAGCTTGTTTCCAACTATATCAAACTAATATTGGGTGACTTGTTTGAGTTCACTCATTATTTTTCCACCATCACATTTATCCAAATCACAGCCAACACAAATCCTTTCATAACTCATTTTGAGTTATATCACAACCATATTGAGATTAACCTGTTTAGGTTACTTTCCCTGTCAACAATCCCGAGCTTGTTTAAGCCAAACCAATCAACATCTTCATCATAGCTTATTTGAGCTATATCCCATTTGTATCGAGTACCTTGTTTGAGTGTACTCCTTACATTGTCTTCTGATAAGCTTGTTTAAGCCAAATCAAACCATTTTCATTATAGATTGTTCGAGCTATCACATATTTCTCCCAAGTATCTTGTTTAAGCTTACTCCTTATAGCCTTACTTGTTAACTCGATTAAGCCAAAACAAAGATCACAATCAATAGGTTGAGTTCTTCATTGCACCTTTCTCTATTCTCCCTCTCTTTCAACCACGATGAATTCACAAAAAACATCACACAATGAGCTATTAGAACAAATTAATAAGATGACAACACAACTCTCTCATATGGCTACCCAAATCAGTGAACGATCACCCAAAAGGCCAATCATACAACCTCACGAAGACATCAGTTCACGTAAATTCCAACGTCAGTTTACCCCCTTGGAGAAAGTCTCTCTAGTGTTTTTCATCAACTAAAAGAGGCTAAACTGATAAGATATCCAATTACAAAACCCTTTGTCAAAGGGGAAGCTAAACCATGTTGGTACAAACCTAACACATACTGTGACTTTCATCGCATTGATGGTTATCACACAGATAAATGTGTACGATTTAAGAATTATGTCTAAGACTTAATTGATGATGACATCATCTTTGTAGAACTTGATGACAACACTCTTGCAACCAACGACACATCCAATACCACAAATTTCCATGAAGAGTTGACTCTATCGCCGAAACCCTCACCTCTTAAAAATGGCATGGGCAAAGCGTAGAGGGTCATTCTCATAAAAGCATAAAAATATTGCAAAACATTCAAAAAGAAACAAACAAAACAAAACAAAAACAAAAAAAAGACAAAAAGGGAATTCACTCGCCTATGTTTTGCCTTTGGTGATGAGCCCTTGCTTCTCACTAGTAGCATGGGGCAAGGTATAGGGAGTCATTTCAAAAATACAAAATCTTACAGTGCTTACAAATTATAAAATCCCCAAAGAAGTAATTTAGATGCCTAAGTGAAGAGAGAACTATCCCTTCACCTCATATCTTACCAATCATATGCCCGATTAAGCCACCACTGCCTAAGTCTAGCACGTGACTCATAAAGTGAAAGCCATTTTTGAAACTGGTTCGATCATGGTTATGAAGAATGGAGTCACAATTTCCCAAAGGGATTGTTGTTAGCATTTGTCTCTATATTCATTATTGTTACCTTGTAAAATTGTGAAGGGCAATTTTATAGGTAACCATACCAAATTTTACCACTGTCCTCTTCAAGGACCCTCTGCGTTCGGAATATTACCAAATCCCTTTCTAGGAAATCTAGTTCTCCGAACTTAGCCATTTTGGTCCCTTTTTGGCTGGGCGCACCTTTTATTTGTGTAACACAGAATAAATTTGCGCCCCTTCATTTCTTTCTTTGGTGCACAATTTGACGTGTCAACACATAAATTGTTGCGCCTTCCCGTGAGCGTCTTTTCTTGCGTGCGCAAGGCGCATGCGCCTTCATGTTAACAACTAAATTGTTGCGACAGTGTTTTGGTGCACCAAAGGCGCAAGGAATGAAGTGTTGACAGTCTTAAAGTTGCGCAAAGGCACAAATATTCTTTGTGTTGACACGCGTTTATCCATGCCAAAAGTGCGAAGTTTTACATGTCGACACATGTTTGCCATTGCACCTCTTGAAAAAGTGGTTGGCGCATTTATTGCACCTTTTCCTATATATAGGCGCACCCGCCCTGTCACTTTCACAATTTAAAAACACGTGATAAATTTATTCCTCTGCACCTGTCAGCATGCCCGTCCTCCTCGTATCACGTTCGTGGACCCCGTTTCGTCTCTCACATTCTATATATTCCGGTAGGTGGTTCTTACTCCTCTTATGTTTTGTTTTGATTGTTTGTGTGGTAGGAAACAATGGATCTGTGAATCATAAAACCCCTCCCCTGCTGTTCTTGCAATCTTTCTCCCCAAGCTGTTTTCCTCCTCTTTCCAGATCTGCTGGCCAAGAGGACTCTGCCTGAAAAAAATCCAAACCTCTTTGCTTTGCCCCCTTCACCGCTTGAATCAATGTGGAGTTAAGCCTAAAGGATCATGAATCTATCAGAGAGAAGGAAAACTTGAAAAACTGTTTCCAAGCTACGTTTTCCCCTTGGTGCAATCGCCACCCTTGCAACAGAAACACAGTCGACACCTATGGCGCACCAACATTGATTGCAACACATAAGCTCCCTGCGCCATGTGTAAACCAAGTAAATCCTAAAACTGGCGTAGGTGCATCCTCGCTTACCACAACAATATGTCATGCAAGCTTTCTGCTGCTTGCGCATGAAAGTACCCTTCGCACACCTAAATTTGGTGCTTCACGCAATAAACCTGCGCACCCTTTGGCGCACCAAACTTCCATGTTGCAGTCAAATACTTGCGCCATAGGTGCACCCCCCCTACAACAATTGACATTACTTGCACCAAGTATAAAACTGCATAACGGCACAGGCGCATCCCCGCTTACAATAACAAATAATGTCATATGCAAAATCCTTGCGCCCTGTGCCCTTTGGCGCTGATTTGTTCCTTGTAACACTCCGATTCAGTGTGCCATTCTAATAGCTTTGCAGCCTGTAGTGTTCCTGCGCCCTGTGCCCTGAGGCCTTAAAATTGCTAACTCCTCATTCTATTATGTAGTGCTTTAATGGAAGATCTGACAGCTAATATGGCTCTTTGGCGTTGGACTTCTCTTCTTCTTCTTGCAGATCAGCAACTGAACTCAGATCCATATATGTCTACATCAAGCAAGAAGCCAACCAAGTCAAAGGGTAAGGCTAAGCTTACAGAAGAAGAGATGAAGTATAAATACCAGAGGGTTAGGATGCCCGAGTCCCAGGCAGAATGTGACCTGGACATAAGAGACTCTGAACTCGGTCACATAGACATGGAGGATTTCTGGGCCAGAACCAGGAGAGTCACAGGAAGTCCTTGGATGGACAAGCTGGTGGGCAGTGGACTACATTTCTTTGGGGGGGATCCCACAAATCGGTGGCGATAAATAATGAATTTATGATGGTAGTGGCCCGTTGTTACAACAAAGACACAAGGTGTGTAGAAAATGAAAAGGGCGAGGTCATAATCAACCTCACTGCCCGACACTTTGAAATCATGCTAGGCATCCCTCACCACCGACACTTTGTGGCTGTAAGCCAAGAGGACTGCACCAAGGCATGGGAGGACAATGAAGACAAGTGCATGCAGCTGATGAATGAAGTGTACTTGAAAAACAAGAAGGTAATAACCAGATGGCCACAGGTTATTCACCGCAGTGACTTCTCCGAGGAATTGAGCGACACCATCACATTCCTTAGTAGAGTTTTTGGGCTTTCTGACACCCATTACTTTCACAAATGGATGCTCAAGTACCTTGAAACTATGAACAAGAATGTGCCAGATCAACGCTTTGAGTGGGTAGAGGTCATAAGCGTGCACCATATCCGAGCAGCTCCAACAACTCACCACAACGGGGAGATTCTACATGAACTCCTATGTAGTCTACGCTGCAGCCTCGGAGAGGGATTATCTAGCACTGAGCCGATGCGGGGTTTGGCCCCAGGTAAAAATATATGAATACTACTGGATCTGAAGCTTGAGAACAACATCCCAGTTTACTAAAATCAACGATGCCTTTTTCTACGACATCATCTGCCTATTGAGGCCCAACATGACTCATGGTCGAATGACCAAGAGCATTGTCACAGCAACAGAGAAGTGGGGGGCCTTATTTACACAATTTCCCACCTTCACCTATCTCAGGGCAAGCTAACTTCCTAGGTGAGCCCACTAAATTACCAAGGTACGCTGGCCCCAAGCTGGTCCTGTTGGAGCTATCCAGATAGCTCGTAACATACCATGAGAAGTGCTTGAAGAGAAAGAAGGGTGGAACTCCTTTCCCCCTTACAGTGGGCAGATACACATGCATCTCTCACCACAAAGCCCGGAAATGGTTGCCGAGCTAGAACTGCTCAATCTGAAGCACAACTTCCCGGCGAGGCCCACTTTTGATCCAAGGAATTGCCTTCCCAAGGCAAAACTTGATCCAATCCATATTCCACAGATCGAGGACATCTATATCGACCTGTACCATGAGGTTGAACTTAGAAGGAAGGACCACTCCCGCTTGGCCTTGGCAGAGATTATTCAATACGGCATGGCCATTGTTCCAAAGGGTTATCAAACTACCGATCAAGAAGTTGATCAGGTATATCTAGATACAGATGGGGACAACTGGCCATTTGCTGCAATCGACAGAACAAAAGCACCCCAGACCATTGAAGAAAGGGTCAAGGAGACATTGCGGAGGACAGAACACTGGTGCAGAATGAATGGCCTTATCTACCTCGGGGTAGATTTCACTACATCCCCATTAGAAACGCACTATCAAAGTGCAAAGCATCTCGCCAAAAGGTCAAAGGCAAGGATAAAGAGGGTGAATCAAGCTCTGCTCAAGAAGGAGCTCCTGAAAGTCCTCCTTCCGCTGCACAAGAACAGGTTGTAAGCCTGGTATCCCTAGAGAAAGAAGCGGCGGAAGGTGTTTCGACGGGCACATCCACTCAGGGTGTCGCCACTACTACAACCGCTGAGGTCCCTTCTATCCCTTCTCCCTCTCCTCCTTCTCCTCCTCGCATGACCCAAGTGACCATTCCTTTGGTCGTGTCCTCTCCCCCATCTTCTACTATTCCCCCTTCCTCGTCATCCATCTTCTCTTCTCTCGCGGAGCTGTCCCCCACCATTTCTTCTCTCATCTCTCAGCTCCCTTCCATTCCCATGTCTACCTCCCCTGCAGTATCCCTTCCTCCCGTGAGCACTTTCTCGGCCTCCCTCTCGATGCCGCCACCAAGTGTCTCTACCCATTTCCCCTCATCCACTGCAGTATCGCCCCCTCTTCTACCTCTGGTCCCGTTCCCTTAAGTCCAGCATGGATCTCACAAGGATCTGAGCCAACAAAAGAGGAAATTCCCTATCACACCGATGGACTTCTCCGTCATCCCAGCAAAAGGGGCTAAGAAGCAAAAGCCTATAACCCACTTCTCTCATAGTGCATCGGGGAAAGAGTAATGGAGATTGCATACCCCGATCCTTCAAAGGGTAAAAATATCTTTCTCCGACAGATTATACAGTGACCCAAGTCACAATGGGAACATCTTCGGAAAGTCTTCAAGGAGAGGCCCTATCTACGGTGGATGCCCTTTGCAAGAAACTTCAAGAAGCAAAGGAGAAGAATAGGTTACTAACAAAACAAAACAAACATCTTCTCCACGCCCTGCATAAAATGGGTAGTGCACCTCCTACAATTGCCACTGAAACTCCTGAGCTCTTAAGCCAGGATAAGATAAACGAGTATGCCAAAATTGGCGAACAAGGTATGGTAGTTTCCGCTTGAGGGATCAAATCCTCAAAGACAGCGAGGAGGTAATAGTCAAGTTCACCGAATTGTATCAGAATATCAGTCGGGTGAACAAAGATCTCCAGGTGATTGCAGGACCTATCTCTCGAGGAGTTGGACCATGCAAGGCTGCAACACGAGACATTCCAGAAAATGCTCGACTGCTCAGTCGACGATCTAGTGAAATTCGGCATTTTCAGTCACCCCAGGGTACCCAGCAAGATCCTTGCTACATTGGATTACCGGGTCGACCAGATGGAGTTCGTCCTGGAAAATATTGATAAATTCAAGGAGGAAGCCCTAGATGCAATGCATCAAATGGAGCAAATTTTTCTAAGGATGTCTCCAGGCTTGCTTACTCCTTTCGCCTTGAGGAAGGTAGATGAAACTATCCGGATCTTCAAAGAGATCGTCTCGCAAGGGTTAGGGCCAGAAGCCACTTTCGACACCGAATGCATCAACAACCTTCTGGCTTGCCGTGATTTTGTGGGGTTCCTGATGGAGGTAGGAAATGAATATTTCAAACTCCCTGAAAAACTCAGAGATGAGCGGGAGACTCTGTGAGGTCATCGGTGATCATACGAAGGGTCCTGCCCAGGATCAACTTCAGCCCATGATCAGTAAATTCATGGAATATCGGACTCAGTTCCACATCACCTCTCCCAAACAACAGCAGAAGCAAGATACCCCCTTCCAGCCGCGAGATGACGATGAATAGCTTTCTTCCTCTTGGCTTCCTTTTTGTAAATATCTAATAGTATGTTGGTACAAACGATGACCTCATCCATGTTGCACCATGGGATGTTGTCATCCACCAAGTTGTCCAAAGTCAACATTGACTTTTAGATATTTTGTAATTAGTTGTTGGTTGCCTTTTGCCTTCTCTCTTCTCCTTCTTCTATATATACTTGGATACTTGTCGTATGCCAAGGGTGGATACTTTTTAGATGAAAAATAGAAGTAAGAAGAAAAGACTTTGAGCTTTTTGTAACAGAAGAAAACATTAATACAAATATTAAGACTTTGTGCTGAATATGTGTGTTATGAGCATTTAATCTTTCTTATGTCAGATTTATGCGTTTATTCTGTTGAATCTATCTCTACTTTTTTGTCATTTATTCATCAGTATTGCTTTGTTCGTCTATGCAAGTAAGTTCGGCTTTGTTTACTACCAGCCCAAAACATAGACCCTTCGACATTTCTACTTTGAATTCATTTCTTTTCTCCCTTGATCTCTTCTATCTCCTACCTCGTTTCTTTCCCTTCTTCTCGGAAATACCTCTCTGGGATGAGATCCCAACCCCCAAAGACAGAATATTGTGAGACTTGCATAGATTCGTGCTAGTAGAATAGTAATAAACCGATTTCGCTTGCTTTGACTCAAAGAGGGGCTATGCCCTGCACACCGTTGGCTCGTCTATCCATAGATCTGTTCACCTCGAGATTTTCGGACCAACAATTATCTAACTCCTACGTCCCTTCTTGATTCTCGGTGATGAGCCCACGCGTCTTACTAGTTGTGTGGAGTCAAGAATGGAGCTGGACTTCTTTTCATCATATCATCACCACCATATTCTCGCTTGATGGAAAGAGAATTTGTGTTATTATGAGCATAAGTTACCACACGTAACACGATACATACGGATAATATCTTGGTTTATCGTCTCTCAAAAATAAGTTTGCACTTTGGTCCATAAATTGCCAATAACATTATAAAAATCTAAAAACAACTCCAAAAATCGTCAAAATCCAAAAACAGTGTAAAAATCTAAAAATCTAAAAACATTAGAAACACTTGTCAAAAATCCAAAAACATTTGAAAATCATCAAAAATCCAAAAACATTAGCAAGAATCGTCAAAATCCAAAAACATTTGAAAATCGTCAAAAATCTAAAAACATTAGCAAGAATCGTCAAAAATCCAAAAACATTTGAAAATCGTCAAAAATCTAAAAACAGTGTAAAAATCCAAAAATCTAAAAACATTAGAAAAAATTGTCAAAAATCCAAAAACATTAGAAAATCTATATATATATATATATAATAAACAAAAATAAAAAATATTGTAAACTCCACAAAATCACAAAAACTCTAAAATAACCAACACAATTCAACCTTTGAACTATTATCCCCAACGAATGATCCAATCACCTTATGACTACCAAATTCAAACCACTTCTCCTCGTGTGAATCCTCGCTTGGGGCAAATCCGGCTCTCATTGCTTCCTTGTTTGAGGACAATGACCCAATATTTTACTATGTCCTCATACCCCTGCTTGGGGCACATCCGATCAATCCTCACTATGGAACACGTTAGGGATATGTTTATTGGTTCTTGTGTTGCATTATTAGTTATAAATTATTAATTACTTTCTTGTATCTTGATATATTACAGGGGGCATCTTGATTTTATGTATCCTGGTGTTCTCTCTAATATTCTTATGTTATCTGATTGCATGTTGTCATACTGGGGCATCATACTTTCTTGATGGCCTCTGTCTATGCTCTCTTCCATTTGCATATCATACTAGGGCATCAAACCTTTTTGATGGTCCTTGTCATCTTTATCACGCATATTACAGATCTAGTCATCCCGATCTTTTATATCACGATGCATCATGTTATGTGCTATATTAAAATTAAGATGCTTTTCGTCACGTGAGTATCTTCCTGCATGATCAACATCTTACTTTGCACCCCATCCATTCACCCATACTAATACATTCCCCAGTTTGGGAATCCTACTTGATCATCATTGCAGTTTGTGAATCCTACTTGACGATCTTTCTCAAGTAGCATTCACTATCCAACAGCTCCTTCTCCCCCACCATGCTCACCATGTATTTGATCCATTCATCCTCGCTCCTCATTTTTACTCCTCCGCCACTTATCCCCATATTACCCTTCTCACCATTCCTATCCCCTCTCACCCATTTGTATTCTTTCCTTTCACCCTTTTGCTTCCCGCTTGACAATCTTACTTAATAACCCCTTCTATATGGAATCTTCAAGGTGGAGGTTTACTCTCTCCCTAAGATCTTCCCACTGTAGAAGCTTCTTCACCACCTCCCCTCTCATCAAACAACAATCACCACCAAACACATCTTCCCATTCCACCTCTTCTGCTTCTCATTCTCGCATCATTACTCTCACCACGCAGGCATCCCAATTAAGGATTCCCCTCACACTCTCCGCCCTCCACTACATATATTCCTTCATCCATTCATGTTACCCTCCTTTGTTTCCTTTCTTTCTTGTTATCACCTCATCTCATATCATATACCACTCAGGCATACCTCACTCACTCTTTTCTCATCCTTCCCCAAATCCATCTTATGCCTAGTCATCCTCCTTACACGCTCTCGTAGTATGGAAAATTCACTTGAGGGTTCCCCTTCAGTCCATTTTGTCATACCCTATTCCCACCAACTCTATCATCATCCTTCTTCTTCTTCAGCTTGGCGATCTTACTTAACCATTCCGACCGCATGACAATCTTACTTAAGACTTCCACTTAAGGTTGATCTACCCTATGGCCTTCCCCCATCCCATCATATTTCCCCCATCTTATTTCTCCCACCTCTCGTCATGATCATCATCTTCAACCTACCATTCCACCCCTGTCCCCAATATCATTTTGTCTTTCTCCTTGCATATCATCCTGTCCATTAGGTGATCTTACGAAACCTCTCCTATGACATGACGATCTTACTTAAGAGATTCTCTTCAAGATGACATGTCATATTACACTCGCCCATCACTCTACAATCTCACCATCCATCTTTCCTCTTCGTTCCCCATCATCACATCTTTTACCACCACCATCACCCTCCTCTGCTCGGCAATCTTACTTAACCGCTCACCCGACATGGCAATCTCACTTAAGAGTCCCTCTTAAGGATGATCTGTCTCCTTGCCTTTCCCCATCACTACACACCCTTCACCCTTCACTTTTTCTCTCAAAGCATTCCCCATTATCACATCCTTTCACCTTCTTTTGATTCTCGCAAACACCACTTCTCGCAAACACCACATCTCCGGTTTCGCTCACTTGGAAATCTTACTTAACCACTTCCGTCACATGACAATCTTATGTCGTGGTCCTCCCTACTTGAATTTGTCATCGTGAACTTCTCCCCGCCTCATTCTTCATTCACTTTGTTGATCACTTCTTCCACCTGGTATCTCCTACTACCCACTTTTTCCTCCTAATATTATCCTTTCTCCACGTATCCTCTTACAACATCTAATCTCTTCTCGCCTACAATCACGTTCTTTTCCCCCATTTTCCCCTTCTTGATCCATCATCCTTCATACCGTTTCTTCCCATTCTTTTCATGTCTTGGTTCTTCATCCTCACCTCGTTCATCCTCATCACCCGCATCCTCTCCTCGCTTTCACCTAGTCCCAACTCATCCCTCCCATTTTCTTTACTCTTTCCACTTCATCTTCTCAAATTCCCCCACATTTCTACCCACACACACATTCGCCATTATTGTTAACATTCCTCTATCATTCTTTCATCATCATCTTCTATTCCCGCGCTAATAATTGTAAATGGGCTTTCCCTAAAAATCATCAATCCTCATTCCGCATGACCTCATTCACTCCCTTGAACCTTCTAGAGTTTCCCTTCATTCCATCCTTCCTCTAAGACGATTGCTCATTGTAAAGGGCTTTCCTAACGTCCCTTTGTTGGCGTTACCCTTTCCAATCCTCATTAGATTTCTCCTTTCCTTCATTTTTTCTCTCACCCTTCCCCACCACTCATTGTAAAGGGATTTCCCTAACATCCCCTCATTGACATTGCCTCTTCTATCCCCCATTCTCTTTTCTCTCCTATTCTTTTCCCTCAATCCCACCCTTTCTTGTCGCTTCTTACCCATCTCTCCATCTTCTCTTCGCCCTCTTCAATATCTTTACTATCTTCATCATACATCCTTTTTCTATTTTCTTGTCATCCTAGTATCCTCATTTCATGCATCTCCACATCTTTTCCAATCGATGTCATTCCTCCCCTCTTTCTTCTTTGAACATTCCTTATATTGTTCCCTTTCCACTTATTACCCCCTTTTTGTATTCTCTTCCTTCTACATCATTTTCTTTGTTATCCTCTTCTTTCTCCCACCCCTCATCTTATTTCCCTTCCCCTGTATCGTCTTCTTCCCCTTTTTTCCATCACGTTTCCTCCTTACTTCCCCATCGATAACCTGGCTCTTCAGCGTTGTCCTGTCTTTTTTATCATACCACCCTCCACATGCATCTCCATATGGTCTGTTCCATATTCTTTGCCTTGGTCTTCCTTTTTGATGACACGATTCCTTCAGATCTTCTCCCTGTATTCACTCTATCATCCTTTCCTCTCCCTAATTTTCACGTTTCTTTTGACCACTTCTCCTTTTCTCTACCACCCCTACCTTTTCATTCATTCTCAGTATCTGCTTTCTCTTATTTTCTCTTTTCTTTTTCACACTTTCCTCGCCCCTCATAGTTTCTTTTTTTTCTCCGTTATACTTTTTTCTTCCTCTTTCCATTTTCATCCATTTCACCCCTACTCCCACCTAGTTTTCTCCTTCTTATTTATCCTTTCCCGTTTCTTGCTTTTCAAATTTCTATCATTTATTTCACTTTCATGCATCCCTCTTTACTATCTTTGTTGCTTCCTTCATTTTGCACATCTCTCTATTTCATCCCTTCACCCTCTCCTCTGTCATTTTCTTGTTTTTGCCTTGTTTGTCCTTCATCATTCCCTTCTTCCCCTATCATCCCTCTCTCTTATTTCTACCTCTTTCATTCCTTTTTTCCCCCTCCCCTATCTCCCTTACTCTTCTCGTAATCAACCCCCAATCCTATCCATTCCCTTTTCTCTTTCCCACACACCCTCACACCTAGCATTCAAGGCATTAAATCCTTTCTCCATTTGCGTCGTGCAAACATTTCAGTCTCTTCCACTCCATTATCATCCTCTTCTCTCTGCATAATTCATTTATCTTATTTTCGAGAGTTTTTCGTATATTCCATTCTTGTCAGTCCTCTCGAGGGGCATCATCACATCTATCCATAATCACATCTTCTCATGACATTTTTGTCTTGGAGGATACTATGATATCCGTCACTCACCACTTGCTATTCTCTCTAACAAACATTCGCTCTACCTTTTGCTTAAAAAAGTAGATTGAATTCTTCCCCATATCATCCTACTTTCTTTTTTGAGGACACTATTTTCATAGTACCCTTCCAAAGAGGGGCAAATGTAGACACCCTAATTTCACATCTGTCCTAAATCAATTAATTCCCTTCCTCATTTCCCACAAAAATACACTTCGAATTAATCAAATATAATTTGATTAATTATCCATTTCAAAATCCAAAAAATAACCCAATCCTCACCACATGTCATTATTCTCCATGTTTTTCTACTATTGAATTAAAAATTTAAATTCAAATCCTCACCCACCCTTCGTGGTCCCCACTCACCTAAAATCCTCCACTTATGAATTAAAAATATAATTCAAATCCTCACCCATTCTTCGTGGTCCCCACTCATCTAATCTTGCCCACATTTTCAAACCACTCACCTAATCTTGCCCACATTTTCAAACCACTCACTTAATCTTGCCCACATTTTCAAACCATGATTACTTAAATTAATCTAAGTTAATCACTCCCCCAGGCTATAAATACAACCTTACCCCTCCCCTCTAAACACACGAAGAATCAATTTTAATGGCATATCTAAGTTCTTGCATCCTTTGAGAAAATAACATCCTTTTGCCTCGTCCCGATGCCCAAATAGCCACATAATCCTTTTTCCCATCTCAGTGCAAAGTAAGAGGATTGTTGTTGTAGGAAGGTCTTGCTCTGTCTTGAAGAAAAACACCTACATATCACACAATCAGGGCTCAATCCAAGTTTCTTAGCCCATTCGAGAGGTTTGCTTTCTACGGAACACGAAGGAGGAGGTATGATTATTGGTATTTTACTTCCTTGTTAGTAGTGTATTTTCCTAGTTTACAATTACACTTCCTAACCCATAACGTGTCCTTACAAAATTTTTCATAGAGCTTGAATGAGCCAAGCCATGATGCACCACTTAATCTTGGCGACATAAGTCTTGGTTCATTAGCATCATCTTTATTTGCTAGTGTTGAGGCTGCAAGTCACGCAAAGACAATTGTTGGTGGCGGCCCCATAGATCCTGAGACACATTCCACGAGAGGTATATATGTATATATATATTGTGTTTTAGATTTAATATTTAATCTAAATTGTAATTTGTGAAATTAATGTTTTATTAATTTTTTTATCAACTTCTTACATTTATTTTATTTTTTTCACAGGATCGACATACCATGCCAGATATGCACTAGTGTAGATATTCACAATGTTCGTCACGATAGATACAAAAGTAATCAATTAAATAGTTGTATGATATATTCAATTATTCAAGAAATTGTTGTAGAATTTTGCTTATATTTTAATATCATGTTATATATAGTTTCTGATGTGTATATTTCTTTTTATAAATGCAGGTGTAGTAGAGCCTAGTGAGGGATCTGATACTTGCCCTAGTAGACGACGAAGATTATAAATGTATACATTCGTTTTCATGTACATGTATATAGTGTTTACACAATATTTTGATATGACTCAGACATGTATATATATTTTGGGACATTATTTATATATAGAGATTGATTTTTATATATGATTTATTGATATTGGGTGTTCAAACATTATTAATTTCACATGTATTTTGTTGATCTATATGTTGAAATTATCTCTATATCTAAATACATAAATGTGAGCTAAATACAACCTAGGACTCAAATAATTAGCTAAAAATAATATTCCATCCAAATAATTATAAAATTCATTTATAATACATTAAAATCATTTGATCATTTTCTTAATTGCTCCATAAAATAATATGAGTAAAGAAGAACACTCACTATCCTTTGTATAAAGAGGCTTTTCTCTACTAGTGCACTAAAATGATATATGTGTGTGTGTGTGTATATATATATATATATATATATATATATATATATATATATATATATATATATATATATATAAAAACTTATATTATAAATTGCATTAATACATATTCTATGAACTTGGAAAACATTGAATAGGTAAAATGTTATAGACAAATGATGTTTTAGTGTGATACAAATCTTAATCTTGGAGATAATGGTTAGAAATAGGAAATGCAAAATAGGTATGAAAAACAAGGTAAAGCTTGCATTAAGTAAACTTAAAATAACCAATAATAAATTACTTTTTGTAGAAAAATTAATAGTGGTAGTTTTGGTCGTGACATTTAGTTTTGGCATTAAATTGACAAACCACACAAGTGAGTGATGTGCAATCACGTGAAAAATGACAAGAATGCCTAAGACACAGATAACCATGTAAGAATATGTACAAAATACAATATGTTGGAGAGTGGACATGTGGCGTGCAAGAAATGAGCTTAAATGTGGATAAACTAGGATTGTGTTATCAATATAACAATCAAGAGAATGCTATAGAATGTTGAATGTACATAAAAAATCTTAAATAGAACTCTTGGTAACTTTTGGTAGCTAAGTATAAGTCTTACACAATTTACAATCGAATCAAATTCATTGATGTATTCATGCTTCTCTCAAATTACACATAGATTGGTGTAAAAGACAACGTAATTTACAATGATTAATTCAAGAATCACTTTTCTCTATGGATCATGTGGATATTTTTATTTATTGGGCATGAATTAGGTTAGATATGATATTTGAAAAGTTAAAATTGTGCATTCACTATATGCTTGTGCTTATTGTTAGTGTTTGAGTTATTAGATTTACCATAATTTATTGTCTAGTTTTTGACTTTTTGTGCCACTTTCTCCTAAGGCATCCTTAGCTACTTTACTACATGCTTTGGGTTAGACATTCATGTGTAAGTATGAGTGGAAGTGTCCACGAAGATAAATTCATGTACTTCAAATTAAGGTATGTATAGTACATATTTTTGTAGAGTCACAAAATGTCTAAAATTAAGCCAACGAAGATTTCATGGTACACACACACACACACAAAGTTTTGTTCAATCAACACATGACTCAATTATTTTAATTTACACATCATAAGATAGGTTGTAGACATTGAACTCGAATTAAAAGATAGTTAATTATCAAACATAAATTTTCTTGAAGAATATTTAAATTGATTACCATGTAAAAGAGGTCAAATAAAATAGAATACTTTATGTATGCTTTATTCTAGAGTGTTAGACATGATTGTATAAATTCAAGCGGCTAAGATGAATTGAAATTTGGAAAAAATACCGAGAAAAACCTAAAAGGAATCACCAAACAAGTGAACCCATGTAGTAAAATGAATGGGCATTTGCATTGAACAGTTTACGGAGGCTCAAGTTGAGCTATGATGCTCTGGCGAGACTTTGACAATACAAACGCCTAAAATAAAAGCTTATAGCTCAAAAATGCATCACACATACTAACAAAAATCGTTGTCTAAGAATTGGCCTAGGAGCCATTCGTCTGCCACACCATTCCCGCAAACACTCATATGACCAATTGCTTTGGAGCGGTTCAATTATCGCTTGTTTACTTGCAATTTATAGAGCTTACAACTGAAAAGTGGGTGCAAAGTGTGACAAGAAGTTAACATTGAAGTAGATTTTACCTATTTTTATTTTTTATTTTTGAAGAGTGAATTACAAGTGAAATTGAGATGATAAATTATATCGAACTAAAAATATTTTTTGGGTGGGAACAATCCGAGCCGTGGAATAGATGTGGGACATGTAAGTATTTAATTCCCATATTTGTTTTCTCCAACTCCCTATATTTAACGCCGATAGGTGTTCGTTATGTGGAGGGCGACTTGCACTATTTGGATCAACGACACCAAAGCCTTCCATGTGAATGCAAGATCATGGAAATGGCTGGGGTCATTGACCCTCGTATCTTGTGCATGTTTTGTTGTTTTGTGGAGGAGTTTCTGCTACTGTGGGATGGAAAAATGGGCATGCAAGTCTTTTCACACATTCACTATTGAAGAATGCACTGTTTGTAGTAGGTTGGCTATATCATGCTCATTTACTTGTAGTCTATACCTCTTTTTGTTCTGATGTTTGCATTTAACATTGGCCGATTGTAGTTGGGTGTCATTCATTGTAGAGGTAGAAATTCATCGACGTGTCATGATCGATATCTCCATTTTCAACGCCTTTGTTGGGTACAAAGATGCCGCTCATGGTACCGGCGAAGGGCAAGCGTCAGTGGGGTTCTCGCAATGCAGAAATTCAGTCGTCCAATACCATAAGAAAATTAATATGTTAGATATTGCGATCAAAGGAAACATATTTATTAGTTTCTTGTTGTCTAGCTATAAAAATTAGATCTATAGAAGCTGAAATGAACTCTTGGGCTTTATCACCTGGTAACTATTATAAACCCTCTTAAATCCACGTAGGCTTACACATTCAGAAGGTTTCATTTCCATGTAGGTACATTCAACGATCGATACATTTTGATTTTATTAGCATTTGATAAGCCACGAGATTGTAGACACAAAATCACACACTTTGTGGGCAATTATCTAGTCTTGATTATATACTACTATTCATATGATTCCTATGTAAAAGTACTAATTAACCCATGTCTTCGACCACCTTTCTTTGATTTTTGTTGCTACTTTTAGTCTTGCATCCTTACCTGTTCAATTTGCATTTTTACTCTTTGACATTTGTCATCCTAGACATTAGCACCCAACCGCATCAAGTGAGTGCTATTTTAGATCGTCTATTTGACGACCCTAGTCTTCGTGATCCTCCATCTAACCAATCCATGTTGGACTCAATTCAAGCTGTACATTCTTTATTTCATGAAAAATTTTAGGCTATGGAATCCATTGTAACATATCTACAATCTAAATCCAACAACTTAAGGATGTTTCTCAGGCTCATGTTTGTTCTTCTTCTATATCTCATCTCTGTTCTAGGTCTTCTACATGTGCTTATAATAATAAGCCTCAAGTCTTGCCATTACTAGATCCTTTTGTTTAATCACAATGCTAAGCAAAATGATATTCTTATTGAGCTCCTTAGTCATCAATTGATCACTTTACCATCTACTCATGGCTATCCTCCTTATCATCTTGCAAAATATCAGGGTCATCCATATTGCAATTATCATCGAATCAATGGACATAATGATAACTGATATGCTTTATAACAAAGAATCAAGCATCTTGAGAGTCAAGGCTTTATCTCATTCGATGCACAACATTATGCTACATGCCCATCTAAAACTTTTACATCTCAATGGGCTCCTAAATCTACTCTGCGTTTAATGAGCATCATGATATCACTTATAAGGCGCCTTTCAACCACCAAATGCCACTTATTCAATCTAGTCAACCTCCTCTTAAGGATGATATCACTCCTCCACTCAAGTTATCTATGACATTACCAAGTCAAACTAATCAATCACCTCTCAAGGTTCATTCTCCATCACCTCCTCCTGCTAAGTCATCTATAATATTACCAAGTCAATCTAAACCATCTCCTATAAAGCTCAATTTATCCTAGCCTCCACTCAGGTATTCCACGATGTTATCAAATGAGCCACCATTGTGCAAGGTCCCTCCTTAATCACCACTATAACAACCAATCAATTTTGTAAAAGCAACTACTCCTTCTACCGATGATCATGACACATTTCAAACTCTGCCACCATTGCATGGTCCTAATGTTGCTTCCACCGCTCCACGACCCCTTAATCTCTGGTAGGTGACTTTTTCACCTCACTACCCGATGACACACTCTTGTGTTTTTGTTCACGCTTGACTCAAGGGCATCCTATATACATGAACCCCACACATTGCATGCTACACCACACACTACACGTCACATTATTCACACATCATGCAAAATTCACACCTCTTTCTCTCATAGCATCTACTATACACTTTATGTCTCATCCACTATACACATTCGCACTACAACTCTCTTGCATCTACTTATACACGTTGCAGTCATTACCCTATGACGCACTCTAGTTCCATGGTCCATACTCGATTGCTGAGGGTATACATATCAAATGGACCTCATCAAACTCACACGTTCAATCATTCAATCCTCTTACCATGTGACATTCCTAGCTAGTTCCTTCTTCACACATATCATGATATACACTTTATGCTAAATCATCACCCCTTTCTAGCTTTCCTATTCATTCATCTCGTGATATACGCTTTATGCTACATCATCACACTTTCTGACATCCTACTCACGCACCTCGTGATATACACTTTAGGCTAAATCATCACCTCATTCTACAACTTCATGATTACTCATCCATATGTCACATTCAATATCATCTACACATCATCATTCTATAATCAACACTCCACACTTTATTCAAACCATTTCTCGATGACGCACTCTCATTTACGGTTCATTCTTGACTACTAAGGGGGCATAAATAAATGAACCTCATTGCATACATACACATCCACTCGGGGGCACGTGTTGCTCCTATCATTCACACTTTGCATTCCATTCCACCTCATCCACAACATACTACATATCTTGGTTGCATTTACTCTTGCTTACATTTACTTGTTACATGTTCATCTTATTACACATGCTAGATAGATATATTGTATGTCATTATCTTTATCATACACACATGCGTGTTCACTTGCTTTCTAGTTGTGATCACAGATTCATAGATCTATTACATGATCTATTACATGCATCATGGATGCTTGGTGCAATACGTAGTACCAGTCCCACAATGGCTCCTAGGGGCATCTACTTTCATACATTACAGGTGTTATTGTTTCATTTTGTTTCATAGAACACTATTTTCTCAGATTATACATGCTTTGACATACTTTTATCTTTCTAATGTGCTAACGAGTGCTTCATGTGCAACATTTGTTATACATGGCTATTTGCTTCCATGGTTGTCATTACACATTGATTGCCACTATTTGCCTTTTTTTGTCATTGTTTGCATGGGCTTTACCTATGTCTTTCTTGTTCTCTAATTACTTGTGACCATTATGGCCTTGATTGTCTTATGACATCATGAGTGATGTCCCATGTTTGTAACCCACTTTTCATGGTCTACATTGTCTTCTTGCATGTTTACTTGCGTCTTAGCTTACACATTGTCTGCTTAGCTTACATTTTGTCTTATACATGCATGTTTTTCTTTGCTTGTACTAACACTTGTCTCTCTAGCCATTTGTTTGTGTGTGCCTTGGTTTATACCAAGCACATTCCCTTCCCTCTATAGGGCACAATTTCAACACAACGGTCGTCCTCTTTTGGGTCGTATACTCCTTCAATGCCATCACATGCACCCCAAACGAGGGGGGCATCATTTGGATGAATCAGTCACCCCATATAATGTTATACACATCATAACACGGTACCGATACAACACAATTTTCAGTTTTGGATAGGGCTTAGAATTAGACTTGGGTCCTTAAGACACCGAAATTCCCAGAACCCCAATAACAAGGGGTAATTACACATTTTTCGGCATGTCACAGAGGCTTTTGACAGGGCAGAGAGTCCTTTAGCGCTAGGCATTTACATGTACCAATTTTTACAAGGAAAACAATCTTTAGCACATGTTTTATACACACCATTTGCGGTGGTGTTTTTACATTGCATGGGAAGCAGTTAAAGGATTGGATGATGACACCAGACTATTCTCCCTACACTTCTTCCATTTCATTGGCATGAGATCTTCTGAAAAACTTGGGCATTGACATCATCTACATGATTCTTTCTACACTCTTTTCTCATCACGGATCAGTGCACATGTTCCTTTTTCACATTTTCATTTTACATACTCCTTTACATGCTTTTTACACATATACATGTGTATTTGACTACTTGTTCGACTTCTCTTTTTGCAGTCTATATGCGTATGGGAAGCGATAGTCAACATCATCACAACAACAACATCATCGATATCAACAACATGTACATCACAACATCTACACATGCGTTCCCGCCCTAGGTTCATTTTCATCATTATTTTTTTGCACTTTCTCTTCCTTAGCATCCACGTTTCACATTTTTATCACTACATGCTTTTTCTAGTCCTTCACACACTTTCATCATCGATCTACATGGTTATTAGGTACACATCTCTATCTACTTTATGTTACTGAGCTTTCCACTCACCAACATAAAGTGGGGGCAAATGTAGACACAAAATCACACACTTTGGGTAATTATCTAGTCTTGATTATATACTACTATTCATATGATTCCTAAGTAAGAAAAATACTAATTAACCCATGTCTTTGGCTACCTTTTTTTTCTTTTCTTTTGCTACTTTTAGTCTTTTACCCTTACTTTTAGTCTTCCTTTTTACTCTTTGACATTTTTCATCCTGGACACTAGTGCCCATCCAGGACGCCAAAGTCGAGCAGCATCCTCACCCCTCGAGAGCCCTTGTCCTCTTTGTACTTTACTCACACTTTTTGGGTCCTTTTTAGCCATTTGATAATCTTATCTTTTTGGTAGTCAACATTTTCGGGGTTAATTACAAAATTCAAGCAAGGGAATCATATAAATATAAAGTTATGTGATCATAATAAAGGACCAAACACTAAGCATTAGCTATCACCACCTAAGGTTGCATCCATCAAGGCATCTAAGAGCTCCATTGCATCCATCTAGCTCCATCACAAGGGACACAAGGGCTAGTTTTCTGCATCACACTTCATAAGAGGGAAGTTCATTCTATTCCATGCACACATTTATTACATTCTACATCTAGCTACTTGCTCATTATCCAAGTGTGACACACACAAGAGCAACCTAGGGCACAATTCCGTACACACACAAAACTACATTGGATCTGAGATGTAGTGCAACTCTCATTTGTAAGTTCACCATTATGACAATTGAGGACAATCCCCCTCATTTTGCATCTTTCTTTTTTAGGATTTGATGTCTATTTGAGGGTTTTATAGGTTCATACTTTATTGTAGGTTTACAGCGACCTTGGTGATCTTGGTGTGACCTTGGAGCGATCAAAGATGACTAAAGGTGAACACCTTGTGACACCTCAGAGGAGGTTTTATGAGCATTTCCATAGTCCCAGCGCCCGAAATAAGTCCGGGGTGACCGCAGCACCCATGTCCTCTCCCAGGCGCCCCAGTCCATCCTGTTCCTCTCCGGTTCTACATTTTTAGAACTCCAGTGCGATGGTCGTGCTTTGTATTTTCCTATTCTTCAACTTTGTGCATTCTCCAGAACTCTGCGAATCAACTAAGTCTTTTTACCCTCTCCTCGCAATTAGGGTTTCATTATTTATTGCTTAGTTTGCTTGAGTGTATTAATGTACTTAATTTATTATTCATTTACTGCAATCTTGCATTCAGATTAGGCATATAAAATTACATTTTAGCTTAATTAGAGATAGCCCGACTTTCCCCATTTTTCATCTTACTTCTTTATGAAGCCCATTTTGGTTTGTTTGTTGCGCCACTCGAGCATCTTTGCTCTCTCATGGACAATGTTGTTTCTAATACTTGGTAGTGACATCTGTCTTCATAACCACCATGGTAGGTTGTTTGGTTGCCCGTCAGTGGTGGTTCCTTGCATGTGTCTGCGATCGTCGCTTTGTTTGCATCCCTCTTGCCTCATCTCTTGCCACTTGTACTTGTTTCCGGACCTTCTACATTGCCTTTTTAATGGTGAATATTGACTTTCATTGATATTTTTAAAGATGGATTGCCTTAGGCATGCACACGAATCGTTGTTTATTATGCAAAATGCTTCTTTTTTGTTCGATACTTGCACACCACATTTGTGTCATCTCTTCATGTGTCTATTGCATGTGGTGGAAAACAAAAACCAAAAACATTGCCATCTCAAAATATAATTTGTCTAACACTTGATTAAATTTCAAAAATGTGTTTGTGGATTATATATATGGTCATATCTATGGTCGGAAAGTTATTTTGTTATTTCGCAATATCTACATTTATATGTAAATATGCTTTTTACAATAGATTACTTCATTTTGTAGCATGATTAATTGTTTCAATGACTTATAACTTTTTCTTTAATACTCAAGAAATTGCACTCCTTTACTTTTTTTTTGCCATACAGAGTATTGTTTTGCCAAACACGGACTTGTCATTAAATATTTGTTTTATAAAGAATGCAACATTTTTTTATAGAATATTTTTTTGATTGCTTAAAATTTGATAACACCATATTGTTCTTTGCCATATATTCTAATTGTTAATTACAAAGCATACACAAGTTGAAAAGAGGGTGCAACTACAACTTTTCAATGTAGGACACCAACGCTAACTCTATCCATCGGTTTGTCTTTAGCATATCGGCATATCCATTGCACCCTTTTGGTGCATTGTTAGTTTATTTTTGTTTTTTAAAGGGTGAATTGCAAGCGAAATTGAGATGATAAATTTTAGTAGAATTGAAAACATTATTTGGGTGCAAACAATATGTTTTGTGGAATAGGCGTGGGACACGCAAGAATTTAATTCCCACAATTTTTATTTCCAACTTTCCATTCATGTTTTTTAGCTTATCTAAAAATTAAATGTCGCCCAATCACAAAAATGATCACTTTAAAAAATAAAAAAATAATAATAGCAAAGCCCCATTCTCCATTTTTTCTTTTGAAATATTCCATTGTGTTTAGTTGCGTACGACCAGTTTTTGTGCCATACAACTTATTGACAAGTTAATAACACTGACTAAATGACCCCTCCATGTGGCTTAATATTAACGCAATACACTGCTATTCATAAGGTCAATACCCTTTTTATTTTATTGATGATGATACTCTATAGTGCTTTCATCATGTCCCACACCTATTCTGCGGCTCAATACAAATATTTATGAGGGAAAACCTTAATCACATTCTTAATTGATAAAGAGAAACCATAATCATAAATGAGCATGAAATCGACAACATAATGAACCCTCAATGCAAATTTGTAGTTTTTAACATATGTTGACTTCTAGATTAAGCAAAACAATGCAAGTTTGCCTTTGAAGTGTTCATTGACAACGCCTTGCCTTCTAACATATCTCCAGCCTATATTACCACGATGCCTTGCATAATGTATCTCTTTCTCTTTCGAACATTTGACACAAAATACACATGTTACATATGTCCCTCGTCGTAAGAAAGATGACTTCAACTAAATGGTTCCACTCAATATTATCCTCTCCCAATTGCTTCTCCACCCTCTAACCCCCTCTTCTACACCCCTCTTCCTCCTTTTATGTTTTTCTCACTCAAAATCAACCTCATCTTAGAGCATGGTCCCATGGAGGGGGCTCCATAAATATCTCGGGTGCTTCGAGAAAATTTAAGAGTATTTAACAGCTTTAAGGTCCCATGATTTTTAATTAGTTTCCTCAACAATACCTGCTAAGATATTAGAGGATCCCATTGGATTGTTATGGTTATTTGTAGGTAAATAAAATCATATTTCCCTTTAAAATCACCAAAAAATAATGGCGAGAATGTATATTAGATTCTATCAGCGCTAAACTGTGGGTGGGAGAAACTCCTAGCCCCCTCTCCAACCACCTCTTAAGTTTAGGGGCTAAAAAAGTAGAGCTCCTATTTTTAGGCCTAGATTCTATTATTTCCCGTAGGTGGCTTTAAAAATGACAATAGGACCTTCCGTTGCAAGAAAATAGGAGCCCAAGCCCCTCCATGGGACCATGTCCAGGTCCCATGGAGGGGGCTGCTGCTCCACAGTTTACTCTGTAGCAGGTCCCATGGGAATTTCCACAATCTGCTGCAGGATCAAATGGAATCTGCCCCTGAAAAATTGGAGCCCCTGATTTTTAGGGAGCATAGTTATGTGGGTGGTAAAAAGGGGGGCTACAACTTTCCCTCACCCGCATAGTATTTTTTTTCTGCCAGATGGCAATTGCCAGCTCATAAAAAACTCATTCCTGAAATATCTATGTAGCACCGGCTGAATTTGTATAGGAGATGAGACCATAAACATGTTAAATTTCCTGAAACATATCTGCAGACTGCAGCACCCACTGAATTTTTTTAAGAGTGGCAGCTCCATAGAACCACTATGTTAGACTGCCCCGCGTTCACATCACCCATTTCACGTGCCATTGCTATTTGTTATCCGTCACTGTCTCCATTGCACTGCCTACATAAGATTGCTAGGTCAGAATGAAGTAAGATGAGGGAGATCTTACAAGGAAATAACCAAAGCTCTAATCTCCGAGTATGGTTTTAGAGTTCAATTGGGTTATACAGTTGACGTTAACAAGATGAAATTTGGGCTTCTAAGAAGCCTGCTGCACTGAGTTGGGTTGCTGGTGGGATGGAGAAACTGAATGATGATGTGATGGGCCTGATACTGAAAAAGATAACCAGCAGGGCTGACAGGAAATCCTATGCTAAAGTCTGCAGTCGATGGAGAATACTTGAAGCCTCAACCAGGGAATCACTCACAGTTCTAGACCCTTGCCTCTTGCATTCTTTTCTGCCAAGGTACAAAAACTTGTTAACTCTTCAAGCAGAGGGAGAAATTTGTAATTCTGATTTGGAAATAATAGCAGAAACTTGCCCTGCTCTTCAAGTCTTGAATTTGAGTTTTAATATATGGAAATCTATGAGATATAACAGTGATGTATTTCCAGAATACCATACTGTAGAGTCACCAACTGATCTAGGAATCTGTTCAATATCTGATCACTGTAGGGACCTGAGAAAGGTGTACTTAAAAAGGAGAAAGGGCTTAGGTAATGTGGGTGTCACAGCTCTTATGAAATCATGCCCTAATATAACACATTTAGACCTAGGATTCTGCAACAAGGTAACGAATCGAGCATTGGAAGCGATTGGGGCCAGTGGGTGCTTGGAAACTCTTGTATTAGATGGATGTAGGTTGGTGACTGATGAGGGATTGGCCTCATTGGTATCTGGGTCAACTGCCACAACATTGAAAAGGCTTGACCTTTGTCAATGCAATCGAATTACAGATTTGGGTATTACACTTCTACAACAACTGTCTTTTTTACAAGTGCTGAATTTGGCAGGATGTGGGCCAAGGGTTACAGATTCTGGAGTTGTGTGTCTTGGGGGTATTTCCACCCTAGAAAAACTTAACATTTCATGGTTGACTGATATATCAGATGTATCATTGCTTGCTATTGCCAAACACTGTTCAAATTTGAAAGAAATCAATGTTGCTGGTTGTGAATCTGTCACAGGAGATGGAGTTCGTGCCTTTCACAACATTCCTCTTTGGAGGTGATGATTTTAGCTGCATGTAGTAATATCCATTGTGAAGACATTGAACAAGTAGTACTTGGATGCCCCACCTTAAGTTATCTGGGATTGAATAGAGATTTCAGATATTATATTCCGGATGGCATAATTGTGAGATTTGAGAGCCGTTGTCGAGTAGAATGGTTATAGATAGGTAGTAATGCCCTCAATTGAGAAGGTTTTCAGGACCCAGAAGTTTGGTTTAATGCCTTCAATTAAGAAGGGTTTCAGGAACAGAAATTTGGTTCAATGTCTTCAATTGAGAAGAGGTTAAGAGTCCAGAAATTTTGTTCAATGCCCTCAATTATGGGTTTCAGGACTCAGAAATGTGGATGCGCCAACTTAGGTTATCTGGGATTAGATAGAGATTTCAAACATTGGATCCCTGCTCGCATAATTGAGAGATTTGAGGGCTGTTATCGAGTACGATGGTTATAGATTGGTAGTAATGCTGTCAATTGAGAAGTGTTTCAGGAGTCTGAAATTTGGTTCAATGTCTTAAATTAAGAAGGGCCTTTTAAGAAGGAACCCAGACATTTGGTTCAACACCCTCAACTGAGAAGGGTTTCAGTACTCAGTAATTTGGTTCAATTCCCTCTATTGAGAAGGGTTTCAGGATATGGAAATTTGGCTCAATGCCCTCTATTGTGAAGGGTTTCAAGACCCAGAAATTTCATTCAGTTCATGTGAGGGCAAATTGCTTTTAGCCTAATCCAGTAGATGCTATTGAACTATTAAGTGTTTAAACTGTTGAGGAGTCCTAAGAAACAAAGGTGGTCATGTAGTCTATTTTTACTGAATGTTTGTGCATTGAAACCTATTTATAAGATATTCAGAATCCGTAAGAAATTTTAGACTTCTAATATTTAATGTAAATCTTTTATGTGATTTGAATACATCAAGATTGCATGATTATGCATTCCTTTAAATTATGGGTATCTATTCTTAGGTGGAATGCAAAAACACAAATTAATTAAAAGATATTTCTTTTATTTTCCTCCCTGAGTAGATGTTTTGGACTCATCTTTGCTTTTAGATTTCAACTTTTTTGAGTCTTGGAAGACCGAGGAACAGGTGATACTCACATACATGCACCTCAATTTCAGACGAGCCCATAAGAGCTGGAAGTAGGCTCAATTAGCTGGACTAGAACAAATGGTTAAGAATGGTTAGGCAGAGTGGGAACCAGTGGACTGCGTACAGAAACCCTTAACCGACAATAATCCAGGGGAACTGGTAAAGCACTGACATCAACCAAACAATTGGAAAACAAGTAAGATAATCAATTTGCCATTGTCCGTTACCATTTGAATTGATTCTGAGAAATTGTAGATTCGTTGCAAATGCAATAACAATCCAAGTGATTGACATGTCATTTTCTTTGGTTCTTTTTCTTGAATCTCTTTTTGATAATGATCATGGTGAAACTAATACAAAATTTTACAGGACTTCCATAATTCCTTTGAATCAACTGTTTAGTGTCTTGTTTTCCTATGTAGACAACCTGTTAGTGTTAATTACCATGGATGTGGCTGCCCTCCCAATAAGACAATATTCATTATAGTATAGAATTCTTTTTGTCTGAGAAGCCAGCTAACTTGTAATAGTGCTATTGGATCATTGGATTCATTGAAAGCCAATGCCTCTGCCACAGCCATCAAGCTACATTAACACAAAAGTGTGATAGCATGGGGAGAACACACTGTTTTTTGAACCCAAGTCGTCGATGCAATTACTCTGCATGGCGAGTTAGTTCGGCACATCATTCTTGGGGAGAGGCAATCTCTGCTTCTATGGGGCTAACTATGGCCAACCTTTGTATTTCATATTCCAATATATATTGATTTAGAAAATTTGTTAGATTGTTTTAGATTGCATGATTGTGGTCTTGAGGATGATTTTTTCACAAAAGGCCTCAAAACTTGTGATTTGTTTTACATTAAGCAGTTTATACAACTGAAATGGTCTAGCAGACCTTGAAGAACTCAATTGTAATCCACTAGATACCTACATTAAATTCAGGCAACAAACAAAGAAAATATTAGTTCTATTGAACTACTTGCAAATATAAATGCCCCATGTGTGGTTTTCTAGTTTTAGATGTGGGTTACTTTGATGTTACAGGAGTTTCATCTTCAAGGGAATATTGATGACTTTTCAAGGATGGTCAGCCTAATATTATGAAGAATCGGGATGGAGCAAGTGGTGCTGTAAAGAGAAGCATGATTTCCTTTTGGCTTCTTAAGGTTACAGTTAAAATTAGTGCAACTGAAAAAATGTCCTTTCATCTATGAGACAGTGATTCCTGTCCAATGTATATTCATCATTTTCAGGTTTCTTTTCCACATCTTATTCCTCTTGTCAACGCTTGTTATTATCCCTGTCAGTGTCTCCATCACACTGCCTACATAAGATTGCTAGTTAGAATGAAGTAAGATGAGGGAGATCTTATAAGGAAATAACCAAATCTCTAATATCTGAGTATGGTTTTAGAGTTCAATTGGGTTATACAGTTTTTGTTACCAAGATGAAATTTGGGCTTCTAAGAAGCCTGCTGCACTGAATTGGTTTGCTGGCGGGATGGAGAAACTGAATGATGATGTGATGGGACTGATACTGAAAAGATAACCAACAGGGCTGACAGGAAATCCTATGCTAAAGTGTGCAGTCGATGGAGAATACTTGAAGCCTCAATTGTTAGAATATGCAGAGAGAGAGAAAGAATAGAGAAAAGGTGGATTGCACACATTTGAGATTGTGTGTCCGTCTATTTATTATAAATGAAGAAGTTACAAAACGGTTGATGTAGTTACAACCGGTTACAACCAACTTGTAAAGAGACACCTTATAAATATGCCTTATATTCTTATACCCCCTCTTAAGGCTTATTCTACATAAAGCAAAAAAACAAACAATCTAACAAAACAGAAACTACGCAATCTTCAAACACTTTCACTTTGAAAGCAATGCTATGATAAGGTAGGGCTCCATCAAGTGCTTTCGTGACCTTCGTAAAGGTGTAGCTCCCGAGCTGAATTCCCGAGTTCCCGATTCCACCTCCCCAACTCCCGAATCACAGATCTCCCGAATTATTGGACAACCATCCATACTGAGCCATCCACAAGCTCCATCAAGTTGTCTCATGACCCTCGTGAGGGTATAATTCCCAAGATCCACAGTCTCCCGAACTATCTGAGCAACCATCCATACCGAGCTTCATCTACCCTGTATCCTTTCTTGCCTTCAAAGTTTAGAGCATCTTTATAACGTATTCGTCACTGTCCTCACTACCTTCTGCATCTGGTGGGTCTTCAACCATGGCTATATTGGTTGTATTTGATATGACTTTACCCTTGAGCACATCATTGGCTCGAACACGACAATCCCATGCTGTGTGACCTCTTTTCTTACAATAATGACATTCAATCTCCGATTTATCTTTATCTGATCTTCTACGATATTGTCTGGTTCTAGAATAGAATGCACTTTCTTCTGGGAATGACCTTCTGCATCCTCTGTGGTTCGTTTTTCCTCAGCTAGAAGAGCTGCTATCATATCATCTAGAGATTGAGATTGAATTTGACTGAGGGTAAAAACTACATTGCTATATTTTGAAGATAGACTATTTAATAGGATAGCTTTGGCATCCTCATCCTCAATCGCAGCTTTCACTTCTGCTAGTTGTCTGATCAAGGACCTTAGATTATTGATGTGGCTTGACATAGAGACTCCTTCATCCATTTTGAACCTATATAACTGAAGTTTTAGGGAAAATTTGGCATTGACTGCTTTCGCTCCAAATAATTTATTTAGAGTATCCCAAATTTCCTTAGATGATTTGTCTAGGTCTACATGATGAAGTTCAGAGTCGAGAGAGCAAGGCCAATAATAGCTTTCGCTCTATCATCTCTGCTTTGCCATTCTAACAATTTTGATGCATCGGTAGGTGTTGTCTCTTTCCCGTTTACAATGCCCCACAAATTTTTATTCATAAGTTGCATTTGTATTTTCACTCTCCATGTATGAAAATTTAGACCAGAATATTTTTCTATGGGCATTTCCATTTTAATAAAATAGAATAAATACAACTGCGTATTTTGGAAATGAATAAATAAAATAAAATAAAATACCAGTTGCACAGTTCCGTGCCCTAGCGCAGGTAGTCTTTTTGCTTCTGCGTCTTTCCTGCCTTATGTCTGTGAAAAATGTTTGTGCCCTAGCAATTCGTGACTGTAATAATGCACCATATTAGCGCAAATCGCGACTGTAAAAATGTCTAAAATCACGATTTTTCGTGGCTATTAAAATCTGACTATTTGTGCTCGAAAATGCTGTTATTTTCCTGAAAAACGTGCCATTCGCGACTGTATTTTTGTGCTCGAAAATACTGTTAATTTCCTGAAAAATGTGCCATTCGCGACTGTATTTTCGTGACTTTTTTTTTATAAAATTTTATTTTTCAAAAACGTGAGTGTATTCTTCTGATTCGCGACTGTACAGCGTGGTTTCTTTCAAAAAACGAAAATGTCTTCCTTCTTCAGCGTGCCCTAATGGGACTCACGAAAATATCTTTCTTCCTCCCTCTCTTTGCTTGCCCCACGCTCTGATACCAATGTTAGAATATGCAGAGAGAGAAAGAATAGAGAAAAGGTGGATTGCACACATTTGAGATTGTGTGTCCATCTATTTATTATAAACGAAAAAGTTACAAAACGGTTGATGCAACCGGTTACAACCAACTTGTAAAGAGACACCTTATAAATATGCCTTATATTCTTCCCAGGGAATCCTCTTTCCCTTACTTCTTGCATTCCTTTCTGCCAATACAAAACTTGTTGAATCTTCAAGTAGAGGGAGAAATTTGTAATTCTGATTTGAAAGGTAGGAAACTGCACTGCTCTTCAAGTCTTGAATTTGAGTTTTTAATATATGGAAATGTATGAGATATAACAGTGATGTATTTCAGAATACCATACTGTGGAGTCACCAACTGATGTAGGAATCTGTTCAATAGCTGATCACTGTAGGGACCTGAGAAAGGTGTACTTAAAAAGGAGAAAGGGCTTAGGTAATGTGGGTGTCACAGCTCTTATGAACTTATGTCCTAATATAACACATTTAGACTTAGGATTCTGCAATAAGGTAACGAATCGAGCATTGGAAGCGATTGGGGCCAGTAGGTGCTTGGAAACTCTTGTATTAGATGGATGTAGGTTGGTGACTGGTGAGGAATTGGCCTCATTGGTATCTGGGTCAACTGCCACAACATTGAAAAGGCTTGACCTTTGTCAATGCAATCGAATTACAGATTTGGGTATTACACTTCTACAACAACTGTCTTGTTTACAAGTGCTGAATTTGGCAGGATGTGGGCCAAGGGTTAGAGTCTTGAGTTGTGTGTCTTGGGGTTATTTCCACCTAGAAAAAATTAACATTTCATGGTTGACTGATATATCCGATGTATCATTGCTTGCTATTGCCAAACACTGTTCAAATTTGAAAGAAATCAATGTCACTGGTTGTGAATCTGTCACAGGAGATGGAGTTCGTGCCTTTTCACAACATTCCTCTTTGGAGGTGATGATTTTAGCTGCCTGTAGTAATATCCATTGTGAAGACATTGAACAAGTAGCACTTGGATGCCCCACCTTAAGTTAACTGCGATTGTATAGAGATTTCAGATATTGGATTCCGGATGGCATAATTGTGAGATTTGAGAGCCGTTGTCGAGTAGAATGGTTATAGATAGGTAGTAATGCCCTCAATTGAGAAGGTTTTCAGGACCCAGAAGTTTGGTTCAATGCCTTCAATTAAGAAGGGTTTCAGGAACAGAAATTTGGTTCAATGCCTTCAATTGAGAAGCGGTTAAGAACCCAGAAATTTTGTTTGATGCCCTCAATTATGGGTTTCAGGACTCAGAAATGTGGATGCCCCTACTTAGGTTATCTGGGATTAGATAGAGATTTCAAACATTGGATCCCTGCTCGCATAATTGAGAGATTTGAGGGCTGTTATTGAGTACGATGGTTATAGATTGGTAGTAATGCCGTCAATTGAGAAGTGTTTCAGGACTCTGAAATTTGGGTCAATGCCTTCAATTGAGAAGGGTTGCAGGACACAGGAATTTGGTTCAATGCCTTAAATTAAGAAGGGTTTTGGAACCCAGACATTTGGTTCAATACCCTCAACTGAGAAGGGTTTCAGTACCCAGTAATTTGGTTCAATTCCCTCTATTGAGAAGGGTTTCAGGATATTGAAATTTGGTTCAATGCTCTCTTTTGTGAAGGGTTTCAGGACCCAGAAATTTCATTCAGTTCAGGTGAGGGCAAATTGCTTTTAGCCTAATCCAGTAGATGCTATTGAACTATTAAATGTTTAAACTGTTCAGGAGTCCTAAGAAACAAAGGTGGTCATGTAGTCTATTTTTACCGAATGTTTGTGCATTGAAACCTATTTATAAGATATTCAGAAACTGTAAGAAATTTTAGAATTCTAATTTTTAATGGAAATCTTTATGTGATTTGAATACATCAAGATTGCATAATTGTACATTCCTTTAAATTATGGGTATCTCTTCTTACGTGGAATGCAAAAATACAAATAAAATAAAAGACATTGTTTTTATTTTCCTCCCTGTGTAGATGTTTTGAACTCATCTTTGCTTTTAGATTTCAACTTTTTTTGAGTCTTGGAAGACTGAGGAACAGGTGATACTCACATACATGCACCTCAATTTCAGACGAGCCCATAAGAGCTGGAAGTAGGCTCAATTAGCAGTACAATACCCACAAATTCATGAAACATGAGAGCAGAGGACTAGAACAAATGGTTAAGAATGGTTAGGCAGAGTGGGAACCAGTGGACTGCTTACAGAAACCCTTAACCGACAATAATTCAGGGGAACTGATAAAGCACCGACATCAACCAAACAATTGGAAAACAAGTAAGATAATCAATTGGTCATTGTCCGTTACCATTGGAATTGATTCTGAGAAATTGTAGATTCGTTGCAAATGCAATAACAATCCAAATGATTGACATGTCATTTCCTCTGGTTCTTTTTCTTGATTCTCTTTTTGATAATGATGATGGTGAAGCTACTACAGAATTTTACAGGACTTCCGGAATTCCTTTGAATCAACTGTTTAGTGTCTTGTTTTCCTATGTAGACAACCTGTTAGTGTTAATTACCATGGATCTGGCTGCCCTCCCAATAAGACAATATTCATTATAGTATAGTATTCTCTTTTGTCTGAGAAGCCAGCCAACTTGTAATAGTGCCATTGGATCATTGGATTCATTGAAAGCCAATGCCTCTGCCACAGCCATCAAGCTACATTAACACAAAAGTGTGATAGCATGGGGAGCACACCCTGTTTTTTGAACCCAAGTTGTCGATGCAATTACTCTGCATGGCGAGTTAGTTCAGCACATCATTCTTGGGGAGAGGCAATCTCTGCTTCTATGGGACTAACTATGGCCAACCTTTGTATTTCATATTCCAATATATATTGATTTAGAAAATTTGTTAGATTGTTTTAGATTGCATGATCGTGGTCTTGAGGATGATTTTTTCACAGAAGGCCTCAAAACTTGTGATTTGTTTACATTAAGCAGTTTATACAACTGAAATGGTCTAGCAGACCTTGAAGAACTCAATTGTAATCCACTAGATATCTACATTAAATTCAGGCAACAAACAAAGAAAATATTAGTTCTATTGAACTACTTGCAAATATAAATGCCCCATGTGTGGTTTTCTAGTTTTAGAATCGGGCTAGTTTGATGTTACAGGAGTTTCATCTTCAAGGGAATATTGATGACTTTTCAAGGATGGTCAGCCTAATATTATGAAGGATTGGGATGGAGCAAGTGGTGCTGTAAAGAGGCAGAATTTCCATTTTTGCTTCTTAAATGCGGTTACTACTAGAATTAGTGCAACTGAAAAATGTCCTTTCCTCTATGAGACAGTGATACCTGTCCAATGTATATTCATCATTTTCAGGTTTATTTTCCACATATTATTCCTCTTGTCAACGCTCATTATTATCCCTGTCAGTGTCTCCATCACACTGCCTACATAAGATTGCTAGTTAGAATGAAGTAAGATGAGTGAGATCTTATAAGGAAATAACCAAATCTCTAATCTCCGAGTATGGTTTTAGAGTTCAATTGGGTTATACAGTTTTTGTTACCAAGATGAAATTTGGGCTTCTAAGAAGCCTGCTGCACTGAATTGGTTTGCTGGCGGGATGGAGAAACTGAACGATGATGTGATGGGACTGATACTGTAAAAGATAAACAACAGGGCTGACAGGAAATCCTACGCTACAGTGTGCAGTGGATGGAGAATACTTGAAGCCTCAACCAGGAATCCTCACAGTTCTAGACCCTTACTTCTTGCATTCCTTTCTGCCAAGGTACAAAAACTTGTTAACTCTTCAAGTAGAGGGAGAAATTTGTAATTCTGATTTGGAAATACTAGCAGAAATTTGCCCTTCTCTTCAAGTCTTGAATTTGAGTTTTAATATATGGAAATGTATGAGATATAACAGTGATGTATTTCCAGAATACCGTACTGTGGAGTCACCAACTGATGTAGGAATCTGTTCAATAGCTGATCACTGTAGGGACCTGAGAAAGGTGTACTTAAAAGGAGAAAGGGCTTAGGTAATGTGGGTGTCACAGCTCTTATGAACTTATGTCCTAATATAACACATTTAGACTTAGGATTCTGCAATAAGGTAACGAATTGAGCATTGGAAGCGATTGGGGCCAGTGGGTGCTTGGAAACTCTTGTATTAGATGGATGTAGATTGGTGACTGATGAGGGATTGGCCTCATTGGTATCTTGGTGAACTGCCACAACATTGAAAAGGCTTGACCTTTGTAAATGCAATCGAATTACAGATTTGGGTATTACACTTCTACAACAACTGTCTTGTTTACAAGTGCTGACCTTGGCAGGATGTGGGCCAAGGGTTACAGAGTCTTGAGTTGTGTGTCTTGGGGCTATTTCCACCCTAGAAAAATTAACATTTCATGGTTGACTGATATATCCGATGTATCATTGCTTGCTAGTGCCAAACACTGTTCAAATTTGAAAGAAATCAATGTCACTGGTTGTGAATCTGTCACAGGAGATGGAGTTCGTGCCTTTTCACAACATTCCTCTTTGGAGGTGATGATTTTAGCTGTCTGTAGTAATATCCATTGTGAAGACATTGAACAAGTAGTACTTGGATGCCCCACCTTAAGTTATCTGGGATTGGATAGAGATTTCAGATATTGGATTCCGGATGACATAATTATGAGATTTGAGAGATGATGTCGAGTAGAATGGTTATAGATAGGTAGTAATGCCTTCAATTGAGAAGTTTTTCAGGACCCAGAAGTTTGGTTCAATGCCTTCAATTAAGAAGGGTTTCAGGAACAGAAATTTGGTTCAATGCCTTCAATTGAGAAGAGGTTATGAACCCAGAAATTTTGTTCGATGCCCTCAATTATGGGTTTCAGGACCCAGAAATTTGGATGCCCCAACTTAGGTTATCTGGGATTAGATAGAGATTTCAAATATTGGATCCCTGCTTGCATAATTGACAGATTTGAGGGCCGTTATCGAGTTGATGGTTATAGGTTGTTAGTAATGCCGTCAATTGAGAAGAATTTCAGGACTCAGAAATTTGGTTCAATGCCTTCAATTGAGAAGGGCTGCAGGACACAGGAATTTGGTTCAATGCCTTAAATTAAGAAGGGTTCCGGGACCCAGAAATTTGGTTCAACACCGTCAACTGAGAAGGTTTTAAGTACCCAGAAATTTGGTTCAATTCCCTCTATTGAGAAGGGTTTCAGGATATGGAAATTCGGTTCAATGCCCTCTATTGTGAAAGGTTTCGGGACCCAGAAATTTGATTCAGTAGATGTGAGGGCAAATTTGTTTTTAGCCTAATCCAGCAGATGCTATTGAACTGTTAAAAGTTTAAACTGTTGAGGAGTCCTAAGAAACAAAGTGGTCATGTATTCTATTTTTATTGAATGTTTGTGCATTGAAAACTATTTATAAGATATTCAGAAACTGTAAGAAATTTTACACCTCTAATATTTAATGTAAATCTTTTATGTGATTTGAATACATCGAGATTGCATGATTGTACATTCCTTTAAATTATGGGTATCTATTCTTTTAGGTGGAATGCAAAAACACAAATAAAATAAAAGACATTGTTTTTCTTTTCCTCGGTGTAGATGTTTTGAACTCATCTTTGCTTTTAGATTTCGACTTTTGAGTCTTGGAATACTGTGGAACAGGTGATACTCATATACATGCAACTCAATTTCAGATGAGCCCATAAGAGCTGGAAGTAGGCTCAATTAGCAGTACAATACCCACAATTTCATGAAACTTGAGAGCAGAGGACTAGAACAAATGGTTAAGAATGGTTAGGCGGAGTGGGAACCGTGGACTCCTTTCAGAAACCCTTAATCGACAATAATTCAGGGGAACTGATAAAGCACTGACATCAACCAAACAATTGGAAAACAAGTAAGAGAATCAATTGGTCATTGTCCATTACCATGGAATTGATTCTGAGAAATTGTAGATTCGTTGCAAATGCAATAACAGTCCTAATGATTGACATGTCATTTACTTTGGTTCTTTTTCTTGATTCTCTTTTTGATAATGATCATGGTGAAGCTAATACAGATTTTTACAGGAGTTCCAGAATTCCTTTGAATGAACTATTTTGTGTCTTGTTTTCCTATGTAGACAAGACTGTTAGTGTTAATTACCATGGATATGGCCGCCCTCCCAATAAGATTGAAAGCCAATGCCTCTGCCACATCCATGAAGCTACATTAACACAAAAGTGTGATAGCATGGGGAGCACACCCTGTTTTTGAACCCAAATCGTCGATGCAATTACTCTGCACGGCAAGTTAGTTCGGCACGGCATTCTTGGGGAGAGGCAATATCTGCTTCTACAGGACTAACCATGGCCAACCTTTGTATTTCATATTCCAATATACATTGATTTAGAAAATTTGTTAGTTTGTTTTAGATTGCATCAACGTGGTCTTGAGGATGACATTTTCACTAAAGGCCTCAAAATTTTTGATTGTTTTACATTAATTAGTTCTTACAACTGAAATGGTCTTGCAGACCTTGAGAAACTCAATTGTAATCCACTAAATACCTACATTAAATTCAGGCAACAAACAAGGAGAATATTAGTGCTATTGAACTACTTGCAAATATAAATGCCCCATGTGTGGTTTTCTAGTTTTAGATGCGGGCTACTTTGATGTGACAGGAGTTTCATCTTCAAGGGAATATTGATGATTTTTCAAGGATGGTCAGCCTAATATTATGAAGGATCGGGATGGAGCAAGTGGTGCTGTAAAGAGAGGCAGAATTTCCATTTTTGCTTCTTACGGTTACTGATAGAATTAGTGCAACTGAAAAAATGTCCTTTACTCTATGAAACAGTGATACCTGTCCAATGTATATTCATCATTTTCATTTCTTCATAGTTTGCTTGCCTTTTTTTTATACCTCGCTATTAGTTTCAAAATTTGTTATATAATCAGATCCACCATGCAACTTTTTACACTTCTTCCACCTTCAACATTACACTTTTTTAGTTTCTTCCTCTCACTTTATTTAACCTCACCATGTTTGGGAATTGAGCAATTCCAGCTCAATGGGTAAGGCCAACTGCAATCCTTACTAAGCAGCTATGGTCACAACCATTAGGCTCCATATTCTGAACCTTTTCTCTGTTTATAAAATGGGTTTGAACTTTGGATTTGCATCTTGGTGGATGGCTAAACAACACCTTTTACATCATCATATGCATCGAATTCTGTACACTTAACTTATGCACACTTGGATTCAATCAAAAAGATGGATTTGATGGAGTCCCAAGGAAGTCTCTTGTTATTGATGAACTCCCTAAACCAAAATATTGAAGGACCCATTTCTTTTAGTTCAAATTCAATGGACATCCTTATAATTTTATTTATACCAGTCTCCATAAGACAAGGATTTGTATATAGAACAAGCAATTGTAAAGGATTGTCTCACTTACTAAATATGTGGGATGAGAACTTCTCATGGTTCATATAAGCGTCTTTGTATTTATACACGTGAGAAGGTTGAATGTAACAGTTCCATAAGACAGATTTGTATATGGGGGAGGCAATTGTATAGGATTGTCTCACTTACTAAATATATGGGATCAAAACCTAACATAGTTCATGCAAGCCTCGTTGTATCTGTACATGTGAGAATTTTGGAACCACCAAACCAATCAATTGAATATAAATGGACGTGCATGGATCATGCAGGATGTTTGAAGACAGATTTGTATATAGGGAGGCAATTGTATAGGATTGTCTCACTTACTAAATATATGGGATCAACTCTTAACATGGTTCATGTGAGCCTCTTTGTATCTGTACATGTAAGAATTTTGGAACAATGAAACCAATTAATTGAATATAAATGGACGTGCATAGATCATGCAGGATGTTTGAATTTGAAACTAAAGTGTTGATCATAACACTCATTTATGCGTAACAGGGTTTTAAATTTCTTGAAATACATAGTTTCAACAGATTTGCTATCTTGTACTGCAATGAGGTTGTTAGAAAAGGTGAGAACGCATTTAGTTTTGGTTGTTCATTTAACTTTGTAAATATACGTGATCTTTAGGTTTAGTGCCACATATTATGGTCATTACAAGTCATTGAAGGATAAATTCTACAACTACAACTATTTTTGAATGCGTAGAATTTGATTGTAAAATTATATACAATTTGTAAAAATCAAAATTGAAAAATTATGAAAATTAAAATGCAATGTATAGTTTTTTTAATGCTTTGAAATGAAATTCAAAATTCAGGACTCTTGTGCCAAACCTTATTATAACAAATTATAACCAAAAAAAGAATGTGCCTGTTTCACTGCAGCAAATTTAGTTGAATGAAAGCAATTTTCAATAATATTCATAAGATTGCAGATCCGCATAAATTAAAAACAAGCTAATCTTCACTCACAAATTAGTAAAATGGTATAAAAACAATGTCCGATTCATACACTTCAAAAAGTAATAGTATTCACCCAAAAACGTTATTAATTAAATGAATTGAAAAATATCTTCTAGAAAATGTAAGCACAAACAACAAAACTTATTTGCAAATCCTCAGGTTCCCCAAACTCTTGGTTGAATTTTTTTAATAAAGCTAAAGTAACTCGACTTTTATGTTTTCGGCAAGTGCTTATTTATTTATTTATTTATCGGAACTCATCGATAGATCATATTAATGAAATAAGATGTTCAAATAAGTTGTAACAAAAGGTGGTCGGTAGGTATGCACAGTTCAAAAGTAAGAAACAGTCGGAGAGAACATGTTGAGATCAATGGCTATCAGTTTATAAAAATAAGGTTATAGAAGTCAAAAGCAGAGAATTAGGCATAGGTTGTTGCAACACTAAGAGGAGGTGGCAAGTCATCCTTCTGTGGGCTGCAAACATGGGGCATGTCAAAAGGAGGATTAGGCACCACCCAACCATCTCCGTCTTGAGTCAAAGAATCAACAAGATCCAAAGAAATAGTAACTCTCGAACCTAGTGGCTGAGGCAAAACTTACACGTTGCTATGCACTAGTGAAGACCATTAAGAAGGGTTTGCAACTGAATTGCCCCGCATGGATGGTGGTGAGCTCCACTCCCCTTGTTGAGGAAGAGAGGCAGACCAACCACTAGACCAACTGCAGTGGCATTTGGGCGGAGGTGGCGGGAGCACTACGAAGGCTGATATGCGGAACTCGATTTATTATGCAAGGGACACTCCCCCAGTGGCATGAAGCACCTATAAGTGCCGGAATCCCAGAGCAACTTTTCTGACTTGCACCCGTATCTACATATATACAAAAGATATGATAGCAACTTTTTCATTAATCAAGAGTTCCAATAAAGGAGTTTCTTTCTTAAAGATAACCAAATTGTGAGATTTCTACAATTGCAATAAAATAACAACACAAAATTCCATATAAAAGGAAAGGAAGCAAGCCAATTAGCATGGTCCCCAAATAAAATTAACCATGAAAAGGATTTTGGGTGGTGAGATTTAAAGAGTCATGGATCCAATGCTAGGAAAAAACTAGGAGTGTTTAATAAACTCGGCATGGGCATTAGAAGGACATTTACAAAGAAACCAAAGTGGCGAGCCAATGGCAAGTGACAAAACTGTGTATAAGGCATCATAGGAAATGGGCCAACTCGGGGTCTAATCAGGTAGACAAAATTTGATTGAGTTGAGAGAGCCAAGTCAAAGGAGACAATCTTTAATTCTAATGGGAATTTAATATTCCCAACGCATGGGAAAAAGAACTAGAGATTTGATAGAACCCCAAAGAGTAGCCTCGAGAAAGTAGTGTCACAATTCCAATGCCAATCTTTCCACCAAGTCTATAGCGGTTGGAGGCTAATCTTATGAAGCATCACACCCAACATGAGCTCTGTATGCAAGTAATGAAAGGCATGTTGGAAGGAAGGTGGAACTTTTTCTGCAATAGTGGTTAGGTAATCCAATCTCAAAAAGAAATCATGGCACGAGCAATGTGGATGCCTTTACGAAACAACTAGAGAGATTTGATACCAGGATCTCCACTAATGTGATGGAGGAAGAAGAAGCAATAGGGGACCACCAGAGATTGTGATCATTAAATGAGACCAAATAGTTTTTTCCAATCCACTTGAGGTGAGGTTTAACAAATTCAAATGTATTTAGATGCTTTTGGCTACAAAATGGCCGTTTCTCCTTTGTTTTTATGTAAGCAATAAACATTCCATGTGACTTTATGGAACCCCCAATCTTGTTTGGAATTAACCCATAGAAAATTCAACAATAGCTTGGATAACTTATCATGAAAGGCTTTGGAAGGAGCCCAACATGAAGAATAATAGATGTGCGAGGTGGCAAGGATTTTGTAGTGCACAGTTGGAATTTACTTGTAAGCTACAAAGGCTTGAAATCCGATATGATGTTTTACTTTCCTCTGATCAATCACATATTGCCACAAATCGAGGGAGAGAAGTCAAAAGCAAAAGGAATGCCTAAGAATTTTGAACCGTCCACGAGCTATCCATTTCCATTGATAGGCATTGAGTCGGTTAGGAAATGGAGAAAAACTTTAATGGAAGCATTGAGTCTTTGCCCATTGAATGGAGGAACCCGAAGGCTAACACAAAAATGTCTAAATAATTGATAGCTATCTTGAAAGATGACTTCGCTCACTGATGAGTGAGAAAGGAATCGCCTGCAAAATGACTATTAAAAAGTTGGGTTTGTCAATTGGGGAGATAAAATCCATGAACTAAGCCCTTTCTGCCTAAAGATATCAAGACAAACAAAAAGAACCATAGAAGAGGGCTTCCTTGACAAATGGAGAAGAAAAGGCTATAGGTTTAGAGTATTTGTCATTAATGGTTAACCAAGTAGAGGAATTTGTGAACAATGTTTGAACCATTGAGAGAAAGAAATCCCCAAACCCAAGAGCTTTAAGCATAGCCAATATGAAGGGCCATTTTATGTGGTCATAGGATTTTTCAAAGTCAAGTTTCAAGAAAATTGCCTTGATTAGAAGTGCGAGCTCACTCCATGCCTTCCCAAACAACTATAATGTTTTCGAGGATGAATCTACTCTTGATGAACCTTGTTTGTTTAGGCCAAACAATGATAGGAAGAATATGTTGAAGATGCAAAGTGAGAGCTTTGGCAAGGATTTTGTATGAAACATTCAACAAAGTGATAGGGCGCCATCTGGTAAGCAATTCCCAAGTGACTCTGTAAAATTCATAGGGAAACACATCAAGACTTGGAGACTTGTCATTAACCACGCTATGAACAACAACTGAAAGTTTTCCAAAGTATTATTAGCATGATTTTCTCCCTTTTTCCACCTACATGTCCTGAAAATTCGTTTCACAGTTCACTTATTGTTCAACCATTTAATTTGCTCTTTACCCTTATGACAATCTTCGGAACTTACATAAGTATTTTTCCATATTTCAAAATGCCTACAAGATTCTAATTCTCTCATTCTTATGTTAAGATTTTGCTTCTCAAACATTTATTTAATGGCTACAGTCTTACCCTTACACTCAAGCGAAAGTGACTTGATGTCCAGAACGAAATCAAGGATTTGACGGAGATTTAGACACAGGGCAGCTTTTCACCAAAATATTTCTCGATTCACACTATATTTATTTCTCTACCATTGTTATTATAATTTGAAAACTTATTGAATTCCTATAAGAGTTATATATAGCTAGGTATACATATCTTTTGTTTTCTCAAAGTTTGGTCGCACCAAGGTAACTTATATTCTTTGCAACGCATGAAAAAGTTTAATTAAGTTATAAAGACTCCGAGATTGACCTTAGTCCTAAACTCAAATCTCGTGTGCAACATTATATGATATGCTCTTATATCGCACTAAGGTCTCGTTCTTAGCATCGTCTCAAAACAAAGAGATACAAAAGCACTTGTCTGACATCTTAAAGAAGTACACGGCTAGGAGCATAATAAACTACACATGAACACAAGTGATCTATGTACACGAAGATCCCATGTCACTACACTTCACGATTCCGCATAAGGAATATTCTTTATTCCTTAATGCCATAAATGACATAACAAGGGATTAAGGGACAAGATTACAATTTCTAAGGTTCTCTAGAATCAACATCCTTCCACTCAATTTTGCATACAAGGAGTTAAAATACAGTTTCTACCCACAAGTTAGCAGACAAAAACCACTAGGGTTTAGTTTAATTCCAATATGCACCTAGCGATCTACGCCTCTACTACATGTGATTTTAAGGCAAGTGGACATAATTATACTAAACCACATTCAAGAGAATGCCAAGATGTTATTTTGATAGAAACCAAGGTAGCACCGCTTAGTCGATCCTTCGAACAAGGACTCATAAGGTGACTCCTAAGGCGGTCTTCAACACTCAGCCTGTATCGGGCCTGAAGAGAGTACATTCTTCTCGCGAATGCCAAATCTAGAAGGAAACCACATACTCCGGATAGGTTGGACCATAACATTCCTAAATATGGGTTCGCAACAATGTCGCTAGACAAAAGACTATGACGGTATACTCCAACGAGGGGTTTTATTTACCTAACCTATGAGGTCTCATCAAGTGCAAAGTTTAAGGTCGTTCTTCGGTTTTAATTTTCTTATATGGTAGAACGGGATCACACATACAGGCAAGTTATGCATGAATATTTTATTAGGGTTGAGTGTTCCCATTAAAACTCATTATTGTGTTTGCAAGGTAAGAAGGTAACCCTATAATTAATTTAAGCATTTATTAAATACTGAGAAGGTGCTACAATGTATTAACTTCGATTTCAAAATTTGCTTTATATAAATCAAACCCCCTTTTTTTTTTTTATATACACAACTAAAAATCAAATTGAACTGGTGATTAGATGCACATTTCTTAAGTATCCCTAAAACTAGCATATCTTGCATGTTAACAAATCTCAATTATAACTTTTCGAAACAAGAGACTACATAACACAGTTATTCATTTTAAAATGACCTATAAGGATTACAATAATAATAATTAAATTTCACATCGCCTTCTTCGTCGTCATTCATCCATCCTGCAAAACCCACGTGAGCATGATATCAGTGATAATTCACTGGCATGGCATCCCCCCTAATCAATCATAATTGTCCTTTTTCAGTTTCCCATTTACATCAGACAATAATTACAATTTGCCAATCGAAATAAAAAGTCTAAAAACATGTATTCCTTGCATTTCATTTTTTTACATTTTATAAAACCAGGAGAGAGAAAGAGAAAGGAAGAGAGAGAAAACATCATTTTGTCAAAAGTTACAATACACACAACAAGTTTCATTTTAGTGTTTTAAACAGTTATTTACGTGTGTAAAAAGTTTCCCAGGGTGAATTGGCAACCCTACGAGAGTCCGCAGCTTTCTACTTTTACATTTTCTCACTAGCTGCAAAACGTACAAAACAGGCTCGGAGGCTAAGAAACTACTTCCAAAGGGTATCTTCCGATGAGCACGCACGTCCCGATTAACTTTCTACGTGACCCCAGATATACCAAGAGCTCATTGCAACTGACGGAATTGAAAAGGAGCGCACGGTTTGCGTTTGGCGGCAAGTTTTCCGGGGTCACTGGTCGTAGTTCACCCAGTTGTAAAATGACAAAAGTTAGCTCGAGCGCCCAGAAAACCGCATCCATAATTGACGTTTGATGGAGAAGCACGCAACGAGACATCTCCTACTAGTTCCCCTATGTAACGAGAATTCATCAGAGTCAACGGGACTGAGAACTAGACAACCATGTTCAAACGGCGACAAGTTTCTTGGAGTGACAAGACGAAATTGGAACAGTTTGACCTCGTCAAACTACGACCGGAGGCCTACAAAATGGCTTCGCCAAACTATCCCGAAAAGTGCTCTTTCCTATACCGAATGTTCCATGCATTTGTCTCGTATACACACCAGGGGTTTGCGAAGACAAAACGTGATTTCTCTTTCCGGGTTCAACTGGTGGTCCCAAACGAAAGCCAACTTTCTAGTTTTAACAGCTCTCTACTGTTGTAAACCAGTGTAACAGGGCTCCTATAAGGGCGTCAAAAGGATGTCATATGATCGTTTCGGGCCAAACCAAAAATCAGGGTGACTCCTCGTATACCAAGGTACCCGAATGAAACTTCACATCTCGTTTCTAGAGTGGCGAAGGGTACCTGGTGAGTCTCCGCAAATTGCAAAATTTAACTATTTAAAACAAGGAGAAGGTCAACTTTATCAGTGGAGAGTCAAATTTGTCTGGTCAACAAAACGATATTGGAACGGTCAAGAAGGGTAAGAGATTTCTAAATCATCTCGAAGCGAGGGTGATAGTTCATGTTTTAAAGTAGGTGAGTTATAATGGCTCTGAGAGTTGCGACAAGACACTTTATTGTTTTGCAATGAGTTGAAGAGACATTTAACTGTATTTAAAAATCCTAATGAGTTAAAATTCTATTTAATTGCAAAAGAGAACTAAAATACGGAAATTAGGAGAGGTAAGGGAAGAATGACCATGCCTGGAAATGAACTGGTGAGGCAGAAGTCGAGGAGTTGACATCGCACCGATCGATTTCACTTGCTTGCAGCCACGGCAGGAAAACCCAAAAATAGCATCCACAATAATGTCAAAATCGGTGGCCAGTTCTATTGGAAAATCCTCTGGTGGCAAGAAAGGAACAACAAGTGCCTCCAGCTGAGTAACAAGCCCACGGTAAAGAGGCTTATCAGTGTGTTTGGGATAGCAAACAATGTCATGTGTACTATGAATCCATTATGTGCATATCCTGCAATCCTGGCATTCCATGAGACAACATTTCTTTGAGGCATTCTCCCAAACAGTTCATGCACCTTCTCAACAAATCCTCTACATATTCAAATGTATTCATCGGGAAAAGTTCATATGCAGCCCATGTATTTGAAATATCCCAAAACCATTGCATTCCATGAGATGAAATATCTGAGGCATTTTGCCGAACAATTCACATGCCTTGAATACACTTCCACATTTTCCACGCATATCAACTATGACACCAGCAAGCACAAAATAGTACAAACAAAACCACATTCTATTGTTCATACCATGTTCCAATACTTCCATTTTGGCACAGGCTGGAAGCACGCTGGCAAAGGTTGTGGATTCTGGCTTTACACAGACCAAATGCATTTGCTTGAAAGTTTCCAAGGCCTTTTCAACAACCTCATTTTTTGCACATCCTGCCATCATTACAGTCCGTAATACACATTTCTTTCAGGCATTTTTGAACAGTTTGCATGCTGCCACGTTTTTGCATATGCAAATCTACTAGGGCACGTGCAACAACAACATATGACACATTTCCTCTGCGTTTTTGGAGCCCACGCAGGTCTGGGCGCGGGCTGGAAGGGCGCTGGCCGCGTTACCAAAAAAACACAAAACCACTTCGTTTTTACATCATTTTCCACGCGGCAGGTGTGAGTGGTGCGGCCTGGGCGCATGCTGGCGTGGCTAGGAGGTTGGGAGGAGGCCCAACAGTGATGGCGCCCCAAGAGTTGCATTCCGCCCTTCCCCTTCTTTGCCCTAATCCGCCCTCCCAAGAAGTCACGGGCTTTTTTTTTTTTTTTTTTTTATTTATTATTTTTATTTTTTTTAATAAGAGGGCGGGGCATGACACTTAGCTTTCATGACAGAACATCAAGACATTCCTGTAAGGCTTGAGATATCTCAATTTTGTAATCTTGCACCTGGAAGAGCAATTTATAATGGTCAAAAAATGCAACAGAGATTTCACGGAGGTTGATGAAACGGACACTAGCAGTTTGAATGGCCTTAATCTACTCGGCTTGCTTAAGTAAGAGAGATTTAAAAAAGGCTTTGTAAGCACGGTTTCCATCTTTGAGCCCATGGAGGCGAGCACGAATTTGAGCCCCCTCGGCTGCATGCATGTCTTCAAGCTCAATCTTGTGTTTGAGATCTGTAGCTAACATCCATAGCTAAGGATTGAAGTCATAAAAATCCAGTTACAGAGTGGCATTGTTGAATTCTCTGGCCAAGGTGCCATGAGCCCATTTATGGATCCAGGCCACATGTTTGCCATAGTGGTAGAGAAAGATATGGTGCAAAGAATCATGTCATTCCACCACTCAACCCAGTTGTGCGTTACCGACAAACATAGCACAAGGTTCCAAACTCTGGTGATAAGCTTGATGGTACTGACATGGTTCGCCGCGTGACTGCTGATGAGGAGTGGTAGAGAATTCATGAGAATCTTGGCTCTGCTCAGGAGGGGGAAATCACGGATCCGTGGTCAACAACTGACACCAGAAGCAAATGTTCGTCTTCTATGAAATATGGGTTTCACCGACCTATATAACGATGCAATATTTTAACTCTCGGTAAGGGTCAACTTCCACACAAACTTGCTTGTTTGGGTCTGTAGAGATTTTTTTGTTGCTCTTGATGTATGAGACTCCCAATGGCATTGACAATCTCATTGAGGAGAGTCCAAACAGGGATGAGAAGACTAAGTGATTCAACCTAGGCCCCAGGACTTGGATGACGGTCGATAAGAGACTCGAAAGGTTCTCAACCATGATGAAATGATGAAAAGGGTGTTGATAAGGAGCGAAAGTTTGGGATTTAGCCAACAAG